>CM038797.1:129287104-129887104 GCA_021764765.1 Vicia sativa
TAAGAAATAACGCCGAAAACGGCACTCAAATCGGAGTTACGGTTTGGAAAATGTGAATTTCTGAAGTTTAAGTATTTTTGAAAAATACACAGCGGAACCCGGTTCCTACATATACAGGAACCGGTTCCTATGAAGTTAAAAAATCTCGCTCCCTGGAATTTGCATGGGAACCCGGTTCCGACATATACAGGAATCGGTTCCTGAGTACAAATTTCCCCAGTTTTGAAAAATTACACTGGGAACCCGGTTCCTCCCCACAGGGAACCGGTTCCCACGACCTGCAACAGCAAATTCTGCTATTTTTGACAGCAATATGCATTCCTTATCGTTTCCAAACTTTCTAACATGAATTGTGACATTAGGAACACCAATTTATAACCATTTTACACCATTATAACATCAAACAACATAGCTTCCTCATTCCTATTAGTTATTCGACACACTAATGATCCTAATTCCATACACCGACACAAAATAGGGTTTCATTCTACAAACCTATAATCAATTTCCTAACATACCCAATTACCCGGTTGATTCCCAAAACCCATAAGGCATATTAACCGAATGAAATCACCCCTTACCTCGCGATGATCTTCGATTTCCTCGGCGTTGGCTTTTTCCTCTCTTCTCTTCTCTTCTCCAATTCTACGTGAAATAACTTTTCTCCAAAAAGACTCCTTTTTTTCCTTCTTTTCCTTTTTATATTCCTTTTAATATTCCTTTATTATTCCAAATAAAATAAATAATTAATACTTAGTAAAAGTAGAGTGATTTACTCCTCACACCCACTGTTTACTCTGCACACCTCCAATCCTTTCTTTCTTCAATTGCTCCAATTAAATCCAAAAATATAAATACTTAAGACTTTAATTAAATAAATAATTAAATTCCCATTTATTTAATATTCGAATTAAATCGGGGTGTCACAACTCTCCCCCACTAAAAGAGTTTTCGTCCTCGAAAACATACCTTAGACGAAAAGTTCGGGATACGAGTCCTTCATCTGACTCTCCAGTTCCCAAGTGACATTTCCTTCAGCTGGTCCTCCCCAAGCTACTCGTACCAGTGCTATCTCTTTACCTCGCAATTGCTTCACTTTTCGATCCTCAATTCTTGCAGGCACTGCTTCAACAGTCAAAATATCCCGTACATGAACATCATCTACTTGAATCTCATGAGACGGATCCGCAATGTACCTCCTCAACTGAGATACATGGAAAACATCATGCAAATTCGCAAGTGACGGCGGTAAAGCAATCTGATAAGCAACTTTCCCAACTCTCTTGGTAATCTGAAACGGACCAATAAAGCGCGGAGTCAACTTCTTTGACTTCAAAGCTCGACCAATACCAGTCATCGGAGTAACTCGCATGAACACGTGGTCTCCTTCATTAAACTCAAGATCTTTCCTCCTCTTATCATGATAACTTTTCTGACGACTCTGAGAAGTTCTCATCTTCTCCTGAATCATCTTAATCTTTTCTGAAGTTTGTTGAACGATCTCTGGCCCAATCACAACACTTTCTCCAGATTCGTACCAACACAACGGCGTCCGACATCTCCTACCATACAATGCCTCAAACGGAGTCATACCAATGCTCGAATGGAAACTATTGTTGTAGGTAAACTCTATCAACGGCAAGTACCTATCCCAAGCTCCACCTTTCTCTAACACACAAGCCCTCAACAAATCTTCTAACGACTGAATCGTCCTCTCCGTCTGACCATCTGTCTGCAGATGATATGGAACTCAATCGTAACTTAGTACCCAAAGCTTCTTGCAATCCTGTCCAGAACTTAGAAGTAAACCTCGGATCTCTATCTGACACAATGCTAGACGGAATACAATGCAAACTTACAATCTTCTCAACATACAATTCTGCCAACCTCTCCATCGGATAATCCATTCTTATCGGAATAAAGTGAGCAGACTTTGTCAATCGGTCGACAATAACCCAAATAGAATCACAGTTCTTCGTTGTCCTCGGAAAAACCAGACACGAAATCCATAGAGATGCCATCCCATTTCCACTCCGGAACAAACAACGGTTCCATCAATCCCGACGGCTTGTTCAATATTTGATTACAAACCAAACACGCATACACAAACTCGGCAATTTTTTCATTCCGTGCCACCAAAATAATTTCTTCAAATCATGATACATCTTAGTAGCACCGGGATGAATACTCAACCCACTTCGATGTCCTTCTTCCAAGATACTCTTCTCGATCTCAAGAATATCCGAACACACACTCTATCACCAAATCTCATAACGCCATTCTCATCAATTCGGAACTCACCTCCTTGACCTTGGTTAATCAATGTCATCTTGTCCACTAAACCAACATCAGACTTCTGTCCATTTCGAATCTCTTCCAAAATACCACTAGTCAGCTTCAACATCCCCAACTTCACACTATCCGGAGTAGTCTCGCATACCAAACTCAAGTCTCTGAATTGTTCCACTAAATCCAATTCACGAACCATTAACATCGACATATGCAAGGATTTCCTGCTCAACGCATCTGCCACAACGTTTGCCTTACCAGGATGGTAATTCAAACCGAAATCATAATCCTTGAGAAATTCTAACCATCTCCTCTGCCTCATATTCAACTCTTTCTGATCAAAGAGATACTTCAGGCTCTTGTGATCACTGAACACTTCAAACCGTGAACCATACAGATAATGCCTCCATAATTTCAACACAAACACAACAGCCGCCAACTCTAAATCATAAGTCGGGTAATTCCTTTCATGAGTCTTCAACTGTCTTGAAGCATAAGCCACAACTTGCCTATCTTGCATCAAAACACCTCCTAAACCCATCAAGGACGCATCACAATACACCACGAAAGATTCTTACGGATTCGGCAAAATCAGAATCGGAGCACTAGTCAACCTCCTCTTCAATTCTTGGAATCCTTTCTCACAATCTGCATCCCAAATAAACGCTTGACCTTTTCTCGTCAACTTAGTCAACGGTAACGCTAACTTCGAAAATCCCTCAATGAAATTCCTGTAGTAACCTGCAAGACCAAGAAAACTACGAATCTCTGAAGCATTCTTCGGTGCTTCCCACTGAGATACTGCTTCTACTTTTGTAGGATCAACAGCAATACCATTCTTGGAAATCACATGACCAAGAAAACTCACTTCGCTTAACCAAAACTCACATTTTGACAACTTCGCATAAAGTTTCTTCTCCTTCGACAATTCCAATACAATCCTAAGATGCTTTGCATGCTCCTCATCATTCTTTGAATAGATCAAAATGTCGTCAATAAACACCACCACAAACTTGTCAAGATACGGATGAAATATCCTGTTCATATACTCCATAAACACACCAGGTGCATTAGTAACTCCAAATGGCATAACAGAATATTCATAATGCCCATACCTCGTTCTAAACGCAGTCTTCTGAATATCTTCCGCCTTAACACGAATCTGATGATATCCAAACCTCAGATCAATTTTGCTAAATACACAAGCTCTGACCAACTGATCCATCAAATCATCAATCCTCGGCAATGGATACTGATTCTTGATTGTCACTTTATTCAACTACCTGTAATCAACACACAGTCTCATAGTACCTTCCTTCTTCTTAACCAACAATACCGGCGCACCCCACAGCGAAACACTAGGCCGAATAAACTTCTTCTCCAATAACTCTTCCAACTGTTTCTTCAGTTCAGACAACTCAGATGCCGACATGCGATAAGGCGCCATCAACACCGGACTAGTTCCAGGAATTAAATCGATAACAAACTCCACTTCTCTCTCAGGTGGTAGCTCACTAACATCTTCCGGAAACACTTCTGGAAACTCATTCACAACAGGTAATTCTTCACTCTTAGCCTTCCCTTTCACTTCCGTTGAAGAATATAACATAAACACTACAGCACCATCTCTGACAGCTGAATTCATCTGCTTAACTAACATAGTCACATCTTCAACTTTAGCTACCTCACGAAATATGACCGTCTTCTCAAAACAATTGATATGAACCTGGTTGAAGACCAACCAGTTCATTCCAAGGATAATATCAAGTTGTTCTAAAGGTAGGCACACTAAATCCATACCGAAACCTCTATCGAAAATAACAATAGGATAATTCCTACACACATACGAAGTAGTCACTGAACCCGACGCAGGAGTGTCAATAACCATACTTCCATCCAAATTAGAAATTTCCAGATTCAATCTTTTAGCACAATCCAAAGCAATAAAAGAATGTGTCGCTCCAGTTCAATAATTGCAACTAAAGGTATGCCATATATAAAACATGTACCTTTAATCAACCGATCATCTGGCTTAACATCTGATCCTGACAAAGCAAACACTTTCCCACCAGCTTGCTCCTTCTTTGGCTTAGTACACTGCGAACGAGTGTGTCCTTCTTCGCCACAGTTGTAACAAGTTATCCTTCGGGATCTGCACTTAGCAGCTAAATGACCAAATCTTCCACAATTGTTGCATTTCCTTGCTTCATTCTTGCATTCAGGAGATCGGTGACCCAATTCACCATATCTGTAGCACCTTACGGAAGAACCAGAGGAACCAGAGTCTCCCCCACTAGGCTTCTTCCAACCTCCAGATTTCTGATTATTCCTATCATAAGGCTTACCACGATCCATTTGTCTCTTGCCCTTACGGTCAACATAATTCTGAGCATTCAACTTAGTACTAGCAAGATCTTCTTCCAGAATCCTACTACAGTCAACCAAATCAGGAAACCTTCTAATACGCTGATACTTGATACCCTGCTTGATCTCATCACGCAGACCATTCTCAAACTTGATACATTTGGAAAATTCTCCATCTGCATCGTTAGGGTAATTAGCATAATACTTTGCTAACTCAGTAAACTTCGTTGCAGACTCACTCACAGACTTGTTGCCTTGCTTGAGCTCCAGAAACTCAATCTCTTTCTTACCCCGAATGTCTTTAGGAAAGTACCTTCTCATAAAATCTCTCCTGAACACAGCCCAAGTCAATGCAATTCCATCTTCTTCCAATTCAGTCCTGGTAGCAACCCACCAGTCATCAGCTTCTTCTGCTAGCATGTGAGTACCATACCTCACCTTCAGCCCCTCAGCACAATCAATCACCCTGAAGATCCTCTCGATCTCCTTCAACCACTTCTGAGCACCCTCGGGATCATGTGCACCCTTGAACAACGGAGGATTATTCCTCTGAAAATTCCCCAACTGTCTGTCAACACCAATCACAGCTCCCTGCTGATTCCCTCCGAGCACTCCAGCTAACATTCCCAAAGCCTCAGCAATAGCATCATCATTCCTTCCGTTACCTCTTCCAGCCATTGTTCTGTAACATTACAAAACAATCTACATCAGCACACAAGTATCGACAGTGTTACTTACACTAGTCGCATACTAAAAGGGATAACGACACTAAGACAAGACCGACTATGCTCTGATACCACTATTGTAACACCCCTTCTAATTACCCGCGTTTTTATAAATAATAATCAGAGTTTTATCCACAGTTAAGAGGCGTCACAATTTAAATAATTCCAATTGACCAAACAGTTGTCATGCTTTCACTGAAGAATAAATCATTAAATAAATCATACTTAAAGTTATGTTTAACAGCGGAAATGAAACATAACAAAATCCCGAATACGTCATTCATAGTTATTCCAGGATAATAAATCAAAACATAATTCAAAATCATTAAAGATATTCATTAAAGGATTCTCAAAACAACGTTTCCCCAGTGTTACATCTACCAGAGCACGACACTGACACACAGATTAACTAACTGACTCGACTCTAGAGCTATCCTCACCAACTCCAAGCAGCTAATCACTTCGGATCTGAAATCGTTAAAGTAAGGGTGAGATTTCAATTCAATATAACATGCATTATACGTTTTTAAATACAACAGAATAATCGGATACATTAATCCATTAACCAAACACAAAATCATGATCAATTCACAAGGCAGTTCACACAATGAACATGTATATAACAAACAATGGAAATTGCAACACTGGAAACCATCCTAGCATGTTACAATACCATATGCAATGCAGACTCTATGCATGTGGTACCAAAACGTGAACCGAGTTCACCCACTGCTCCGTTTACATGTGGAAAGACAGTGTAATCCATGATTCGCCCACAACCATTAGGTCAAGAATCTAGCCTCACTACCTCTACATCCGAGTAAGTCTATTGGCTCTGCCAGTTCACTTCCGCACAATGGGAATGAACCAATTTAACAAATGCTCATGCATGCATCATAAAAGCATGCAACATCACTTCACAGATCATAATGTCAATATAATCCACATAATGTCAATTCACCAATGTTTCACATTCAATCATAATGAATATCAAAATACAACAATATACGCATTAGTTCTCATCTGATAACTCAGACCATTTGTATTAATTCCCCATTATCCTTAATTATCTATACTTTTCAAAATCGGGAGCTCGACTCTTTTAAAAATAAATTTTGGAGAAAATAATATTTTTCCTTTCTAAAAGATAGTAATTTAAATTTAAGAAATAACGCCGAAAACGGCACTCGAATCGGAGTTACGGTTTGGAAAATGTGAATTTCTGAAGTTTAAGTATTTCTGAAAAATACACAGCGGAACCCGATTCCTACATATATTGGAACCGATTCCTGTGAAGTTAAAAAATCTCGCTCCCTGGAATTTGCATGGGAACCCGGTTCCGACATATACAGGAACCGGTTCCTGAGTACAAATTTCCCGCTTGAAAATTACACTGGAACCGGTTCCTCCCCACAGGAACCGTTCCCACGACTGCAATAAAGAAATTCGCTATTTTTGACAAAGATTATGCATTCCTTATCATTTCCAAACTTTCTAACACGAATTGTGACATTAGGAACACCAATTTATAACCATTTTACACCATTATAACATCAAACAACATAGCTTCCTCATTCCTATTAGTTATTCGACACACTAATGATCCTAATTCCATACACCGACACAAAATAGGGTTTCATTCTACAAACCTATAATCAATTTCCTAACATACCCAATTACCCGGTTGATTCCCAAAACCCATAAGGCATATTAACCAAATCAAATCACCCCTTACCTCGCGATGATCTTCGATTTCCTTGGCGTTGGCTTTTTCCTCTCTTCTCTTCTCTTCTCCAATTCTACGTGAAATAACTTTTCTCCAAAAAGACTCCTTTTTTTCCTTCTTTTCCTTTTTATATTCCTTTTAATATTCCTTTATTATTCCAAATAAAATAAATAATTAATACTTAGTAAAAGTAGAGTGATTTACTCCTCACACCCACTGTTTACTCTGCACACCTCCAATCCTTTCTTTCTTCAATTGCTCCAATTAAATCCAAAAATATAAATACTTAAGACTTTAATTAAATAAATAATTAAATTCCCATTTATTTAATATTCGAATTAAATCGGGGTGTCACAGCCGGCCCCAATCCGCTTCCCTCCCGGCAATTTCAAGCACTCTTTGACTCTCTTTTCAAAGTCCTTTTCATCTTTCCCTCGCGGTACTTGTTCGCTATCGGTCTCTCGCTAATATTTAGCCTTGACGAATTTACCGCCCGATTGGGGCTGTATTCAAACAACCCGACTCACGACACTCGTGGTGCGACAGTGGTCCGAGCACAACGGGCTCACCTCTCCGGCGCCCTTCCAGGACTTGGGCCCGGTCCGTCACGAGGACGCTTCTCCAGACTACAATGAACGCCGAGGGCGACCGATTCTCATGGTGGGCTTATCCTGTTCGTCACGCTACTAAGGGGTCCTTGTTAGTTTTTTCCTCCGCTTATTGATATGCTTATATTCAGCGGTAGCCCCGCCTGACCGAGGTCTCATCAAGAGCGCTTAGAAACGCATATGGGTAAAAGAGGCCATATTTAATAGAGCAAAGACATGATTGGTCTCGTGGATCACACAACCACCATCTATCATGGCACACCCTACCAAGGTCTCAATTTTCAACCAACCATGAGACGAAAGAGCTCACGGAGGCCAACATCCACCCCTGCACAATAATCAAAGGAAATTGGCATGAGGCTCGATATGTGACACCAGTGCGACGCGCCCTCAACCTAATGGCATCGGGCGCAACTTCATGCTCAAAGACTCGATGGTTCACGGATTTCGCATTCACACCAAGTATCGCATTTCGCTACGTTCTTCATCGATGCAAGAGCCTAGATATCCATTGCCAAGAGTCATTCTATATCATGTGTCAAAACACAACCCACACGAAAATCGCTCCCGAGCAGGTGCGCCGAGCAAAATTTAAATTCCTTGACGCATCAGCGCCGGGGTTTGAGTTTTAGCGCAGAGGAGAAAGCACTTAGTCGTCCGCCTCCAAACCAGAGGTGAGCCGAGCCCCACCGTATATGTTCAAACTTATTCATGTTTTGGACTGCATGTAAGGCATCGACAATTAGCCTTCCGCAGGTTCACCTACGGAAACCTTGTTACGACTTCTCCTTCCTCTAAATGATAAGGTTCAGTGGACTTCTCACAACGTCTCGGGCAGCGAACCGCCCATGTTGCCGCAATCCGAACACTTCACCGGACCATTCAATCGGTAGGAGCGACGCGGTGTGTACAAAGGCGTGGACGTAGTCAACGAAATGATGACTCGCTTACTAGAATTCCTCGTTGAAGACCAACAATTGCAATGATCTATCCCCATCACGATGAAATTTCAAAGATTACCCGGCCCGCGGCAAGGCTATAGACTCGTTGAATACATCAGCAGAAGGCGTGCCCGTAACATCTAAGGGCATCACAGACTGTATTGCCTCAAACTTCCGTGGCCTAAGCGCCATAGTCCCTCTAAGAAGCTGGTCGGAGGGTTACCTCCACATAGCTATTTAGTGTCGAGGTCTCGTTCGTTAACGAATTAACTAGACAAATCGCCCACCAACTAAGAACGGCCATGCACCACCACCCATAGAATCAAGAAAGAGCTCTCATCACAATCCTTACTATGTCCGGACTCGTAAGTTTCCATGTTGAGTCAAATTGCCGCAGCTCCACTCCGGTGGTGCCCTTCCGTCAATTCCTTTAAGTTTCACCTTGCACCATACTCCCCTAGAACCCAAAGACTTTGATTTTCATAAGGTGCCGAGTCCTAAAAGCAACATCCACGATCCCCGGTCGGCATCGCTTATGGTTGAGACTAGGACGGTATCCGATCGCCTTCGAGCCCCAAATTTCGTTCTTGATTAATGAAAACATCCTTGGCAAATGCTTTCACATTGTTCGCCTTTCATAAATCCAAGAATTTCACCCGACTATGAAATACGAATGCCCCGACCGTCCCCTTAATCATTACTCCGATCCCAAGGCCAACACAATAGGATCGTAATCCCGTAGTGTTATCCCATGCTAATGTATCCAGAGCGAGACTTGCTTTGAGCACTCTAATTTCTTCAAAGTAACAGTGCCGAGGCACGACCCGCCAATTAAGGCCGTGAGCGCATCGCGTAAGGGACGCCAACCAAGGCACACCGCAGGCGGACCGATCGACCCAACCCAAGGTCCAACTACGAGCTTTTTAACGCAACAACTTAAATATACGCTATTGAGTGGAATTACCGCGGCCTGGCACCGACTTGCCCTCCAATGGATCCTCGTTAAGGATTTAGATTGTACTTATTCCAATTACTAGACTCAATGAGCCTAGTATTGTTATTTATTGTCACTACCTCCCGTGTTAGATTGGGTAATTTGCGCCCGCCTTCCTTGGATGTGGTAGCCGCTTCTCGTGCCCTCTCCGGAATCGAACCCTAATTCTCCACCACACCACCATGGTAGGCCACTATCCTACCATCAAAAGTTGATAGGCGAAATTTGAATGATGTGTCACAAGACAAAGGCCGTGCGATCCGAAGAGTTATCATGAATCATCAAAGCAACAGGCAGAGCCTGCGTTGACCTTTTATCTAATAAATGCATCCCTTCCAAAATTCGGGGTTTGTTGCACGTATTAGCTCTAAAATTACTACGGTTATCCAAGTAGTAGATACCATCAAACAAACTATAACTGATTTAATGAGCCATTCGCAGTTTCACAGTCTGAATTAGTTCATACTTACACATGCATGGCTTAATCTTTGAGACAAGCATATGACTACTGGCAGGATCAACCAGGTAGCATCCATTAAAGGCTCCGCACGTAATGCAGGAATTGTGCCTCCCAAGGGGTGCAAGACCTACAAGAGTGCGGGGCGTGGCTCCGCACGTAATGTAGGAATTGTGCCTCCCAAGGGGTGCAAGACCTATAAAAGTGTGGGGCATAATTTAGAGCAACCATTAGTAAGGGACGCGTGGGATAACCCAAGTGTCATCTCAAGTACCGCCTCCAAGATCTCAGTGTTCCGCGCGTACCGCAAGAGACGCCACACGTGACATCAAAAACGGAGCGCACGTATCACTTCGAGAGCCACCACAACACCAACCAATGGCATGGGATGGTTTTTAAAACTAATCGGCCAATTGTTTACCGTTTATAGGAAACACAAACAGGAACGAGAAACCAACACCGATTACGCAAGCAACCGATGAAAATTGATAAAGAATGTTATGTTCGACGTTCCGTGCAAGAGCATGGAGCCGACTGTCCGCGTTAAAAAGTGACGCGCTAGGGAATTGAATCTGAATTCAAATTCTCTGGCTCGAAACGATTTACTCTTTTGATTTGTTTATAAAGATGCCGCGAGCATCAAGCTTTATTATTTTCAACACAAGAAAAGATGATTTAATGATTATGAAAAAGGGGAAAGCTGCTAATACCCTCAAATGATTATGATATGCGTAACGAATAGCGCAAACTAGACGTAACGCATTGTTATATAAAGGGAATAGATGAGGCACCCTAAATATATATAGTTATCTATAGCTTTATATATGAATATGTTTGATATGTTTGTGTGTTTTAATTGCTATTTCTATGATTGGGAAAGTTTCTCCTTTGGGTTTTTAAGAAAGATAGATTATGTGGGATCCTAGTGTTTGTTATTATTGTGCTCGCAAAGATCTTTGGATCTTCTGCATACATATCCCTTAGTGGGAATCAGAGCATTTGTAGCTCGGATCTAAAGGGATCTATGGTTTGTTTGGTCTGAGAGAGAAAGAAATTTGCTCGCCAAGGATGAGACCTTGTGCCTACGTATTCTCAAAGGGATGTTGAGAAAGTCAGAGCAATCGTAGTTCCCACTTATGCTTAGTGGAAAGCAACGGGATGTTAGTAAGAGACACAGACAAATGTCATCTTAATGAAAAATGTATCTAATCTATTTCATCACATACATTTTGAAAAGTTTGATTGAATAAAATCTTTCGTCGTAAGTTATCTGTGTTTTGCTTGAGTATACAAGCGTTACCACTTACATGTTTAAGAAGGATGTTTGAAAAAGATTGAATCTTTTAATTGTAAGCATTGGGTGTTTTGCTTGAGTGTACAAGCGTTACCACTTACGATTAAGAGATGTTTTTGTTTGAAAAGAGTTTGAAAAGTTTTTGATTGTATGTGATGTGATAGATGAGATACTTCTTCCATATAGATGATAAATGACTAAATCTCGAGGAGAAATTGATTGGATTAAGGGGATGCTTTTAAGAAGCCCATGGGTCATTGTATTGTAAGCCCAAGAGGAGGCATTCCGAGGGTCATCGAGGGTCATCGAGGGTCCTTGTATGAAGCTCAAGAGGAAGCTATAGGGTATGGCTGGCTTTGGCTTTAAAAGGGATTTCACCGGGAAACCATCCTTTTGGAATTAAGAGCAATTTCACCGGGAAATTATACTCTCAGGGTTCTATCCTAACGCGGGTGATTCTTTGTATTGGAAGCCCAATAGGAGGTTGTTAAGAGATTTCCTGGTCTCTTTCCTTGTATGATGCCCAAGAGAAGGCTAAACTCAATGAGGAGTTCTTTTGAACGAAGCCCAAGAGGAGGCTGACTCAACAGGGGAGTGTTGTCTTATATGAAGCCTAAGCGGAGGCTAAACTCAGATGAATGGGTTTTCTTATATGAAGCCTAACAGGAGGCTGAACTCAGATGAATGAGTTTTGTTATATGAAGCCTAAGAGGAGGCTGAACTCAGATGAATGAGTTACCTTGTACAAAGCCCAAGAGGAGGCTAACTCTGTGGGGAACTTAATGGTTAGACTAGTTGTTATGTTATAACCAGACAGTTATATAAACAAGTATATGAAGTTTATTCACAGGAGTTTATGAAGGAAATATAAACAATGCATGTAAAGTTTATTTACAAGAGTTTATGAAGGAAATATAAACAAGTGTGTGTGAAACGAACGTTAAAAACGAGCGTAACTTGATTATTTACAAGTTTGATTTGTGTACAAGGAAGTAAGTATGTACACGAACGAGTATTTATATGCAAGAGGATTGGATGTACATAGGAGGGTTGGGACTTACACCATGAGGGTGGCCCATTGGTTTAAAAGCAGTTTCACAGGGAATAATGCTCCTTTCAATACCAATGGTATTTAGTGTATATACAATTGAAACAAAAACAAACGATCGAAGTCTGTCTGTATTTTTTACAAAAGACGTCTGTATTATGTACAGATAAAAATTTGTATGTATATGAAAAGAATTTGATATGTACAAAGAAATATGTATGTACATAAAGAATGTTGGGACTTACACCGTAAGGGAGGCCCATGATCGGTTATAAAATTTGAGAGAAAACGAATTCGGTTTTATCGTTTAATCGGATCGATCATGGTAAAAGATGTAAGTTTGATGAAAAGTTTTGTAGAATGTTTTGAAAGTGTTTTTGAAAAGTGAAATATACTTGTGAAAAGTTTTGAAAAGAATCGGGCTTCGAAAGTTTGAAAAAAATCACCTTTAAAGGTGCTTTGAAAAGTACTCAAAAGTGTTGTTTTCGGCTCGATCAAAATATAATCGGATGAAAGTTTTTTCTGAAAATTTTTGCACCATCATAAAATAGATACATTAATTAACAAGTGTACAAAAAATCACCTCAAAATGAGGAGTTTTGATTGGGTTTTGAAAAAGTCAAAGTTTGTAAAAAAACATGAATGAAAAATTAAAAGTTTACAAAAGGTCCCAAGGCTACTCGAACCCGGGACCTGTAGGCAAGGCATGGCATGAGAATCTTAAGAGTGAGCTGTCAACCGCTGGGGCGGCAATACATCCGTGTATTGTGATTAAACCAACTAAATATATTTTAAACATGATATTTGAATTCAAAAAACGCGCGCAACCTCATCTTCTTCTCCAATCCTTCAATCAATCCTCAAATCTTCGTTTCTTGATGAAATCAAAAGATGTAAACATGAAACTTGCTCGTTTCAAGCCCAAGAACATGATGGTGTTCTTTAATTTCATTTATTTTCAGTTTATCATGATTAAATTTCTGAAGAACACGAAGAACCCTAAAACTGAAAAATCTAATTAAAATCGTGTATGGTTGATGAATTGATCAATTGATTGAGGGCTATTGATCGTGGATAGTGCAGAAACAAAATGGCCAAGAGTTTTTTTTATTTGAATCAAGAAATCACAGAGTTCGAAGTTGGTGTTCTTACCTGTTCAAGCTGAGATCGAATTCTGCTTTAGAGTGTTTCCAGTTGAGTTTTAATTATTCTTAGAGCACCATCGGCCTTCAAGGATCATGTATGAATGGTCTGCTTGCTCTGAATTTGCTTGGATAGCTCTGACCAAGTCGACCTGCATATAGCTCAAAGTAAAACTGGAAATCGTGGTTAGAGAGGTTACAGTTTGATGTTAATGGTCTGCATCATGTCTATGATGTATGTTGATGATGTTTGGATGATCAGAACTCAAGTTGCTCGAGCCAAAGTCCAAATTCGATGGTTATGGCAGTTTTGGCAAGCTTATGAACATGAAATGCAAAAACTGATTTTCAGCTTGGCTTGTGTTGATTTTATGTTTCAAACAAGTTTCATATTGATATTAAAACATGTTAGACACCAAATTACTCAAAGTTTTTCACTAGTTTTCCAAAATGCAAGTTTTCTCAATTAACACTATGTTTCTTGATTTTTAAGAAAGAAGAGAGAAAGCATGTTCTTTCATGGCTTTGGTGTGGCTTGAAATTGAAAACAAGACCTCTATTTATAGGCCTCAAGTTATGAAAAATAAGTGAGAAAGTTTGGCTTTTGTATTTTCAACTTGCCTTAGAGGGCAAGGAAGTCATTTTTTCATTAAATGCAAAAGGAAACTTCCTTTTAACCATGGTTAATTCTCAACTTTGATCTTATCCATCATAATTACATCCAACTGATTTTTATCAGATCTAGCTTATCTTTGCAAGGTGGCATATGTTCTAGAAGAAGAAAATGCAAAATGACCTATAACTTTGAAGTTTTGTACTTGAAAATTATGGATTTTGGAGCTCTAAGTTTCAAAATCAAAAGTATGGCTAGACTCCATGGATTTGAGAGTTCTTGGACATTTTGGAAAGCTTGTTTCAAGGGCTACAACTTTCATGTTTTGAGTTTTTTCCAATTCAAAGTGGAACTATGTGAAAAATGCCATGAAGTTTGAAAGTAAGAAATTTTAACACTTGAAAATTTTTCTAAGTGTTAGAAATTTTGACTTTTTGTTGACTTTTCCAAATTTCTTGATTTTTTATGATCATGATGGATCATTTGAAGTATTTTGATGATTGAAAAAGTTTTGTCTTGAAAAAGTTGACCAAAAGTCAAAGTTTGACTTTTCAAAGGTGTATGAAATTTCATCAGATGATCCAGAAATTGACTGATGAATTCTGTGAACTTCTGTGATGTTTTGAATCCAGAAATTAGGTCAACATGTTGTATTTAAGATATGAAGATCAATCTCTACTTAAAAAAGTCATTCATTGATCAGAAAATCAGAGATTGCTCATGCTCGATGAAAACCCTAATTGGTCGATCCTTGATAGATCAAGAGAAAAAAATTTATATCTGAAGATCAGAGGTTGATTATTTGATCAAGATAGATCAAATGAAGTGATTAAGACTCAAACCCTAATTGCTTGCCTCTTGAATCAGATGAAAATTTGATGAAACCCTAATTTTGACCTGTGAAATCCACACCCGATTAATTCTGTTCTGAACTGTTAATGGTGCAATGATGCAGAGGTAAGGTCGTATATTAGGTCAAAAATTGGGGTATGAAAGATGCCCATATTTAAGTTTCTTTAACCTGAGATATGAAGATGAAGATCTTCGTTTTGATAGGTGTAAAGAGACTTAAATATCAGAATACGCAAATTTTGGACCTAAGATACTAAAAAATGCAAGATGATGTAAGATGATTGCAAAAAAGATTCACCCAGAAGATATCAAAGAAATGACATGGTGGGGAAAAATTTGTGAGGATGACTCAATCTGTCTAAGAAAAGAGAATCCTATTTGTTGGGAAACAAGCAATATGTCTCGCTGGGGAAAAAGAGATTCACAAAACATGTGAATATCTGTTTCGCTTTGGGAAACAAAGAGATTACCTTCTGTCAGCCTTGTGACAATGTTTTAGGTAAGTGAAGATGATATTACCAATTATCAGCCTTGTGATAATTTATGGTAATGAGTTTCGAAGATATTACCAATTATCAGCGAAGTGATAACTATAACAAGGTAATTCTTGAGAAATTTACTGAGTAATCAGCCTTGTGAATAACAGACAAAAAATGGGAAAAAGAACTCAAATGAGTTTTCATTTTCATGGATACAATCTTGCCGAGGATCTCTCTCTTGAGAAGATGCGGGCATTTTGATTGAAAGACACAGGTTTTCTTCTAGATAGAAAGACAACTGTGGAAAAAAAATTTTTTGAGATTTCATGATTTGAACTTGTTGAGAAGAATAATCATTTTATGATAAGTTTCAACACAAAAAGGAAATAAGCAGTTCAGATGATGAGACTATTGTTTATTGTTTTGTTGGTTAGAGACAAAGTTCTATCCAGGAAAGAACTGGAAAGAAACGGTCAATCAAGACATTGTTCCCAATGAGGAATGTTCTCAGGTGGGGAACATGATAGAGAAAAAATGTATTTCTCTGCTTTGGGATAATCTGCTGGGAGATGACACATCCACATGAGTAAATGTAATCTAACCCAGTGATATGGAAGCAAACATTGAGGAATGCAGAAATGTATTAATGATGTTATGATGTATGAATGATGAATGTCATATGCATGCTGACAATACTTGAAAAGATAACAAAGAGGTATTTAGGGAAAAGGACCACGCCACAGTTCAAACAAATACTCAAGAAAATCAGAGCAATGGTGTAGATGTTATCGTTGATGGACACTAGTTGCATGCTTTAAACTTTCTGAAAAAGCATTTCATTGGCAACTTTGTTAGGAATTCTTCTTGGATAAGAATACCGTCCTTTGATGATCTCTGCTGAGGAAAAAAAACTTCTGTAGCAATTGTTCTATTCTGTCAGAGGTCGAAACACTTTCGGAGAAAACTGTTGAAGTTCTTTCTGTGTTCATAGTTCAAAGGAAAATTTCGCTTTATTTCAAAATTTTGAAGTAAAATTCATTTAAAACTTTTAGTTCCAAAAGTGATTTTCACAATAAAAAGCGTTATTTTGCAAAATGAATAAAGGTGAATTGCAAACAAAAAGGCACAAGGCTCAAATTTTATTGATAGAATGGTAATCAGCCAAAGGCGTGATTCCATGAGCTATTTACAAAAGTTGGAAATGATAATTTATTGGGTAAAGGCTACATTGAAAGCAAATAACCGCTATTATCCCTAACAACTTTGAATTCCAACTGTGCTTGTTGCTTCAGAAGATTTGATTGAAGATCCGTTGACGGAAGATTCTTCGATTGACAAGTGGATCGATGCACATTTTGTCTTTTTTTGTATCCTTATTTTTGCCTAGATTGCCTTTTCAGGTTTTCAATCTATCAGGATAATTTCTGTTTATTGTCTCTAATTTTTGCCTGGACCGCCTTTTCAGGTTTTCAATCCACCGAGACGCTCATTTTTGCCTAAGCCGCCCTTTTCGGGTTTTCGACTTACCGAGCTTTTTTTTTTTTTTTAGACAAAGTATTTTTGACGGCTGCTCACAGGATGCGGGAGTTCATCACCGTCCATAGTTGTGAGAGTCATAGCACCGCCTGAAAAGCTTCTTTTGATGATGTATTGGCCTTCGTAATTAGGATTCCATTTGCCCCTAGAATCAGGTTGAAAAGACAGAATCTTTTTAAGCACGAGGTCGCCTTCTCGGAATTCACGAGGTCAGACCTTTTTGTCAAAAGCTTTCTTCATCCTTCTTTGATATAATTGTCCATGACACAGAGCGGTCAGGCGCTTTTCTTCAATTAAGTTCACTGATCGATTCGCTTTGACACCATTCGCCTCGATAACTTAGTTTCCATGAGAACTCTCATTGACGGGATCTCAACTTCTACGGGAGCACCGCCCATGCCGTATACTATAGAAAAGGAGTTGCCTCGTTGAAGTGCGATCAAGTACAATACCCATGCGAGCAAATGGCGATTTCGTGCCGTCTTTGTAGGTGATGACCATTTTCGGACGATCTTTTGATGTTCTTGTTGGCGGCTTCAACGCGCTGCTCATCTTTGGCCGGTAAGGAGATGAGTTATGATGCTCGATCTTGAATTCCTCACACAGTTCTTTCATCATTTTGTTGTTCAAGTTCGATCCATTGTCTGTAATGATCTTACTTGGAATTCCGTATCGGCAAATGAGGTTGTTCTTGATGAACCTCACGACCACTTGTCTTGTGACGTTGGCGTAAGATGCCGCTTCGACCCATTTGGTGAAGTAATCAATAGCCACTAGAATAAAGCGATGCCCGTTGGACGCTTTTGGTTCGATCATCCCAATCATGTCGATGCCCCACATGGAGAAAGGCCACGAAGAGGAGAGAACGTTGAGTAGAGTCGGTGGCACATGGATCTTATCTGCGTAGATCTGGCACTTGTGACATCTTTTAACGTGTTTACAGCAATCAGATTCCATCGTTATCCAATAGTATCCTGCTCTTAAGATTTTTCTGGACATTGCATGCCCATTTGAATGGGTTCCAAATGACCCTTCATGCACTTCATGGATGATTGTGTTTGCTTCTTGTCTGTCGACGCATCTGAGCAGGACCATGTCGAAGTTTCTTTTGTATAACACATCTTCATTCAGGAAGAAATTTCTAGAAAGCCTCCTTAGAGTTTTCTTATCCTTGTACGATGCCCCGAGTGGGTACTCTCGTGTTTGAAGGAAACGCTTGATGTCGTGGAACCACGGTTTATCGTCGAAGACTGCTTCAGTTGCGAATACATATGCAGGTCTTTCAAGGCGTCTGATGCGGATTTTAGGCATATCTTTCCAATCGTTGACTTTGAACATGGAAGATAGAGTGGCCAAGGCGTCTGCCATCCGATTCTGATCTCGAGGGATATGATGCTGTTCAACTTTGTTGAAGAAAGTCAACAAACGTCTTGCATAATCTCTGTAAGGAATTAGACCAAGATGATGAGTTTCATACTTGTCTTTGATTTGGTTGATCACAAGGGCTGAGTCTCCATATATGTCAAGGATCTTGATCCTCAAGTCGATGGCTTCTTTGATACCCATGATGAAAGCTTCATATTCTGCGATGTTGTTGGTACAATCAAATAGCAATCGGGCGGAAAACGGGATATGAGAACCCTCGGGGGTAATGATGACTGCCCCAATTCCATTGCCGAAGACATTGACTGCTCCATCAAAAATTAGGCCCCATCTGGATTCTGGATCCGGACCTTATTCAGGTAGCGGTTCGTCACAATCTTTCATCTTTAAGTACATACCATCCTCGTCTGGGAAATCAAACTTGAGAGATTGGTATTCGTTGAGCGGCTGATAAGCCAAGTGATCGACGAGGATGCTCCCTTTGACCGCTTTTTGAGCACGGTACTGGATGTCATATTCAGATAACAACATCTGCCATCGAGCAATTCTTCCCAAGGCTTTTCAAAGACGTACTTGATTGGATCCATTTTGGAGATTAACCAAGTCGTGTGATTGATCATGTATCAAGGAGACGTTTGAAGCCCACACCAAAGCACAACATGTTTTCTCAAGCACGGAGTAACGAGTTTCAGCCAGTGAACTTTTACTCAAGTAGTAAATGGCATGTTCCTTCTTACCGGTTTCATCTTCGTCCAAGCACGCAGCCCATGGAATCTTCTAGCACGGTAAGGTACATGATTAGTGGTCTTCCTTCGATCGAGGAATCAATATTGGAGGTTCGGGGTATTCCTTGATATCACAAATGCTTTTTGGCAATCTTCCCACACTTCTTGATTTTTATGGAGAAGCTTAAATATCGCCCACAAGTAGCAGTCATTTGAGAGATAAATCTGGAGATGTAATTCAACCGTCTGAGAAATCCTCTTACTTGCTTTTCTGTATGTGGCGTAGGCATTTCTTGAATAGCCTTGACTTTGTCAGGGTCAACTTCAATACCTCTTTGACTGACGATGAAACCTAGGAGTTTTCCAGATCTTACCCCAAAGGTGCATTTGTTAGGATTCAGGCGAAGCTGAAATTTCCTTAGTCGCTGAAACAACTTCAAGAGATATTCTATATGATCTTCTTTAGTGTCATACTTTGCTATCATGTCGTCCACGTAGACTTCGATCTCTTTGTGCATCATGTCATGAAAGAGAGTAGTCATTGCCCTTTGGTAAGTTGCGCCTGCATTCTTTAATCCAAACGACATTACTTTGTAGTAAAAAGTGCCCCATGGCGTGATGAAATATGTCTTCTCCATGTCTTCGGGAGCCATTCTGATCTGATTATAACCAGAGAAACCGTCCATGAAGGAAAAGACGTTAAACTTTGCAGTGCTATCCACTAGCATGTCGATATGCGGTAGTGGGAAATCGTCTTTTGGACTTGCTTTGTTCAAATCCCGGTAGTCAACACACATTCTGACCTTTCCGTCTTTCTTGGAGACAGGCACTATGTTGGCTAGCCATTGAGGATATTCAGATGTGACGAGGAAACCAACGTCGAGCTGTTTTGAACTTCCTTCTTGATTTTGTCGGCCATTTCAGGGTGAACTCTTCTCAGTCTTTGTTTAACTGGTGGACACTCTGGCTTTAATGGCAAATGATGCTCCACGATACTGGTATCTAAACCCGGCATGTCTTGGTAGGACCAAGCAACACATCAACATACTCTTTGAGAAGATCTGTCAGCTTGCTTTTGACGTTGCTGTTGAGTGAAGCTCCGATATTTACTTCTTTTTTGTCTTCCTCAAATCCTAAGTTGATTGCTTCCAAAGGCTCTTTGTGAGGTTGAATGATTCTTTCTTCGTGCTTAAGTAGTCGAGAAATCTCATCCGGGATCTCTTCTTCAACTTCTTCCTTGGCGACTTCACAGGGGATTTCAAAGTTGGGAGAGAGCATAGAGTTATTGCTTTCAATGGATTTGTCCATCTGTTAATCTGCATATTTGATTTATGTCTGATTAATTAATTTTTTCATCATTTTTTTTTTGAAAAAGTTCATGTGAAAGTGTATGCAGATTGTATATTTTTTTTGAAGATTTTTATTGTGTTTTTTAGGATTGTCATTTCCAAGAAAGGGTAAAAATGAAAACAAACACAAAGTGTGGAATCAAAACAACGCATTTTATTTATGATTCACAATATGAAACAGGGCCCTAAAATACATACTCATTCTCTTGGGCAAGACAAAGAGAAATTATTTAAAAGCTAAACCCTATAAAACATCTCTTCGCTTTGGGCGAAGCGAGAGTTCAAAACAAAAGCAAAGATAAACTACTTAGAACTATGAACATTTGTTCGAACTTCAACAGGTTTCCAGTAGTGGCGAACTCCTTGGAAGTCGAGGTATTCTGGCATTTTTCCACTTGGCTTAATCCTTGAGTAGACTTTGGTCGTTGGTTGAGCAGACTTTGAAGATTCTGGACGACGGACCTTGCCTTTGTGCTAAAAAATCTTCTTGGTGAACAGATCGGGAAGCATGGGATACAACATATGTATTTTCTATTGGCATTTGCGTTGAATTCTGGGGATGTACCCTCCAATCCTCTGAATGAAGAGACTCATTGTCAGCGACACTTTCTAGTTCGTATCCCGAATCGTATCCTTGATCTTCGGTAATTACGTTGATGTAGTGATGATCAAGATCTGGTTTAACAAACTCCACAGGCGCGTTAAAGCAAAGATCTTCGTTGGGGATCTCGATTTATTGATGATATCGGGAAGATGGGTACACCTCTTCCGGTTGACTAGGATACTCAAAAGAATCACCCCATCCAGTGGGCTGGATGTCTTCAATTCTGATTTTTGAGCTTTCTGGCGCAGTGTATTTCACCATGTAGTCAAACTTGCCACTTGGTTCTCCCAAGGTATCCCAAACTTCAGAAGGGACAGGCGGATTTTCATTCCTTTGTAGGGACATGCCTTTGAATTGCTCAGTTGGAGGATAGTATGGCACATAAGATTCTTCCTGAGACACATATTCAGGGTTGTTTAGATAAGTGCTCCACTCTTTAGATCCGGAGAGATCGTCTTCATCACCTTCATTGGTAATAACATTAACCTCTTGAAGAACAAGGTTTAAGAAACCCCCAATGTTGAATACTTCTTTGACGGAAGTGCTTCATCCTTTTGCTTGTCTTTGGAGAATACGGGTGCAAACCCGAGTCCGGCTTTTGTCTCGTTATTGACAGGTTTAATTACTTGTCCCCAACCTTCAGCATTGCCATCTTTCACTATCTGCGCTGCTTCTTTATAAGAAGAGATAGATGATCTACTTTTGCTAGTACATTCATCTTCTAACGGATGTCCTGGGAGATGTGTTCCTTCAACGTCGTTAGCTGTGATGAAAGAAAAGCTGGATAAATGGCTTATTAGTAACGCTTGTTCACCGATGACGGTCACTAGCTTCCCATTTACTGTAAACTTTAGCTTCTGGTGGAGAGTGGAAGTCACTGCTCCTACTTCGTGGATCCATGGTCTTCCTAGCAAGCAACTGTAAGCAGCTGGCACGTCCATGACCTGGAAGGTGATTTGGAAGGTATGCGGACCAATTGTCACCGGGAGATCGACCTCCCCAATAACTGACTTCCTTGACCAGTCAAAGGCTCTTACAACTATGTCATTGAACTTCAACGGTGTTCCTTTGTAAGTTAAATGAGCAAGAGTCGTTTTCGGCATTACGTTCAAAGATGAACCAGTATCTACTAACACATTGGACAGGGAATCTGATTGACAAATCATTGAGATATGCAGAGCCAGATTATGATCTTTCCCTTCTTCTGGAAGTTCCTCATCACTGAAACTTAGATTGTTGCAAGCTGTTATGTTGCCCACAATACCTCCAAACTGGTCTGTAGTCACGTCATGATCTACATAAGCTTGGTCTAGCACCTTCATTAAAGCTTCTCGGTGAGCTTCAGAGTTCAAAAATAGAGATAGTATCGAAATCTTGGAGGAGTCCGTGATCACCGATCCACGACTTACTCGCTTTGATTAACTTCAGATCTCATCAAAATCGTGTTGACGTTGGTTCTATCAGCGGACCAACATTTGTGCTTGGATTAACATGGAATCATTGGGATTCTCGAAATATGTTAACTGGATTTTGTCTAACAACAGAACAGAAATGGTCTTGGTGGCAAGAGTATGTACTGCCCACTCGTGTTACTCGTCCTATCTCGCTTATGTTGACATTAGTGGAAGAGTTGGCATGGGTTTCTCCTTTCCATCCTCTATCACAGCTTGCATTGTATTGATAAGGAATTGCTTTGCTAGAACTGTATGGGCGGGGCGGTAAGCAAATCACCAAAGGAGACCTCGAACGCTTGAACCATTATATTCAATCTCCACATGCTTGGGCACATTGAAACAAGGGATAATAACGTTTACTTCGGGATTTTCCGAGTTAATATCTTAGACTAAAAGCTCATGCAGAAAATGCCCTACTGTATTCACGTCATAGTCATCTCTGTTTCTGTAGATCTGTATGTCACCAATGTCTAGCAATCATTGAATGTCTGCTCTTATGGTGGGACACCCTCGAAGATCCTTGAAGCAGATGTTGCAAGCTTCGTAATTGTGTTTAGTGAAGGCACCCATTGTACTGTACGTATTATGGAGATGTACCAAGTTTCCTCTAATCAAATTCACGTCTGTGACGAGATACCGATCCGTATTTCTCAAAATCAAATTCACTGTATGTCCATTATGACTGGGAAGTGGATTTGCTTGCACGTTTGGGTTTGTATTTCTAAAGGAAAGAATATTAGATTTCACTAATCTCTGTACTTCAGCTTTTAACGCTATGCAATGCTCAAGATCATGGCCTGGTGCCCCTTGATGAAAAGGGCAAGATACGTCCTTTGTACCACCACGGCAATTTTACGGGACCGAGGGTGACCTTGTGCAGCAAGATTCCTTTCTATTAATGCGGTATAGTTCATGTACGTCATTGGAATTGGGTCGAATTGAGACGAGGCGCGGTTTTGATTGTTAAACTGCTGAGCCTTGTCGAGGTTGAGTTTGTTGAGTTTTTGGGAAGAGCAATTCCTGTATTTGGATTTGTGTTAACAACGGGTGCTATGGCAGCTATCTGTCGTTGTTGACTGACATTCTTTCGCGGTTTCCCTCGGGATACCATTCCTATGTCATGTTCCTTTTTCTTTGGAAAACTGGTTCCAACCTTCCTAGTTCCACTAGAAGTTCCTATTTCTCCGTCGCGTCTGCTTGAACTCCTTCCTCTAGCCTCATTCCCATGCTTACCATCTCGGTGAAATCTCCGGGAGCGCTAGCGATCATTCGTTCGTAGTAGAATGTACCAAGAGTGTTTAAGAATACCTTGGTCATCTCCTTTTCTTCTAATGGTGGGTTGACTTAGGCAGCAATTTCCCTCTAACGTTGAGCGTATTCTTTGAATGTCTCTCTTTCTTTCTGAGACATGGAGCGGAGTTGATCCCGATCGGAGCCATATCCAAGTTGAATTTGTATTGTTGTAAGGCTTCACCTAAGTCATTAAATGTTTGGATATTCATTCTAATCCCATGTACCACTTCAGTGCGGCACCTGTAAGACTATCTTGGAAGTAGTGGATTAACAACTGGTGATTGTCGTTATACGTAGACATTTTCCTGGCATACATCGTAAGATGACTCTGTGGGCAGGAATTTCCTTTATACTTTTCAAAGTCAGGGACTTTGAATTTTGTAGGTATCCTTACGCGAGGAACTAAGCATAGATCATGGGCGTTCTTCCAAAACAGTTCCTTTCCACGGATCGTTTTAATTTCAAGCTGCATTTTGAGGAGCTATTCCTGGAGATTCTCCATCGGACCACGAGGATTCATGTTATCGCCTGGATTATGGTGAGCTTCTTCATGCGAGTGTGAACTCTGTGTTGAATCGTCATGATTGGTTGAGAAACCGTCATAGTGACTTGCGGAAAAGTTACTCCATGTGGCGGAGTAAGTGTTGAATTCTGCAAATTTGGCATTTCAAGCGTGGTTGTTTGTATCTAGGAAGTCGGTTGATGAAATCCGACGCCGAAATTGAAACGCATGCCCTATGGATAACCTTCTGGCATACTGAAGGGTGAACTACTAGCTGTAACAGTTGAAGTTGGAGTAGTAGTTGTAACACCCCATCTAAATACCCCGAATAATATTAATTATATTAATATCAAAATCAACTTTAATCAGAGTTAACACGGCAAATGAGGGATGTCACAATTAATAGATAAAATTAAAACTTCATTCAAACAAGAGCTATGCTGCTCGAGGATCATTATCCAAATAATTCAATCAATTTAAGACCATGTCTTACAGTGGAAATACCAAAACCAAAATTTAATAAACCATCATGGTTCTCAAAGAATCCAATAAGCGTTAAACGAATAACAATTCTCTTAACTAAACGTTCCCAGTTGTTATAATCTAATCGTAGCATGACAACGACACATGACTTAAAAGATAAGCTCTAGAGCCATCCTCACCAACTCCTCACTAACTTTTAATCTGAAATTGTAAAGTAAGGGTGAGACTTCTCATAATTAAAGCATATTATAAGCTTCTCATTTAACAATATATCACAAGCATATTATTTCTCCCACTTAACACAATTCAGAATCCAACACACAACCATATTCATATAAGTCATCATGCATAATCAATAGACAACAAAAGAATTGCAACACTGGAAGACATCCTAACATGTTACAATTCCATGCAAACACAAATGCAGACTCAATGCATGCGGTACCGACACGTGACCAAGTCACCCAACACTGATCCATCATTAATCGGATACAGTACCATCAATTCGTCCATAACCACCCGGACACGAATCCAGCCTAACCACCCATCCTCACTCGAGTATCGGTTATCGGCAATCCAAGTCAAATTCCACACGATGGGAATTAACTTCACCAAATAATGCAAATGCACGCACATCACTAGCATGCAACATCAATCAGTCTATGTATACATTCATCCAACATAACTGAATCAAACCAATCAACATGATATATCAACCAATCATGCATACATCTATCATCAGCATAAACATGCTATTACATCTACACATTACCAGTATCCCCATCACCAAAGGTCCTCTACTACACATACATCATTATGTGTCAGTTAATAATCATTTATTTCGAAATTCGACCCCTTTCCAAAATAATTTCAAGTTTTCTAAAATATTTTCATTTTATAAGGTAGAGCATTAAATTTAGGAAATAACGTCCAAAACGGCGCTCAAAACGGACTTACGGTTTGAAAGTTATGAATTTTTAAAGTTTTGAAATTTTCAAAAATATTTCAGTGGAACCCGGTTCCTCCCTGGGAGTAACCGAATCCCACAATTCCAAAAATCAGCGCCCCTGGAAAAATGTATGGGGAACCCGGTTCCTCCAGGTTCCCAGAAGTAAAAATCACATTTTCTGGAAAAATTAACGTGGAACCCGGTTCCTCCCACACAGGAACCGGTTCCTGAGTTCAAAAATACCATTTTTCACCATTTTAAAAGCTGGAACCCGGGTTCTCCCACTGGGGAACCGGTTCCCACGACCTTCAGACCCAAAAACTCAGTTTTGACAGCATTATTTCCCAAAACCATTTTTCTCTTCATCCCAAAACGTGCCTCATATTCCGACACCATAAATTCACTCATTCATCATCAATAACGGACAATATAACACGTTTTATTCGTCAGTAATGATCCTATATCATACAAATCAATGAATTTATACATTCTGACACAATCTGACACCATTAGGTATACACCCATGGAAACCTAGAAATCCCCAAACTAAGATTTCCTAACATGCTATGATCTATAGAATCAAAATCAAAACCTATAATACGAACTAATCAATCGAAATCACCCCTTACCTTGTGGGTTCTTCGAATTCTGACACTTCTAGGTCTTCTTCCTTCTTTCTCCTCTTCTCAACTTCACGTATCTTGTTTTCTCCAAAAATGACTCTATTTTCCTTATTTCCTTATTTTATTCCTTTTTATTCCTTATCACATAAATAAAATAAATATTACTTCTCACACCTCAATTAATTCCATCATTAATCTTAATAATCCAATGTATTAATAAATTATGTTCTCAATTAATTTAATAATTAAAAATCATAATTTATTTAATTGTTGAATTATTTTGGGGTGTCACAACTCTCCCCAACTAAAAGAGTTTTCGTCCTCGAAAATATACCTCAGACGAATAATTCGGGATACGAGTCCTTCATCTGACTCTCCAGCTCCCAAGTGACATTTCCATCAGCTGGTCATCCCCAAGCCACTCTTACCAATGCAATCTCTTTGCCTCGCAACTGTTTCAACTTCCGATCCTCAATTCTCGCAGGTACCGCTTCCATAGTCAAATTCTCTCTTACCTGTATATCGTCTACCCGAATCTCATGAGACGGATCAGCAATGTACTTCCTTAGCTGAGATACATGAAAAACATCATGCAAATTTGCAAGTGACGGCGGCGGCAACGCAATCTGATAGGCAACCTTCCCAATTCTCTTGGTAATCTGAAACGGACCAATAAAACATGGAGTCAACTTCCTTGACTTCAAAGCTCGACCAATACCAGTCATCGGAGTAACTCTCATAAAGACATGTTCTCCTTCACTAAACTCTGAGAAGTCCTCATCTTCTCCTGAATCATCTTAATCTTTTCCGAAGTCTGCTGCACAATCTCCGGTCCAATCACCGCACTCCCTCCAGATTCATACCAACACAATGGTGTCCGACACCTCCTACCATACAATGCCTCAAATGGATCCATACCAATACTCGAGTGAAAGATATTGTTGTAGGTAAACTCAATCAATGGCAGATAACTATCCCAAGCTCCACCCTTCTCTAACACACAAGCTCTCAGCAAATCTTCCAACGACTGAATCATTCTTTCCGTCTGACCATCTGTCTGCGGATGATAAGCGGAACTTAAACGCAACTTGGTACCCAAAGCTTCTTGCAGTCCCGTCCATAACTTAGATGTAAACCTCGGATCTCGATCCGACACAATACTAGAAGGAATACCATGTAGACTCACAATATTTTCGACATACAACTCTGCCAACCTCTCCATCGGGTAATCCATTCTTATCGGAATAAAATGAGCAGATTTCGTCAACCTATCCACAATCACCCAGATAGAATCACAATTCTTAGCTGTTCTTGGCAAACCAGACACAAAATCCATAGAGATTCCATCCCACTTCCATTCTGGAACAAATAACGGCTCCATCAATCCTGACGGTTTCTGATGCTCGATTTTTGACTTTTGACAAACCAAACAAGCATACACAAACTCAGCAATTTCCTTTTTCATTCCCGGCCACCAAAACAACTTTTTCAAATCATGGTACATTTTAGTAGCACCGGGATGAATACTCAACCCGCTACGATGTCCTTCCTCTAAAATGCTCTTCCTGATCTCAGCAACATTCGGGACACACACCCGATCACCAAATCTCATAACACCATTCTCGTCAATTCGGAACTCGCCTCCTTGACCTTGGTTGATCAATGTCAACTTATCAACTAGACCAACATCAGATTTCTGTCCATTTCTAATCTCTTCCAGAATACCACTAGTCAACTTCAACATACCCAGTTTCACACTATTCGGAGTAGTTTCACAAACCAAACTCAGATCTCTGAACTGCTCAACCAAATCTAACTCACGGACTATCAACATCGACATATGCAAGGACTTCCTACTCAAAGCATCTGCAACAACGTTTGCTTTACCAGGATGGTAATTCAAACCGAAATCATAATCCTTGAGGAATTCTAACCATCTTCTCTGCCTCATGTTCAGCTCTTTCTGATCAAAGAGATACTTCAGACTCTTGTGATCACTGAATACCTCGAACCTAGAACCATATAAATAATGTCTCCACAACTTCAAAACAAATCGACACGCTAACTCCAAATCATGAGTCGGATAGTTCCTTTCATGTACTTTCAATTGTCTCGAAGCATAAGCCACAACCTGCTTATCTTGCATCAACACACCACCTAATCCCATTAATGATGCATCACAATACACAACAAAAGACTTAGTCGGATATGGCAAAATCAAGATCGGAGCACTTGTCAACCTCCTCTTCAGCTCTTGAAATCCTTTCTCACATTCAACATCCCAATCAAATATCTGACCCTTCCTGGTCAACTTAGTCAATGGCAATGCTAATTTGGAAAATCCCTCAATAAACTTCCGGTAATAACCTGCAATCCCCAGAAAACTACGGATCTCAGAAGCATTCTTCGGCGCTTCCCACTAAGACATCGCCTCTACCTTCGTAGAATCAACAGCAATTCCATTCTTGGAAATTACATGGCCAAGAAAACTTACTTCATCCAACCAAAATTCACACTTGGACAACTTCGCATAAAGCTTCTTTTCTTTCAACAACTCCAACACAACTCTGAGATGTTCTGCATGCTCCTCATCGCTTTTCGAATAAATCAGAATATCATCAATGAACACTACTACAAACTTGTCAAGATCTGATGAAATATCCTGCTCATATACTCCATGAAAACACCGGTCGTTAGTAACTCCAAGCGGCATAATGTAATATTCATAATGCCCATACCTCGTTCTAACGCAGTTTCAATATCCTCCGACTTCACACGAATCGATGATATCCGGATCTCGGATCAATCTTACTAAATACACAAGCTCCAACGAAGTTGATCCATCAAATCGTCAATCCTTGGTAAAGGATACCGATTCTTAATTGTAACTTTATTCAAGCCGGTGTCGACATAACCTCATTGAACCTTCTTTCTTCTTAACCCAACACGGAGCACCCCGGCGAAACACTCGGACGAATAAACTTCTTCTCAAGCAATTCCTCTAATCGCTTCTTCGTTCACTAATTCAGATGTCGACATGCGATAAGGCGCCATCGACACCGGACTAGTTCCGGGAATCGATCTATAGTAAATTCTACTCTCTCTCGTGTGGCATTCACTAACGCCTTGGAAACATGAAATTCTTTCACCACCGCAATCCATCACCTTTGCCTTTCCCTCCGCTTCTATTGCGAATACAACATAAACACCACAGCACCATCTTTCACGGCTAGGTTCATCTGCTTAACTGACATAATCTCATTTTCGATCTTAACCTCTTCGGAAAAGTGACTGTCTTCTCAAATTGATATGAACTGGTTGAATTCCAACCGTTCATTCCAAGGATGATATCAAGTTGTTCTAGCGGTAGGCACACTAAATCCATACGAAACCCCTATCAAAAATCACAACAGGACAATTCCTACAAACATATGAAGTAGTCACTGAACCCGACGCAGGAGTATCAATAACCATACTTCCACCATCCATATTAGAAATTTCCAAATTCAATCTCTTAGCACAATCTAACGCAATAAAAGAATGCGTAGCTCCAGTATCAATAATCGCAATCAAAGGTATGCCATTAATAAAACATGTACCTTTAATCAGCCGATCATCTGGTTTAGTCTTTGATCCAGACAATGCAAACACTTTACCACCAGCTTGCTCTTTCTTGGTTTTTGTGCACTGAGGACGAGTATGACCCTCCTCACCACAGTTGTAACAAGTTATCACTCTCCCTCTGCAGTCATTGGCCACATGGTCGAGTTTCCCACACTTAAAACACTTCTTATCATTGCTCTTACAGTCCACCATACGATGTCCTGTCTCACCACACTTATAACACCTAGCGGAAGAACTAGAATCTCCTCCACCAGATTTCTTCCAACCGCCGGATCTCTGATTGCTCCTATCATAAGGCTTACCACGATCCATCTGTTGCTTACCTTTCCTGTCAACATACCCTCGAGCATTCGACTTAGTGTTAGCAAGATCCTCCTCTAGAATCCTACTGCAGTCAACCAGATCAGAAAATCTTCGGATACCGTCAATACCGCTTAATCTCATCACGAAGACCATTTTCAAACTTGATACATTTGGAAAATTCCCCATGCATCGTTGGGGTAATGAGCATAATACTTACTCAAGAAACTTCAAGCATACCACCGACAGTCTTGTTACCTCGCTGAGTTCCGAAACTCAATCTCCTTCTTACCTCGATGTCCTCGAAAGTACCTTCTCGTAAAAGCTCTCCGAACACACCCAATTCAATGCAACTCCATCTTCTTCCAGTTCGTTCTAGTAGCAACCCACCATCGCTTCCTCGCCTAACGTGAGTTCCATATCTCACCTTCACCCCTCCACGACAATCACTCACGAAGATCCTCTCGATCTCCTTCAACCACTTGAGCACCTTCGGGATCATGTGCACCCTTGAACAATGGAGGATTATTCCTCGAAAATTCCCAATTGTCGGTCGACCAATCGCACTCCCTGCTGGTTCCTCGAGTACTCCAACATTCCCAAAGCCTCAGCAATAGCATCATCATTCCTTCTGTTACCTCTTCCCGCCATTGTTCTGTAACATTACAAAATAATCTACATCAGCACACAAGTATCGACAGTGTTACTTACACTAGTCGCATACTAAAAGGGATAACAACACAGGACAAGACCGACTATGCTCTGATACCACTATTGTAACACCCCATCTAAATACCCCGAATAATATTAATTATATTAATATCAAAATCAACTTTAATCAGAGTTAACACGGCAAATGAGGGATGTCACAATTAATAGATAAAATTAAAACTTCATTCAAACAGTAGCCATGCTACACTGAGGATCATTATCCAAATAATTCAATCAATTTAAGACCATGTCTTACACAGCGGAAATACCAAAACCAAAATTTAATAAACCATCATGGTGCTCAAAGAATCCAATAAACAGTTAAACGAATAACAATTCTCTTAACTAAACGTTCCCCAGTGTTGCAATCTAATCAGAGCATGACACTGACATGTAGACTTAAAAGATAAGCTCTAGAGCCATCCTCACCAACTCCTCAGCTGCTAACTTTTAATCTGAAATTGTAAAGTAAGGGTGAGACTTCTCATAATTAAAGCATATTATAAGCTTCTCATTTAACAATATATCACAAGCATATTACTTCTCCCACTTAACACAATTCAGAATCCAACACACAACCATATTCATATAAGTCATCATGCATAATCAATAGACAACAAAAGAATTGCAACACTGGAAGACATCCTAACATGTTACAATTCCATGCAAACACAAATGCAGACTCAATGCATGCGGTACCGACACGTGACCAAGTCACCCAACACTGATCCATCATCAATCGGATACAGTACCATCGATTCGTCCATAACCACCCGGACACGAATCCAGCCTAACCACCCATCCTCACTCGGGTATCATTTATCGGCAATCCAAGTCAAATTCCGCACGATGGGAATTAACTTCACCAAATAATGCAAATGCACGCACATCACTAGCATGCAACATCAATCAGTCTATGTATACATTCATCCAACATAACTGAATCAAACCAATCAACATGATATATCAACCAATCATGCATACATCTATCATCAGCATAAACACGCTATTACATCTACACATTACCAGTATCCCCATCACCAAAGGTCCTCTACTACACATACATCATTATGTGTCAGTTAATAATCATTTATTTCGAAATTCGACCCCTTTCCAAAATAATTTCAAGTTTTCTAAAATATTTTCATTTTATAAGGTAGAGCATTAAATTTAGGAAATAACGTCCAAAACGGCGCTCAAAACGGACTTACGGTTTGAAAGTTATGAATTTTTAAAGTTTTGAAATTTTCAAAAATATTTCAGTGGAACCCGGTTCCTCCCTGGGAGTAACCGAATCCCACAATTCCAAAAATCAGCGCCCCTGGAAAAATGTATGGGGAACCCGGTTCCTCCAGGTTCCCAGAAGTAAAAATCACATTTTCTGGAAAAATTAACGTGGAACCCGGTTCCTCCCACACAGGAACCGGTTCCTGAGTTCAAAAATACCATTTTTCACCATTTTAAAAGCTGGAACCCGGGTTCTCCCACTGGGGAACCGGTTCCCACGACCTTCAGACCCAAAAACTCAGTTTTGACAGCATTATTTCCCAAAACCATTTTTCTCTTCATCCCAAAACGTGCCTCATATTCCGACACCATAAATTCACTCATTCATCATCAATAACGGACAATATAACACGTTTTATTCGTCAGTAATGATCCTATATCATACAAATCAATGAATTTATACATTCTGACACAATCTGACACCATTAGGTATACACCCATGGAAACCTAGAAATCCCCAAACTAAGATTTCCTAACATGCTATGATCTATAGAATCAAAATCAAAACCTATAATACGAACTAATCAATCGAAATCACCCCTTACCTTGTGGGTTCTTCGAATTCTGACACTTCTAGGTCTTCTTCCTTCTTTCTCCTCTTCTCAACTTCACGTATCTTGTTTTCTCCAAAAATGACTCTATTTTCCTTATTTCCTTATTTTATTCCTTTTTATTCCTTATCACATAAATAAAATAAATATTACTTCTCACACCTCAATTAATTCCATCATTAATCTTAATAATCCAATGTATTAATAAATTATGTTCTCAATTAATTTAATAATTAAAAATCATAATTTATTTAATTGTTGAATTATTTTGGGGTGTCACAGTAGTGACCTCTAAAATCGCTGCTTGATTTTGACTGCTCGATGTTGCTTGCTGACTTTGCGCTCCTGCCAATGAATTGACCAAAGAAGTGAGTCTTTCCACCTCTTCCTACAGTGTTGTCACTGTGCTACGAAGCTCAACATTTTCTTGCTCAAATCCTTCCATTATTTTCCTTCTTTTTGAACGTGTATTGTATGTTCGAGTAGGTTGTGGACGCGGTCGAGAAACTCTAAGACGCGACAGCTTGGCGATCTTTCCCTTTCTGGAAAAAATTCCAAAAGATCAAACTCTAGACAATAGACTTAATATGCAAAATATGATGCATGATTATGGATGTAAAGAAAGATTTCCAAAGAATTTACGCTAAAAGAGAAATTTCTGGCAAATATTTGGATGGAAAACACATATTTTATTAATATTGAAAGAAGATTACAACAATTTTGTTTTTGAGCATTGCTCACACGAATGATTAAATAAATGATAAAAAATACAAACTAAATTAACTAATCGTCCTCATCGGATGAAGATCCAAAGGCTTGATGTAGCTTCAACTTCAGGATTTCCTTTCCATAGTGAGCTTTCAGTTCAGCTTTCTCAGCTTTCAGTTTGCTAATGACTTTCTTCCACTCGTCGGGAGCAGGATCGCTGGTTGTCATTTCCTCAAGCTTTCTTTTCCTTTCTTTGATGTATCGCTTGATCGCGTTATCTTTCTGGCGAATCTTCTCATCTTTCTCCATGAGCCATTCATCCTGGAAGTAAAGCGTCTTTTCATGATCTTTGACTTGCTTTTTGAGCTTTTCATTCTCGAGATCAGTCTTAAGGAACTTGTTTTCCAAAGCTTCTTTCTCAAGCCTCATCTTGGCCAAAGCTTCTTGGTATTCTCCCATAGTCTCGACGGGAAAAATTGTTGATTTGGAAGCTGTTGAGAACATAGGTTCTTCATAAGCATAAGGCATTCGAAATTTCTTCGCTCTTTTCTTTACCCAAGAAGTGTAGATTTCCATGGCTACACAATTCTTTGCTTTCCCTTTTTCCTTCCTTCGGATGTGATGCCAAGCTCTGATCATTCTGGCTTTCAAACCTTGAGAATCCTCTCCTTCATGATAGAAGTAACTCTCTACTGTAAAACCAAGAGGTTTACTAGAGTTTGCGTATCCGAGTTGACGTCTCGCCAAGAATGGGTTGTAGTTGATTCCTCCTTTTGTACCGATGAGAGGTACGTTGGCAAATTCTCTGCAACAGCTCTCAATGATTTCCATCTCATTGTCTGCTAAGGTATACCAATGGATATCGTCGTTTGTAAGAGACATGAGTCTTCTTGACCAATGCCAATCGTCTTTGTTTTCGCGGAAGATAGGAGATTTAGGCAAGTGTGAGACAATCCATTTGAAGAACAGAGGTACACAACACACGATAGTTCCATCTCCTTGACGATTCCTATGATGAATGGAGAAGTACGTGTTACCAAGCAAAGTGGGAACGGGATTTCCAATCAGAAAGATCCTTATGGCGTTGATATCAACGAAATTTGGGACGTTGGGAAACAACACCAATCCATAGATGAGTAAATCTAAAATAGCTTCAAAGGCTACCATACTACCGGCCTCAGAGAATTTAAGAGCCTTCTCCATTAGGAACTTTGAAGTTAGTCCTAAGAGTTTTCCTCGGTAGTTAGGTTTTGTCTATCTCGATTTTTTAAATGAGTCATCGTTGCAATGATGGTGACTTGGGAATGGCTTCCAAACCATTGAAAGGCACTTTGTCGATCTTGAGATACCTAGTATGTGCGTACTCTTCCAAAGTAGGCATCAATCGATAGTAAAAAATGATAGATGGATCGTAAAAGCGAGAAAGTTTTGTGAAGTCCTTCATCAACGTTAGTGTTCAGAATAGTTACAAGAGTTCCATAGCGTTTTCTGAAATCCGAGGGATCTTCTACCAAGGATGCTAACTCTTTCAACTTTCCTACATCAGGAATTCTAAAACTGTATTTCTTGGTGAATCTTCCTCTGACGTCCATCACTCTAACCTAAAATATTTACAAAGAAAAATCTCTAAATTCTTTGGAAATGGGAAGAGAAATGAAGTTGTGGAATGAATGCATGAATGCTACAAACATGGTTAGTAGTTACACATACGGTCAAGCGTTCGAAGTCACGAGCATGAGGCCAACGATAAGAATCAAACGTAGGTAAGTTCTATGGGCTTATTCATCTGTGAAACGGGTTCTCACGATAATACAGCTCAACACTTTCTTTGAAATATTATCGGATTTGTTGAATACCGATGGTCCAATAATATTTTCAAGAGAAACTCTCGATCGTAGTCTCGCATGACATTATTCTAGGCTTACGCCCGAATAATTTGCACTACATCCTAAATGGCCGGATGGGTTATGTGTTCTCTGACCACTCGCAAGTTCTCATGAAAGCAAAATGTCTTCGCAAATACTTGCTAAACACAAATACTCCCAAGACAACCTCCACTGAGAGAGGATCTCAAATTAACTCCGTAAGTCGAGACTTCTCACAAGTTAATAGGACTATACCCCACCTAGATCTTAAAATGTTTCTTAAATCCGGTTAGATTTCTTTCCATCGATGAAATCGAAAACACACAATAAAGAAAACAGACATATGCATATATGAAAGCTTAACCCTTTCATTTCTTTTGAAAACAAAAAGCTTGGTGCTCTTGGTCAGAGTCACATTTTTTGAAAATCAAAATTTTGACGTACTCCCCAGCAGAGTCGCCATTTTTCCTGTTCGCGTTAAAAAGTGACGCACTAGGGAATCGAATATGAATTCAGATTCTCTGGCCCGAAACGATTTACTCTTTTGATTTGTTTATAAAGATGTCGCGAGCATCAAGCTTTATTATTTTCAACACAAGAAAAGATGATTTAATGATTATGAAAAAGGGGAAAGCTGTTAATACCCTCAATTGATTTTGATATGCGTAACGACTAGCGCAAACTAGACGTAACGCATTGGGGAGATTCCGGGTAAGGGGGTTTGTTATATAAAGGGAATAGATGGAGCACCCTAAATATATATAGTTATCTATAGCTTTATATATGAATATGTTTGATATGTTTGTATGTTTTAATTGCTATTTCTATGATTGGGAAAGTTTCTCCTTTGGGATTTTAAGAAGGATAGATTATGTGGGATCCTAGTGTTTTGTTATTATTGTGCTCGCAAAGATCATTGGGATCTTCTGCATACATATCCCTTAATGGGAATCAGAGCATTTGTAGCTCGGATCTAAAGAGATCTATTGTTTTGTTTGGTTTGAGGGAGAAAGAAGTTTGCTCGCCAAGGATGAGACCTTGTGCCTATGTATTCTCAAAAGGATGTTGAGAAAGTCAGAGCAATCGTAGTTCCCACTTATGCTAGTGGAAAGCAACGGGATGTGAGTAAGAGACAGACAAATGTCATCTTAATGAAAAATTTATCTAATTTATTTCATCACATACATTTTTGAAAGTTTGATTGAAATCTTTCATCGTAAGTTATAGGTGTTTTGCTTGAGTGTACAAGCTTTACCACTTACATATTTAAGAAAGATGTTTGAAAAATGATTGAATCTTTTAACTGTAAGCATTGGGTGTTTTGCTTGAGTGTAAAAGCGTTACCACTTACAATTAAGAGATGTTTTTGTTTGAAAAGAGTTTGAAAAGTTTTTGATTGTATGTGATGTGATAGATGAGATACTTCTTCCATAGAGATGATAAACGTCTAATTCTCTAGGAGAAATTGATTGGATTAGGGATGCTTTTAAGAACCCCATGGGTCCTTGTATTGTTAGCCCAAGAGGAGGCATTCCGAGGGTCATCGAGGTTCATCGAGGGTCCTTGTATGAAGCTCAAAAGGAAGCTATAGGGTATGGCTGGCTTTGGCTTTAAAAGGGATTTCACCGGGAAACCATCCTTTTGGAATTAAGAGCAATTTCACCGGGAAATTATACTCTCTGGGTTCTATCCTAACGCGGGTGATTCTTTGTATTGGAAGCCCAATAGGAGGCTGTTAAGAGATTTTATGGTCTCTTTCATTGTATGATGCCCAAGAGAAGGCTAAACTATATGAGGAGTTCTTTTGAACGAAGACCAAGAGGAGGCTGACTCAACAGGGGAGTGTTGTATTATATGAAGCCTAAGCGGAGGCTAAACTCAGATGAATGAGTTTTCTTATATGAAGCCTAAGAGGAGGCTAACTCTGTGGGGAGAGTCATCTTGTATAAAGCCCAAGAGGAGGCTATAATTGTGGGGAACCTATTGGTTAGACTAGTTGTTATGTTATAACTAGACAGTTATATAAACAAGTGTGTGTGTGATATGTATTCACAGGAGTTTATGAAGGAAATATAAACAATGCATGATGTTTATTTACAAGAGTTTATGAAGGAAATATAAACAAGTGTCTGTGAAATGAACATTTGAAACGAGCGTAACTTGATTATTTACAAGTTTGAATTGTGTACAAGGAAGTAAGTATGTACACGAATACGTGTTTATGTACAGGAGATGTGGATGTACATAGGAGGGTTAGGACTTACACCATGAGGGTGGCCCATTGGTTTAAAAGCAGTTTCACCGGGAATAATTCTCCTTTCAATACCAATGGTATTTAGTGTATATACAGACGAAACGGAAAACAAACGATCGAAGTTTGTCTATGCTTGGAGTATTTACAAAAAGTATTTGTATCATGTACAGGTAAAAATTTGTATGTATATGAAAAGAATTTGATATGTACAAAGAAATATGTATGTACATAAAGAATGTTGGATATGTACAATGAAATAGCTATGTACATAAAAGAATTGGGACTTACACCGTGAGGGAGGCCCATGATCGGTTAAGAAAAACGAGAGAAAACGAATTTGGTTTTATCGTTTAATCGGATCGATCATGGAAAAAGATGCAAGTTTGATGAAAAGTTTTGAAGAATGTTATTTGAAAGTTATTTTGAAATGTGAAGTTCATTTATAAGAAGTTTTGAAAAGAATCGGGCTTCGAAAGTTTGAAAAAAAACACCTCTAAAAGTGTTTTGAAAAGTACTCAAAAGTGTCGTTTTCGGCTCGATCAAAATATAATCGGATGAAAGTTTTTCTGAAATTTTTTTGCACTATCATAAAATAGATACATTAATTGACAAGTGTACAAAAAATCACCTCAAAATGAGGATTTTTGATTGGGTTTTGAAAATGTCAAAGTTTGAAAAAAAATACAAAAGTTTGGTAAAAAATGGTTCCAAGGAGGCTTGAACCCGGGACCATTAGGCAAGGCGTGGCAAGAGAGTTTTAAGAGTGAGCTGGCAACCGCTGGGGCGGAAATACATCCGTGTATTGTGTTTAAACAAACTGAATATATTTTAAACTGAATTTTTGAATTCAAAAAACGCGCGCAAGCTTCATCATCTTCTCCAATCCTTCAATCAATCCTAGAATCTTCGTTTCTTGATGAAATCCAAAGATGTAAACATCAATCTTGCTAGTTTCAAACCCAGGAACATGATGGTGTTCATTAATTTCATTTATTTTAAGCCCAGAATGATTAAATCTAATTGAAATCGTGTATGGTTGATGAATTGTTCAATTGATTGAGGGTTAATGATCGTGGATGGTGCAGAAACAAAACGACCAAGAGTTTTTTTTCAATTGAATCATAGAGTTCGAGTTTGAGTTTCTTACCTGTTGAAGCTGGAATCGAATTCTGGGTTTAAGTGTTTCCAGTTGAGTTTTTGTGATTGCTTGAGCACCAACGGCCTCTATGGAAGGTGTATGAATGGTCTGCACATCATGAGCTTGCCTGAATCCCTCTACCCAAGTCGACCTGCATATAGCTTCAAATGAAACTGGAAATCGTGGTTGTTATGATTGTTGCTAGTCCGTCATGTCTATGATGTATGTTGATGATGTTTGGATGATCAGAACTCAAATTACTCAAGCCAAAGTTCAAATTCGAATGATAAGGCAGTTTTAGCAAGTTTGAAAATTGGAAATGCAATTCTGATTTTCAGTTGTTTTTAGACACCAAATACTTATAACATGTTAGACACCAAATACTTCATGTTTCTTCACAAATTTTCAAAAATGCAAGATTTCACAAATTGACATAAGTTACTTGAATTTCAAGGATGAAGAGTGAAAGCATGTACTTGCATGGCTTTGGTGTAAATTGAATGGCAAGCAAGACCTCTATTTATAGGCCATGAGTTCTGAAAGATAATTGAGAAAAGTAAATTAACTTGCCTTGCAAGGAAGTCATTTTGCATTAAATGCAAAGGAAACTTCCTTTAACCATGGTTAATTTTTCCAACTTGATCTTATCTCTTTACAATTACTCTCCTCTGATATTTATCAGCTCTAATCCTCAATTGGCAAGGTGGCATGCTTCTAGAAAGAAAGAAACTCAAAATGACCTATAATTTCAAAGTTTGTACTTGAAAATTATGGATTTTGGAGCTCTAAGTTTCAAATTCAAAAGTATGGCTAGACTCCATGGATTTGAGAGTTCTTGGACATTTTGGAAAGCTTGTTTCAAGGGCTACAACTTTCATTTTTTGAGTTTTTTCCAATTCAAAGTGGAACTATGTGAAAAAATGCCATGAAGTTTGGAAAAAATACAAAATTTTAACACTTGAAAATTTTTCTAAGTGTTAGAAATTTTGACTTTTTGTTGACTTTTCCAAATTCCTTGATTTTTTATGATCATGATGGATCATTTGAAGTATTTTGATGATTGAAAAAGTTTTATCTTGAAAAAGTTGACCAAAAGTCAAAGTTTGACTTTTCTATGCAGATGAAATTTCATCAGATGTTTCAGAAATTGACTGATGAAGTTTGTGAACTTCTGTGATGTTTTGAATCCAGAAATTAGGTCAAGATGTTGTATCTAAGATATGAAGATCAATCTCCAACCAAAAAAGTTATTCATTGATCAGAAAATCAGAGATTGCACATCCTCGATCAAAACCCTAATTGGTCGATCCTTGATAGATCAATGAGAAAAGTTGGATATCTGAAGATCAGAGGTTGATGATTTGATTAAGATAGACCAAATGAGGTGAGTAAAACTCAAACCCTAATTGCTTGCCTCTTGACTCAGATGAAAATTTGATGAAACCCTAATTTTGACCTGTGAAAGCTACACCCGATTAATTCTGTTCTGAACTGTTAGTGATGCAATGATGCAAATGTAAGGTGGTATATTAGGTCAAAAATTGGGGTATGACACCTACCAATAAGTCATTTGTAAGTAGTAGGATTGGTGGGGGGAGAATATTCAAAAGTAGTGTACTTGTGTGATTTTGTCATTGGAGTAGGAGTGTGTTTTAGAGGAAGAAGACTCGTGTCATGGAGCAATTCGAAAGCATTTTTTCTTTGACAGATAAAATTGCCAAGAGAAGAACGGACTACCTCAATGCATAGAAAGAATTGGAGGTTTTCAAGGTCCTTAAACTTGAAGTTGATGTAATGGTTGGTTTTTAAAATTTGAATTTCATCAAGGTCATTCTCAAAGATAGTTAAATCATTAACATGTATAAGTAAAATGGTGGACTTTTGACCATCTAATTGAGTGAAAAATGAGTGATCTGAAGAAGATTACTTGTATTGGAAAGAGAGAAGTAATTGATGGGTGCAAATTGTAAAGTGCACGAACTTATCATTGTAATTATAAAATATTATTGATCCCACAAGGACTTAATAATCAACCAATAGTCTAGCCTTATACTTCTCAACCTCTCCATTCTCATTCAACTTTGTTTTAAATATCCATTTCAGCCAACTAGTTCTTGCACCTATTGGTAAGTTAATCAACTCCCAAGTATTATTATTTTCTATTGTATATATCTTACTATTCATTGTAGCCCTCTATTTCTCACTTTTACAGCTTCTTCAAATGTTGTTGGATCAGTTCTTATAGTAAGCATCACAAGATTACGTGTCTCTTCTTCTTCTAAAAGTCTTTCACCACTCTCGTAATCTTGCATTCATATCAGTGGTCTTCTCGTTCTTTCTTCTTCTTGAGCCTCTCATGTTGAGTGACTTGAAGAGGATCTCATTTCTTCCGCACCTTATATATTTCTATTTTCTTCTTCACTTTAAGGGGACTCAGACCATTCTTCTTCACTTTCTTCCTGGTCTAGCATATCAAATTTTAGCTTTTCAGGACTTTTTACCCAATTATAACACTTATTTTCTTCAAAATCACATGTTTGCTGATCAAAATGGGTTGGTAGCTGGATCAAAGAGTCTATATGCTTTGGATTCATCACTTATTCTTAACATCACACACTAAAAACTCTTGGCATCAAGCTTCTTTCTCTTGGTTCGGGTATGTGAACATGTGAAACACAACCAAAGACTTTAAAGTAATAAACGACTTGCTTGATGTCACTTCATGCTTCGTCAAGTGTCATATCTTTCTTAGATAATGTCGGACTTCGATTGAGAATGTGAATTGTCAAATTTACTGCCTCGGTCCTTAAGAACTTCGAAACATGTTTTTCTGACAATATGTATCTAACCATGTTCACAATGTTCTATACTTTCTTTTGGAAACTCCATTTTATTGGGTAAAAGCTGATGTCATTAATCTTTTGATACCTTGTGATATTTTTCCATTGTTTGATGAAGGTGTGATTGGCCCACTTCTTGTGGTTGTTATTTCTTTTATGCATTTTGTTTTCAAAAAGTAAAATAAAATTCAAAACAAAATTAAGAAAATGAAATCAAATAATAAGAAACAAATTAATACAAAATAACAACTATGGCTTTGACCTATCATGACACCAAAAAAAAACTTTCAAAAAACAAAGACTAATATTTGATAGCAAGTAGCATGAATATAAAGAGAACAATCGTAAAATTTACTATGAATATTCTCCGATAAGCAGCAAAATCACTCTCAGTCCTTCAAATTTGACGAAGAATTTGAAATCTTGAATGTATTCTTGAGCCCAGTAATGAATCTATGGCGAAAACTTGTAACACTCTTTGGAGTAACGTTCCTATCATGACACGATTCTTCGGAGGAATTAACGTTGTTATATTTGTATCTCACCATTTCATTATTTTTCTTGATCATGTTATCAAGTACAAAACCAGAGGACGAAACAGAGCCTCTCCCCCCTCTCTGTATTTTACTATCCTCATTATTTGGAGCAAAATGGAAACTAGCAGAACGTTCTGAATTCAAAACATTATTCATATGTTCCTTCTCTTTCTCTTTTTCCTTTTCTTCCTCGGCTTGATGATCCTGAAGAAACTTCTTCATTCCACTAAGCTCTCTCTCAAGGCTTTGGATACGAGAGTAAGTTGAATTCATGGCTTCTTTAATCTGCTCTGTTTGTCGACGAGTCGCGTCGCGTTGGAGAAATTCTCGTAGTGAGGTTCTTTGTACTTCTGTTGATTGTTGTGGATTATTACAGACGACAGTAGTTGTAGCCGCTTCAGTGATTGAGCGGCGAGTGGTGAGGTGTTCAACAAGAATTGCTCGAACTATGAATCTTAGTGGCATTGTGGGGTTTTGAACACATTCGACTAAGGTACGAGGTGAGAGTTTAGTACAATCTATTGAATTGCATATTTCTGTTTTTTGTTCTTCTGTTATTTGTTTTTCATACTTGTTTTCCTACACATAAAACAAACAAGGAACATCAACTCAAAATTGAGCAATAACTGAAGTGGAACATTATTGTTATGCTAAGGTTAAACAAAAATGTTAGTACATTGAAATTAATATAGAATGAAACAAAAATACTCACTAAATGAAACAAAAATAATACTACATTGAAAAGCCAAAAACATAGCATTCATATGAAATAATTCATTTTGTAAATGTGGTCCTGATCCTCATTGCTCATAGTGGAAGTGGAACAGAGGAAGACAGGGTACTTGGCATTCTATAGACTATAGAGGGACCATTGATTCATAGCATCAAATTGCATGGGTTGTCACTTTTAAATTCGGTCACTATTATATTATTATTCCAACTACAAACTGAAAAATACAACTAAAGTTTGATAAATTGAAATTTCAACAATAAAATGATTTAATTCAATATCTTTTTACAATTTATTTAACATTTTGTTAAATATCTATTTTGTTAAACCGGCCTAGTTAGACTTTTGTTTTTTATTTTTTATATTATCTGATTTTCGAAATTAATCTTCTATTGCAATTTAAAAAGGATTTTATTTTCTTCTCAATTTTTTAATAAAAATTAAAGTGGTGTCGATTTTTTAACATGTATTTTTTATCTATAAGTCTTTACAAAATATTACTATAAAATGATTATCATGTTTTACCAATAAAAAATAATTTGAAAAACAATACTTTTTGGAACAATTTATTAGACATGTATTTTACACCTATCCATGTATTTTCTATTTTCTCTTTATCAAATCATCTTTAGGTTTCATAATGTTACAAATTAGTGATGTCAGGATTTGAACCAACTCTTTACCCTTGGAAATAACTTTTGTTGACTTGTTTTTTCACTAGAAAGAAAAACTAATCTTGAGATTTATTGCTGATGATGTAAGAAAAAGGTGTTAGTCTATCTATGGTTACATTACATATAAAAGACCCAGTTAAAAAAATTAAAATCCATTAATTAGTTTCTTAAACAGGAAAGAAAAATCTTAGAATAATAAAAAAGACACGTGGCGTACCTTGAGATAAAGATGTACCAACTTGTAGAGAACGTCATGGTTGAGCAACCTTCCATTCAATGAGTAACAAACCATTTGAAAATCTCGAGGCTCCATTTCAACAACCACATCCAAAACACTCTCATCCACGTCATCACCACCGTCATTCTCCCAAATCACCGCCTCAATGCACCTACTCCCAAGCGCCGCCGTCGTTTCAGCCTCCGGAAACAAACTCAAACACGACCGCAGAACCGTGAACCCGTCCACACAAACAATTCTCTGAAAATACGATTCCGCCACGTCACGCAAACTAACCTCTCCCTCTCTCCCCTCTCTCATTCCTAATAACTCCGCGGCCGTTATAACGGCTGCCACGTTTCGTGACGTTAACTGAATTTTCCGTCCGTAACAGAATTCAGCAACGGTTGCGAATGTTTCGGACGTTATGTTTAACGGTGGAGAGAGAGTGAAGTCGGAGAGGCCTGTTAGATGTCGTTTTAGATATGAGCTTTTTGATACGAAACGTTCCTGAAAATTAAAAGAAGATAAACAGAGTAAGGTAAATACGACGTCCTTTCATGATCAATACAATGCTAGTAGTCCAGGTTGTTGCACACATTTTGATGCAATTAAAGGAATGTCTCCCCTTTGTAGGGATTTTAAAAGTGAACTTTAAAGGCCTTTTCAGACAAAACAAAGCCTTTTTCAAAGTGAAAAACTTTGCAAAATTATCATCTACTGATTCAATTTTTACTGCTATCATCTCCGCGGTATTAAATTGCGGATACGTTGTTGCGATGAGCATAACTGCGGTCGCAAGAAGTCTAGTTTTAAATCACATTGCAAAAAAAATTACATGGAGCTTGAGTGTTAATACCTGCATGTCAAAATATTGTTGGTGTGATAATTTTTCTTAGGGTTGATTGAATGATTCATAAAGCACGTTTGGTAGGGCATATATCACTTTGAATTGGAATCTCAGTTGCAGTACAATGCCTATAATCAATTATTTCAAACAAACACAACCCTAATAATTTAACTTATCATTTCATACCAGCCCCCAAATCAGCAAATTATACTCCTCAATTTTCTTTCAAAAATTAATGTTGCATTCAAATCATTATTCATAACAGCATACAAAAAAAAGACTAGCCCTATTCATACAGTTGTAGCGAATTTGATGAGTAATTAATTTTAACAATGCCATCACAACAACAGTTTAAAATCATAAACACAAAATTATAAAAAAAATTATGCTAATTGCAAAACTAATTAGTAGTATATCAATGGTGAATTGCACAAACCTTGTGGAGACGAAAACAAGTTTCTTCGACACGAATCAACACATCTGTTTCACATCCAGATTCTACAGACCTAAAAGAAATCATCATAATTATTTTTTTTAATTTACAGTGAAAAAAAAAATGTGTGAGAGAAGAAAGAAAGAGACAGTATACCAAGCATTTATTGTGGAGTGAAGAGAAGGAGGGGAAGATGAAAAGGAAGGAGAAAGAGAAGAGGAAGTGGTGGAGGAGAATTCACGTTCTTCCTCGTAGATGGTCTCAATGACACCAAATTGGTTCCAACCCTTCATTTGTGAATTGAATCACACTCTACTGCAATCACAGTTTTCAATATTGTCTGAATAATGAATGAAAATAATAATGTTGCTGCTGCTACTGGTATTTCAATGGAGTACGTTTTCGGGAGGTCACATTAAATATGGTTTGGGATGGGAATTAATGATACATGTGATGGCTCTTAAATGCTCTCTTTAATTTGGTTTTGCTCTTTTCTTTTTCGTTTTTATGGCATCACACCAAAAAAACCTAATTTCAGTTTTTGAATTTTTTTACAGTTGTGTTTTTGGTCAAATAATTTAATCCGGAATGACAAAGGAAAAACCTGTATCGAACCGCAATACAATGCATAAAAAAATATATCAACTAGATTAGAGAGAACAAGTGTTTAATCCATAAAAATGTTAATCCCTCCTTCTTAAATTTATTAAGAAAATTAGTGACATATCCGTGCGAGCGCACAGGTACTTACATCATTTATTTACTTAATATATTTATTTTAAACAGAAAATTAAATCAATAATAAATTTTTTCGTATATAAAAATATTTAGATCAATAATATATTTTTTCGTATATAAAAATATTTTAATTAATAATAAATTTTTCATATAAAATATATTTATAAAAATATTTGGATCAATAACTTATTTTCATATATAAAAATATTTAAATCAATAAACGATTTTTTATAGTATACAATTTTTTAAGTAAGGAATATTTAGATTATAAATATCATTTTTTCGTATATAAAAATATTTTGATCAATAATAGAGTTTTTCTCGTATACAAATATTATTTTTGTTAAGGTATCGTTTACAAAAATATTTGAATCAATAGTAAATTTTTGTATATGAAATAATTAGATCAATACTATTTTTTCCCGTATATGAAATAATTAGATCAATATATTTAGATATCTGTTTACAAAAAAAATTGATCAATAATAAATTTTCGTGTATACAAATATTTAGATCAATAATAGATTTTTTTCGTATATCATTTTTAAATAAAAAATAGTTAAATCATAAATTCTATTTTTGTATATAAAAATATTAAGATCAATAATAAAAAATTTCTTGTATACGAATATTATTTTTGTGTAGATATCGTTTACAAATATATTTGGATCAATAGTAAATTTTTGTATATAAAAATATTTAGATAAGTAATAGATTTTTCCTGTATACTATTTTTGAATAAAAAATATTTGAATCATAAATATCATTTTTTGTATATAAAAATAGTTAGAACAATAATAGTTTTTTCCCGTATAAAAATATTATTTAGGAATCATGTGTACGCAAGGGTTTTGATCCGGTACGCGCATTTGTTTACATAATATATTTATTTTAAATAGAATGTTAAAAAAAAATTAGATCAATAACAATTTTTTTCGTATATAAAAATATTGAGATCAACAATAAATTTGTTTTTGTATCGCTTACAAAAATAATTAGACCAATAATAGATCTTTTCCTTTATAATCTATAAAAATATTTGGATCAATAGTAAATTTCATAAATAAAAATATTAAGATCAATAATATATTTTTTCCATGAACAATGCATCACCATAGCGCGTATAATCTATAAAAATATTTGGATCGATAGTAAATTTTCTTATCTAAATATATTTAGATCAATAATGGATTTTTTTCTCGTATACCATTTTTGTTTAGGTATCATTTACAAAAACATTTGAATCAATGGTAAATTTTCGTATCTAAAAATATTTAGATTAATAATAAGTTTATTTCCCATATACCATTTTTGGATCAAAAATATTTGAATCATAAATACTATTTTGTATATACCATTTTTCTATCAAAAGTATCTAAATATTTGGATCAATAATTTTTTTCCCATATCATAAATATAATTTTTTCGTATATAAAAATGTTCAGATCAATAATAGATTTTTTTTCTCGTGTGCAACATTTTTTTTAGATATCGTTTACAAAAATATCTGAATCAATACTAAATTTTCGTATATAAAAATATTTAGATCAATAATAGATTTTTTCGCGCATACTATTTTTTGATCAAAAATATTTGAATTATAAATATTATTTTTCATATATAAAAATATTGAGATCAATAATTCATTTTATCCCGTATGGATATATTATTTTTGTTTAGGTATCATTTACAAAAATATTTGAATCAATAGTAAATTTTCATATATAAAAATATTTAGATCAATAATAGATTTTTTCCCGTATACTATTTTTTGATAAAAAATATTTGGATTATAAATCTCATTTTTCATATATAAAAATATTGAGATCAATAATTAATTTTTTTCTCGTATGAAAATATTATTTTTGTTTAAGTATCATTTACAAATATATTTGAATCAATAGTAAATTTTCGTATATAAAAATATTTAGATTAATAATAAGTTTGTTTCCCGTATATCATTTTTGGATCAAAAATATTTAAATCATAAATACTATTTTTCAAATATAAAAATATTTAGATCAATAATAATTTTTTGTATTATGGATAGATTATTACAAACACTTTTGGTTGACTCTCATCTTACATTCCGTTAACTTATCACCAAATAAAAGTAACTATATTAAAAATATTTCAAATAAATAATAAACAATACTAAAAGTGAGATAAAAGATTTTGTAGTTTCAAGTTCAAAATTTGTTTGTGGATATAAAAACTATGACTTCTAGTGATTTAAATTTTACAATAACTAAAACTAAAATATATTTTATTATAGACTAAATTGAATCCTACATTATTTATTCTGAAATATCAGTTCATGTTTATGTTTTATATTATTAATAAAGATTGACAGGGATCCTCCACCTATATAATATTTGAGAAAATAAGTTATGATTAAAAATATATTAATATATATATATAGTTATATTAAATTTTGATTAGTCAAAAATCAAGTCAAATTGGTATTACTTGTTGACCTAAACAATTAAGAAGAACCGGACAACTTCGTTATCGTGAAGGAACATTTGTTTAAGACCTAATAGAATTTATTAGAAACAAAGCATAAGTTATGCCATAAGTACAAACTTACTGATACAACCTAAAACTGCCAAAATAATATACACCTAAAACTGCAAATACACAATAACAGCCTGATAAACCAATTTCAAACAAAACCATTTGTGTAATACTACCAATCAAAAGAAGATATCACCGGTAGTGATTTGGTATGGATGTTGAAAGTGGATATAGCTTTGAATTTGTTATAACATCCACACGAATATAATTGAATACATCATTTTCATTCTTGTTGTGTTTGACGTATGGGTAGAAAACCCTTGACGCCACCGACGTCGACCTTTAAACTCGTAAAGCCTTTTTTAATGTTTTCCATGTCGAAACAAAACCAAAAGTTCTAGATGTATTACCATAAATGTATTGCCTTTATTGAGCAAGGAAACCTTAGCAGAGTCTAAGTTTATCTCTTCTACATTCAATTTAGATGCTAGTCCACTCTACTGTCTGACAGAAGCATACTTGCTGTTGATTGCTTCTCTGCTCGAACTATATCTCTTTGTTTCTTCCTTCAAATTCTTGGCCAGACGTCCATTAATATCGGCATTAGTTAAAGTGGAAGTTCCATTCATTTCAACAGCATTCTCCTGAATAATAAAAGTAATGACATGAGTGGAAATGTTTGAAAGAGCAGAGTACACAAATGTTATATCTTACAGCTGTCAAAGTCACGATAATGAGAAATGATTGCTTCCTTTTTTGGGGGTGGGTGAGTGGGTGGGTCAAACATAACATAATGTTGTTGCTTGGTTCAACAACAATGCTATTAAAATTCCTCATAAGTGCGACAACTTGCTAAAGAAACCGAAAAATATACATAACACCAAACACTCCACCTAAATCCAACTCAATACTAAATAAACCAAAGAAACAAATAAATAAGTACAACCTTTCTTGCAACAGAAAAACATATAAAAGAAAATGAAATATGGTCACCTGCCCGACAACGAACCACACCAACTAGTTGACTGACAAAAACATTCTCGTCTGAGAAACATAACAACAGCAAGTCTATGAAATAAACTGAAAAACAGAAATGATTAGCACAATATGACTAATAAATTGAAAACCAATAAATAATAATAGTGAGAAGATTTGTGGTCTATTCATCTTGCTGCATTCAATAACAACATTGGCGGTATATTCAATCTAGCCAGATGCAACACAATAAATAACAGTGCATAATCCTAAACCAAGACAATAATATTTTTGTCCTAATCCAAATGCAAGTATTTTGAAACTACATGTATGCTTATTTAGGAGCACCTTACTGTTATAAAGAGCTTTCAAAGACCAATCCATGATAAGTTGATGCACACGATATTGGATAGTAAGCATAAATGTGAATTCCTCTCTATACAATTATACAAGTCATTCTAAGAGGGTTCTTCCTAATCCATTATTCTGAGATTCAACACTTTGAATGGTTGGAGGAAGTTGGAGATGATCTCTTGCAAGTATACATCTTGTATCCTATAACATTGAAATCCACTTAAGTCAAACATATACTACCAACCGACAAAAACTGAATATCATCCCCTGTAAGATAATACCAGTTATATTAAGCTATGAATGTAACATTATATTCAAAAACTGGATATATAACCGAAAACCTAAAATTTACTAACAAAATCTTCTTGTGTGTGTATAGATTTTTGATAAATATTCTTATCCTGTTCAACAGAGGATAAAGAGATGAACTTCATGCTAAAGCTCTGACGCATAACTGATGCCCTTCCATAGATCTGATTTTCTTGCATTGTGCTACATCCTAAATCTACACAAACATTAGTTAAGAATAAAGCTTCAATTAACTTGATGCATAAAAACATAAACCATAAGGTTATGATGCATAGAAACATAAATCATAATCAGAAAAATGACATATTTTGATGCAAGTGAGCAACAAATACAAAACAGTAAAGTTGCAACACAAACTATCTATAAAGATGTGATATTACCTCTCCACCAACAAATAGAAGTGCCATATCTTGAGATTTCTTCCCTTTGCACTATCCAACAAAAATGAAAAGGGAAATTAAAAATTCAACAGCATAAACAATGATAGAAAATACCAAAACAAAGTAACTATATGCATTAATAGAAAGCAATTTGGCAATCTCTTCCCCATAAAGGATAAGAAGAGAATAAGGGAGAGAAATGCATAATACATACTACGAAGTTAGTCTTAAAAATTAGTGTAATACTATGTAATTTGACCAGCCTGTTTTAGATAAAAACAGATTTTGCTAGTTCTTTGGAGAAATTACCTGATAATTAATGGACCCCTTCAATCCACTGTGTGAGACCCTACAAAGTTACAATAAATTATAAATAATATTCTGATTTGTTGAACAACATAATTTAAAAAGTGACATATGGATATTCAATGATACAATTCCATTCTTACACGGTACATATAGACACAATTAAAGCATGAAGAATGACACTATTATAAACCCCACCACTAAAGAATAAAATAAAATAAAATGGTTCAGTTTTACCTGTCTTTCTTCATGAAAATATAACTTCTTTGCATAACAATGAATGAAAACAAAATATTTTCAGATCCAATAAAATTGAAATAAATTAGGAATATAAGTTGAAATAGAAGTTATAAAACAGGAAAAAAAAATATACGCCATAGCTTCATATAACTACTCAAACTGAATTATTACATAAGATTGGCTTACCCGCTTGAATCTCGATTCCATACTTTCAGAAAAAAAACAACAATAACAACAGGAGATTCATTATATTATCAGTGCGAACGTAACAATCAAGCCTGAAGCAAAAAAAATAGTCTTTCTTAGTAAATATAATTTACATAAACCAATTACTACTAAAACCATAAACAACAAAATGAAACACCTTGAATCTTAAAACATCCATTAAAGACAAATATAGAGAAACTAACATATTGTGTCACCCCGCTTCAAGATCTGGGTTGTGTGCAAGATTTCGACTTTGGCTAGGGTTTCGTTAATGAGGTTTTGATAGCGGATCTGGATTTTTTATTTATTGTTAAACGTGAGAAGTGATCGGTTTCAGCAGAGAAAATGGGGTTTGGAAGGTTGAAGAAGTGAAGAAAGAGAAAATAAAGATTGTAGTTTGAAGAGAAGTGTGAGAAACAAAGAGATTGAGAAGTGTAAAGTGTGTAGAATAAGGCAAAAACAGTTTGGAATTGATTAGACAATGCATTGGGAACCAATATATTTTTTCCATCCACTTTTCATGGGTACTTCCATTCAAATAGATACTTTCCTTTTTGAAATCACACGGATGAACATCGACTTATAGGATATATCAATGAAGTCGCCATCGAACATTTTTTATCTCGTAGAAGGAGAAAGGTAAACATCGAGTAAACTTGAGGGGGAAGAAATCACGGTCTTACGTCCGAGAGATCTGGGTAAGGGATTCTTTTACGCGAGGGGAAGGGATTAGCACCCCACACGCCCGTAGTAATCTACGATATCCACTTATATTTTCTAGCTAAGGGGTGTGTTGTATCTATCTATCACTTAATTGCTATAATGCATGCAAAAGAAAAGGAAAACAAAGAAACCACGGGGAAAAGAAGGAATTTTTTACAAGTTGTGCTCGATCAAACCCCATGACAAGATGCCTACGTATTCCCTCGTGCAATGGGAAAGTCAGAGCGTCGTAGTTAGGCTCACTTGTTTTGGTGGGTTTTGTATTTTTTACTTATGAAAAAGGTTTTAAACACAAAAAGAAAATGCGCCCATAGGCGAAAAAGAGTTTGTCTTGGTTGGTTGCTTTTACCTTTAAGAAAGGAGTTTGAACCATTATTAAGTGTTTTAGTTTTCAAAATAAAAGAAAGCGAGTTTTTGTTTTAATTACATGCAAGAATGCACAAAAAAAAGAAGCAAAACAAAAGGGAGACTAACTAGTACTAGCCCTAATATTGTCAGACAAAAATTGGACCTAAGGCTGAGGATGAAGGGAATCTCTACCTATGTTGACATGTCAAGGATGTATATCCTAATGTCTAGGCCCGAGAGCTATCTTAATCAACCGGTCCTAAGGAAAACTATCTTATATCCGTCCTAATTGTAAAACTAAGGGATGCACAAGAGATAAACAAACAAGTGCTTTGGTAGAAGTACGCAAATAACACACAAATCCTATGGGGAGCATGCAAAGGGCTAAAGTCGTTTGCTCTCGGTTCTAAATCGAGTGACACATTAGCCATCAGCATAAAGCAATAAAATCCTAAGGGGAACATACACTGGGCTAAATTCGTTTGCTCTCGGTTCTAAATCGAGTGACACATTAGCCTTTAACATAAAGCAACAAAATCCTAAGGGGAACATGCACTGGTCTAAAGTCGTTTGCTCTCGGTTCTAAACCGAGTGACACATTAGCCTTCAACATAAAACAATAAAACCCTAAGGGGAACATGCACTGGGCTAAAGTCGTTTGCTCTCGTTTCTAAACCGAGTGACACATTAGCCTTCAACAAAAACAAGCAAACACAAACACAATTAGAAAATAAATGCGGAATTCCTGCTACAAGTCTTTAAACAGCGACTTTGAGCCCAACGCTCCTATCCTAAGCATGATAGGAAAAAGCAATAGATGGGAATGACTAATACCACACGGATAACTATCAATAAGCTACTGCAAGCTAAAAATACTCCAGAAAACTTCAAGTGTTGCAGCCAAGCAATAAGAGTAAACCGGTGAGAAATGCGCATATGCATCAAAGTATATGCGGATTGCACGTTCGTACGCATCCCAAACAATAGACCTGCAAGAGATAGTAATCCAAACAAAGCAGACAAAGTATTGTGCGTTCGTACGCAAAACAAATATCAAATTGTGCGTTCGTACACAATTGGTACACAAACACCTGCATGAAAGGAGTAAAACCAAACAAACAGACAATAGAGTGCGCGTTCATACACAAACTAGGATTAGAATGCGCGTCCGTGCATATTCCAATCAGAAACACCTACAAGAAAGGAGTAAAACCAAACGAGCAGACAATATAACGTACACACACGTGTACAAGCGGTATAATGTGCGTTCGTACGCATTCAAACAAGCGGATAACCTGTAAGAAGATGTTAATCCAAACAATATGCAAATAGTATGTGCGTTCTGTTGCACCCCAAATTTTACCCTGCTATTTTTTCTACTTGCATTGTATTTATATTTAAAAGAACAGTCATTCACTCATTGCATTTGCATCCTTTCTCACTTTAATTGTTATTTTTAATATTTGATTAATTCTAATTATTTGGTAAGGTTTTATTAAATAATTTCTATTAGTTAAATAATGAAATAATAATTAAAATGAATTTTTGTTTTATTTTCTAAATAACAATGTTTTGTTTTTAATAGTAATTATGTTTGTATTTATAGATTATTTCATGCTTGATTTTTACTTTTTTTTAATTAGAGCTTTGAATTAATTAAAATCTTTCCTCATTGAAAATATTTTCTATTTTTCTATTTCATTAACAATTAATTTAGATTTTTATTTTATTTTATTTTTTATTTTTGAAATTTTAATATTTTTCTTTCATATTAACATTAATTTCCTTTTTTAGATAAGTCATATTTTAATATCAAAGTTTGTTTTATCATGTTTACATTTTTCTAAATAGATTAATTAATTTTTATGTTTGTATCTTTTAATTCTATTTTTATTGTGATATTTAATTTCAATCATTTTAGTGATTAGAAGTTATTAATTGCTTTCTATTAAATATAATTAAATATAATAAATTAGGACTTAAATAAAAAAAATCACTTTTGTTAGAATAACATTTTTGTTCTTACCTTATTTTAAAAATATTAGTTTTTATTATTAATGGATTTTTAATTGGCATTCTGTTAGTAATAAAGTTAGTTTTTAATTAAGTTCAAATTTTTGTGATTATATTATGCAACATCATATTCATGTACATCTTAATTTTTAGATTTCAATTAATTAGATTTTGTTTTTTTTACTTTTTAACAAAATAAAAAAATACAAAAAAAGAAAATTGTTGTTGCTGCTGTTTGTTCTGGTAAAACTTGCTTCCACCACCTCTTGTACAATCTTGTACTACCTGCAGAATCACACAAAGAAAACAAAAACCAGTACAAGTTCTCCTCTCCACTCTCTATTCCACTAAGAAATACAGCTAATCTTGTACAATTTGTTCCCTTTGTTCTTATCATTTCCCTCTACCAATCTCTATTATACCCTCACTGTCACCATGCTATTTAGCAGACCCTTCATCTCTTCATTTAGGGGAGGACAGAAAAATACAAACAATCCCACAATAACCTTCCATACTCATAATACTCCCTTTGTTCCCTGTACACCTCAAAAACCCAACATTCACCTTAAACCTCCCTTAACTGCTAACCTCACCGATTTCCTTACTCCTTCACCGCGACATCTGCCTTCTGTCCTCAACCAAACCAATAACATCCCTCTGTCACATACTCCCTCTGCGTCTTCGTTCTCTCTGTCACGCTCTCACTGTTACCACCGAAACAACATACTCCCCCATCTCATTCATCACAAACAGCATTGATACAACAACACAAATAGATCTCAGAAGTACTTAGACTCGGATCCAGAAGCAGAAACGGAGAAGAAGAACAACCATAAGCAAGTAGACGAACCAAATACATAGTAAGAGGAGTATACCTGGATATTCTTCAAACCTTCGATTTAATTTCTGTTGAAGTTCACCATTATATTATGTAATCGTAAAATCGGGAAAGAAATTGGGGCTTTAGGTTTTGGTGTAAGACGAAAGGTTATGTTATTATATGTTGTTCTTGACAAATTGATGATGCGATGAAAAGGCATAGAGAAAGCAAGATTTGAGCGTTAGAAGAGAAGAAGAGACCGAGTATGCAGAGAGAGAGAGAGCGATTCATTTTTTTTTCTTTTGTTAATCTATTTTTTTTTTCTTTTAAATAATGACAATAATAATTATTAGAAACAAAAAAAATATAGAATATGTGACAAGGAGTGGCGGCTGTCTTTTTTTACTTTTAGTATTAGGGTTTAATTTTTTGTTTGTTTATGACCAAAAGAGAATAAGGTGGGCCGGATCTTCAAGGTCCAAAGGTTTTTTTTCCACTTTTCTAATTTATTACACCCCCTCCAACCCCAGTTTATTTTTATTTACTATTATTTCTATTTTCTTTTAATTAGATTTAGAAAATAATATTTAGTAATTTTTTACTACTTTAGAACATACAAACAAATATATAGTTTAAAATTAATTTTCTTTAATAGTCAATTTTTTTTCTAAGTATTTTACCCTTTTTTAATTTGATTTAGATTTAGTCTAGTAAATTTTAGGATTTTATTTTATTTAGATTTAGTAACTTTAGAATCTTTATATATTTTATATTTAATTTTATATTTTTATTTGATTTAGGTTCAATTAAGTAAATTTAGGATTTTATTTAGTTTAAATTTAATTTAGTAAACTTTAGAATATTCATTCGATTTAGATTTAATTTACTAATTTTAGAATCTTTATATATTTTATATTTAATTTTATGATTTTATAAATTTTATTTGATTTAGGTTTAGTTTTAGACACTTTAGAATTTTTTTTTTATTTTAGATTTAATTTAGTAACTTTAGAATTTTAATCTAGTTTAGATTTTGTTTAACAATTTTAAAATTATTTTTATAACCTTAGACTTTGTAGTTGTTTTAGAATTACTTTAATATCTTTAGCTTTTTTTAATTAGGATTAATTTAGTGATCTTAAATTTTTAATAATTATTATTTTCTTATGAATTTAATTTATTTTTTTCTTTTACTTTTGTTTGAACTTGTAATTATTCGATACATCCCCATTTGTAAATATTGTACCCCCATCCCCATGAGATGTAATAGTTTAGTAATTATTTTATTGCTTTATTATTTAATTATTCGTCACTTACACAAAACCAAACAAAAAACATCTTTTTTTTAAACTAATATTTGTAAATCATTTTTAAACCCGTAAGTCGACAAAGCTACGAAGCGTCGCGATGACCACACATGCACACATGTACGCTTGATCCTGGGCCTTCTTACAGTGAGCCTATTTCGATCAATTGTCCCAATTGGTCGTCTTAGTAGACTAGCCCACTTTGCTAGTACACATGTAATTTAATTATTTTATACTTAGGTTGGCCACCTTGTATGGGCTTTGTCGATTTTACTTGTGATTTACAATTATCTCGATCCTATTCTTTCTCCATTCATCAAGCATTTAAAACACTTTCAATAAAAATCGACCAAACGTCGAGTCTTCTTCTCAAACCTCGATCCAACGTCGAGTTATTTTTCAAAAATCAATTTTTCTACAAAACAAAAAAAACATGGTGCTATGGTATTTAAGTAAATCGTTAGAGGATAGCCCGACGATTTAATTAAAATGTAAAGTATTTGGACCATTAGAGGGTAACCCAATGACTTAAATACTTTATTCCATACACTTAATAAAAGTGAACTTTGTTTCACCTCACTCTTTTCATAATAAAGATTTTGGATGAGAGATGATCGGTTGACCTCAATCACCAATCTCGAGTATTGAATCGTTAGAGGATAGCCCAACGTTTTGGTACTTGTCATCCCCAATTTAAAATCAATTTCAACTCACTCAAACTTCTTTTGTGCGTCCAAGCACCATTTACCTTTAAACCCTTTTCAAGATTAGGCATGATTCATTTATAATTGAGATGCTTCTTCCTCTATTCCCAAGGTTTTCGACTTCTCCACTTGAGTACTAGAGGTGTTCTCAAACCCTCCCTCATGTTGGTGCGTAGTCCTTTATTCTTTATCACACCTTGTGGACGTTAGACGAGTCTTCTCCTTTAAAAATGACGACTTGTCTTTTCATTTAAAATCAATTAACAAACAATTATTTTCTAGAAGAACTACGGAGTTTTGACTTTCCCATTGCACGAGGGAATACGTAGGCACGCGGTTTCGAAACCGTGTCAAACTCAAAAAATTAATAAAAAAACATTCTCTTTCTTTCTCCTTTCAAAACTTAGAAGATCGTAAAATTTTCACACTAACACACAACCACACTTTGAACTAAATGGGTACCATCGAGAACGATGGATGTGAGGGGTGCTAATACCTTCCCCTTGCATAACCAACTCCCGAACCTATATCTCTTAATTTTGTAAACCGTCTTATCCTTTTCTTTCGTGGGTTTTATCTATATTTTCCCGTTCTTCTTTTAGAACAAATAAAATTAGGTGGCGATTTCATTGTTTTTTTTGAAAATTATTTAAATGATTTTTGAAAAAAACGAGTTGCTTCAGTTGGCGACTTCACTGGGGAAATTTTCTCAAGCGAGTTAACCCTAGTTTAGTTCTTTGTGTGGTTGTGTGTTTATCGTTTTATTTTACTTTCTTCTTTGTACTTTATCTTATGTTTATGTTTCGGTTATTTATTTTTCTATGCTTCATTTATTATCTTGTTTATATATCCATTGTGTGGGAATTCTTGATGGGATTATTGATGCATAGATAAGCCCACTACCCAGGCTTCTAGGTCACCTTTTTAGGAATAGAGGGGTTGCGTAGCCTAGGTCCACCTGACTCCATTGTCTTGTTGGCCCGAAGCGAAGACTCCGGCTTAGAGTTGGTTGTTTTAAGGAGGTTGTTGGCCCGCACGATAGCGCAGGACATCAATCTTTGGACAAATGACCTATAACTCTAAGTTTGTTCATGTTGTCCTAACCGAGACCGAAAGCTCAAATTTTGGATTTTGTGTATCCCGTTAAGAGCCATTTCTTGGGGTATACTTTTTCAAATACTATCGCCATGTAGGCCTCTCGCACGATGATAGTGTTTGTTAAAAGGGGATCTGAGACTCCAAGAAACACTTAGCAGAAAACCTTAAAACCTTCCTGTGGGGAATTTGGGTAGAAAGCTTAGAGCCATCCTATCGTAGGATCCCACCTAATTAAGTTGTTCTAATTGCCTGTATCATCCATGTTTCACGTCTCTGTGAACCTGTTACTATTATTATGTTGCATTCCATTTATATATGTGGTATTGCATTTCATCACATCTTTCTCATTGATGAAATTACATTTCATTCCATCCATTTGCATATTTCATGCATACATTCAAGTTATCAAACTCATTTCATCTGTCTCCATCTTCATTTGGTCGTCTACCGTCAAACTGATTCCTTAACACTTTGGATTTGAAGCATGGTTCAGAAAACTATGGAAGAACTTCAACGAGATCAAGAGTTTTTAAGAGATGAGATTAACCAGCTGATGAGTCAGAATATCTCAAGTTACCTCATAAAGCCAGTGTTTCAGACAGGACAACTCATCCTTGTTGTTGATTAGTCACTAGGCCATGTTTCTTTCTGTTTGCATTTTCCCTAGTTTATGTTAAATTATTGCTTTCAAATCTTGTTTGTAATTTCAAGTTAATTTTAATGAAATGAGCATTGCACTCTTTTGATTCAAATAATTTTTGTTTGCTGCTTTCTTTTCAAATATATAGTTTCCCTGTTTAATTTCTTTACCGAACTTTTGTTTTTGCAAAGATTGGAGGGAGGATGATAAAAACAAGATACCCATAATTGTTGTTGGTATGCTTTCGAATAAAACTTTGCTGATGATATACAGGCATTGTTTCAATTCCCAAACACTGGAGAAATAAGGAAGTTAATCCCTTGTCAACCCCTTCGAGCCTAGAAGTTGGAGTTTCTTTTCATATGAAAAACCCGCAATTTTAACCTGGGGCAGGGTAATTCTCAGTTTAATTCGGATGTGCATTTATTCAAGACGCCTTTCAATAGAGGTTATATTCAATCAAGCTTCCTTCGCACACATCAAGAAGTGTAGGAGATGTCATACAAGTCAAAAAGTGATGATGATGGTTCCCCGTAATCATTAAGTCAAGCAGTCACTGTCTTTCAAAAAATATATCAAAAAGAAAAAGCCGCTAAGTTAAAATTAAAAAGGCAACTTAGGCAACCAATTGGGGCATCTCGCTGACCGTAATCTTAAATGGAACGATTTAATCAAAAGTTAGGGATGACAAATTCAAACAAGAGTTGACAAAAATCCTCAAACAGCAAAATGTTGCAAGAAGAAGTGACTGACGTCTCAAGAATTCCTCAGCTTTTGAGCCATCATCATTTCCATTAGTGTACAATCCAAAATCTATTGGAATCTAAATGCACAATTTGAGTTAACTGAGCGTAGGACTGAAGAACATCACGAAGATTGGGTTGGGTACAAATAAATTTTGAGTCTTTATCCTTTATTTCTTAAACCGTGAACCAAACCACGTTACAACCCTCAAAAGACCTAATTGAAGCCAGGTTTCTTTTGAAAGCATACTACAACAAGGTTGCGTAATATGACTTCTAAGGTCTTTTGCAAATCAATTGTCTTGGTATATCCACACCGTTGTTTTCTCTTTCACTTTTAAATTTTCAAATCGCTGTGTTTTAACCAGTGATCCATTTTCTATACAGCAATTACATCATTTCAAAAAATGATTTTTATTTCAAAAAAATTGCATGAGCTTTGCATTAAATTTACCATGTTTGAATAAACAATTTTTGCTTGCAAATAAGCTTTCCTCATCAAGGAAGTCCAAACTGTTAGGAAACTTGGTCAGTGAACCTAATCAGGGGCAAGTATCTTTCAGATCCGGTTGTGAATCAGTTCAAGATTTGTTACTCAGTGCAAGTCATTCTCAGAATTGTTTTAATCAGAAGATCTTTTTCAAGACTTACACCGGGGCACTCCTTTCCCTTAGTCATTTCAAGAATTGAAGTCATGATCAGTTTATCTCCATCAACGTTTAATTGAAGCCATTATCAATTTATCTTCAACAATCAGCTAATCTGGGGCAATCCCCAAGCAGCGCTTCGGTCCTTCCTCCAAGGATCATCATGTCAATGCAATTTACAAGTGTGTTAGAAGTGTTTCTTAAGACTTTTTCTCTCTAAGCAGAGTTGGTAGTGTTCTTCGTGTTGAGGAATCAGAGTTCCCATCTTACCTCCATAAAAGAGTCAATCTCCGTTGTCATAAATGTCTTGCATTACATACTACATGCATATATCATTCATATATCATGCATCACAAAATCATGCATAGCAAGAGTGTTTTATCCTCATTTGCATTTCCTGAGGTCTTGTTGCAGTCAATATCTTACCTTTCAGTCAAAATCCAACTTACTTGGTACCTACCACTCCAGTGCCATTCCTGGATGTTTGTCTATTTTCACTCCAGTGCCATTCCTGGATGTCTGTCTATTTTTACTCCAGTGTCATTCCTGGATGTATGTCTATTTTCATTCCAGTGCCATTCACGGATGTCTATTTCCACTCCTGCCATTCCGGATGTCTCTATTTTACTCTGCCATTCCTGGATGTCTGTCTATTTTCACTCCAGTGCCATTCCTGGATGCCTTGTTTCACCCTTCATCTAAAGCTATTATTAGATGTCGAGCCTTTTTCATCCAAAGCCATTATTGGGTGTTATGACTTTCTCACTTTATTCAAAGCCATTATTGGATATAGTGATCTTTCTCCATCTAAAGCCATTATTAGATGTCGAGTCCCTCAATCTAAAGCCATTATTAGATGTCGAGTCATTTTTCATCCAAAGCCATTATTGGATGTTACATCTTTCTCACTTTATTCAAAGCCATTATTGGATATTGTGATCTTTCTCCATCTAAAGCCATTATTAGATGTCGAGTCTTTTATTTCATCCAAAGCCATTATTGGGTGTAATGCCCTTCTCACTTTATTCAAAGCCATTATTGGATATTGTGATCTTTCTCCATCTAAAGCCGTTATTAGATGTCGAGTCCCTCCATCTAAAGCCATTATTAGATGTCGAGTCTTCTTTATTCAAAGCCATTATTGGATATTGTGATCTTTCTCCATCTAAAGCCATTATTAGATGTCGAATTCCTCCATCTAAAGCCATTATTGGATGTCGAGTCTTTTTTCATCCAAAGCCATTATTGGATGTTATGTCTCTCTCACTTCATTCAAAGCCATTATTGGATATTGTGATCTTCCTTCATCTAAAGCCATTATTAGATGTCGAACCTTTTTTTATCCAAAGCCATTATTGGGTGTTACATCTTTCTCACTTTATTCAAAGCCATTATTGGATATTGTGATCTTCCTTCATCTAAAGCCATTATTAAATGTCGAGCCTTTTTTCATCCAAAGCCATTATTGGGTGTTACATCTTTCTCACTTTATTCAAAGCCATTATTGGATATTGTGATCTTCCTTCATCTAAAGCCATTATTAGATGTCGAGCCTTTTTCATCCAAAGACATTATTGGGTGTTACATCTTTCTCACTTTATTTAAAGCCATTATTGGATATTATGATCTTCCTTCATCTAAAGTCATTATTAGATGTCGAGCCGTTTTTCATCCAAAGTCATTATTGGGTGTTACATCTTTCTCACTTTATTCAAAGCCTTTATTGGATATTGTGATCTTTCTCCATCTAAAGCCATTATTAGATGTCGAATCCCTCCATCTAAAGCCATTATTAGATATCGAGTCTTTTTTCATCCAAAGCCATTATTGGGTGTTTTGTCTTCCATGTTGTATCAGTTCATCTACCACAAATTTCTAATTTCGAGTCTATCCGTATTTCCGAAGTGTCTGTCTCATATCATGCATCATTCAAAAAAAATGTCAAAAAAATATGGCATTCAACACTTTCTCATTATATTTTATTCACAGCATACCCATTGCATCTCAGGGCAAAATTTTGGGTTTTTGATATTTAATTATCTCCCACTGCGATAATATGAAGCTTGATCATCTTCATATCATCTGGTTGAAGATATTTAAATAGGGGCAACTGTTGCACCCCAAATTTTACCCTGCTATTTTTTCTACTTGCATTGTATTTATATTTAAAAAAACAGTTCACTCATTGCATTTGCATCCTTTCTCACTTTAATTGTTATTTTTAATATTTGATTAATTCTAATTATTTGGTAAGGTTTTACTAAATAATTTCTATTAGTTAAATAATGAAATAATAATTAAAATGAATTTTTGTTTTATTTTCTAAATAACAATGTTTTATTTTTAATAGTAATTATGTTTGTATTTATAGATTATTTCATGCTTGATTTTTACATTTTTTTTATTAGAGCTTTGAATTAATTAAAATCTTTCCTCATTGAAAATATTTTCTATTTTTCTATTTCATTAACAATTAATTTAGATTTTTATTTTTTTTTATTTTTTTATTTTTGAAATTTTAATATTTTTCTTTCATATTAACATTAATTTCCTTTTTTAGATAAGTCATATTTTAATATCAAAGTTTGTTTTATCATGTTTACATTTTTCTAAATAGATTAATTAATTTTTATGTTTGTATCTTTTAATTCTATTTTTATTGTGATATTTAATTTCAATCATTTTAGTGATTAGAAGTTATTAATTGCTTTCTATTAAATATAATTAAATATAATAAATTAGGACTTAAATAAAAAAATCACTTTTGTTAGAATAACATTTTGTTCTTACCTTATTTTAAAAATATTAGTTTTATTATTAATGGATTTTTAATTGGCATTCGTTAGTAATAAAGTTAGTTTTAATTAAGTTCAAATTTTTGTGATTATATTATGCAACATCATATTCATGTACATCTTAATTTTTAGATTTCAATTAATTAGATTTTGTTTTTTTTACTTTTTAACAAAATAAAAAATACAAAAAAAGAAAATTGTTGTTGCTGCTGTTTGTTCTGGTAAAACTTGCTTCCACCACCTCTTGTACAATCTTGTACTACCTGCAGAATCACACAAAGAAAACAAAAACCAGTACAAGTTCTCCTCTCCACTCTCTATTCCACTAAGAAATACAGCTAATCTTGTACAATTTGTTCCCTTTGTTCTTATCCTTTCCCTCTACCAATCTCTATTATACCCTCAATGTCACCATGCTATTTAGCAGACCCTTCATCTCTTCATTTAGGGGAGGACAGAAAAATACAAACAATCCCACAATAACCTTCCATACTCATAATACTCCCTCTGTTCCCTGTACACCTCAAAAACCCAACCTTCACCTTAAACCTCCCTTAACTGCTAACCTCACCGATTTCCTTACTCCTTCACCGCGACATCTGCCTTCTGTCCTCAACCAAACCAATAACATCCCTCTGTCACATACTCCCTCTGCGTCTTCGTTCTCTCTGTCACGCTCTCACTGTTACCACCGAAACAACATACTCCCCCATCTCATTCATCACAAACAGCATTGATACAACAACACAAATAGATCTCAGAAGTACTTAGACTCGGATCCAGAAGCAGAAACGGAGAAGAAGAACAAGCAGAAGCCAGTAGACGAACCAAATACAGAGTAAGAGGAGTATACATAGCTATTCTTCAAACCTTCGATTTAATTTCTGTTGAAGTTCACCATTATATTATGTAATCGTAAAATCGGGAAAGAAATTGGGGCTTTAGGTTTTGGTGTAAGACGAAAGGTTATGTTATTATATGTTGTTCTTGACAAATTGATGATGCGATGAAAAGGCATAGAGAAAGCAAGATTTGAGCGTTAGAAGAGAAGAAGAGACCGAGTATGCAGAGAGAGAGAGAGATTCATTTTTTTTCTTTTGTTAATCTAATTTTTTTTTCTTTTCTTTTAAATAATGACAATAATAATTATTAGAAACAAAAAAAATATAGAATATGTGACAAGGAGTAGCGGCTGTCTTTTTTTACTTTTAGTATTAGGGTTTAATTTTTTGTTTGTTTATGACCAAAAGAGAATAAGGTGGGCCGGATCTTCAAGGTCCAAAGGTTTTTTTTCCACTTTTCTAATTTATTACACCCCCTCCAACCCCAATTTATTTTTATTTACTATTATTTCTATTTTCTTTTAATTAGATTTAGAAAATAATATTTAGTAATTTTTTACTACTTTAGAACATACAAACAAATATATAGTTTAAAATTAATTTTCTTTAATAGTCAATTTTTTTTCTAAGTATTTTACCCTTTTTTAATTTGATTTAGATTTAGTCTAGTAAATTTTAGGATTTCATTTTATTTAGATTTAGTAACTTTAGAATCTTTATATATTTTATATTTAATTTTATATTTTTATTTGATTTAGGTTCAATTAAGTAAATTTAGGATTTTATTTAGTTTAGATTTAATTTAGTAAACTTTAGAATATTCATTCGATTTAGATTTAATTTACTAATTTTAGAATCTTTATATATTTTATATTTAATTTTATGATTTTATAAATTTTATTTGATTTAGGTTTAGTTTTAGACACTTTAGAATTTTTTTTTTTATTTTAGATTTAATTTAGTAACTTTAGAATTTTAATCTAGTTTAGATTTTGTTTAACAATTTTAAAATTATTTTTATAACCTTAGACTTTGTAGTTGTTTTAGAATTACTTTAATATCTTTAGCTTTTTTTAATTAGGATTAATTTAGTGATCTTAAATTTTTAATAATTATTATTTTCTTATGAATTTAATTTATTTTTTTCTTTTACTTTTGTTTGAACTTGTAATTATTCGATACATCCCCATTTGTAAATATTGTACCCCCATCCCCATGAGATGTAATAGTTTAGTAATTATTTTATTGCTTTATTATTTAATTATTCGTCACTTACACAAAACCAAACAAAAAACATCTTTTTTTAAACTAATATTTGTAAATCATTTTTTAAACCCGTAAGTCGACAAAGCTACGAAGCGTCGCGATGACCACACATGCACACATGTACGCTTGATCCTGGGCCTTCTTACAGTGAGCCTATTTCGATCAATTGTCCCAATTGGTCGTCTTAGTAGACTAGCCCACTTTGCTAGTACACATGTAATTTAATTATTTTATACTTAGGTTGGCCACCTTGTATGGGCTTTGTCGATTTTACTTGTGATTTACAATTATCTCGATCCTATTCTTTCTCCATTCATCAAGCATTTAAAACACTTTCAATAAAAATCGACCAAACGTCGAGTCTTCTTCTCAAACCTCGATCCAACGTCGAGTTATTTTTCAAAAATCAATTTTTCTACAAAACAAAAAAAAAACATGGTGCTATGGTATTTAAGTAAATCGTTAGAGGATAGCCCGACGATTTAATTAAAATGTAAAGTATTTGGGCCATTAGAGGGTAACCCAATGACTTAAATACTTTATTCCATACACTTAATAAAAGTGAACTTTGTTTCACCTCACTCTTTTCATAATAAAGATTTTGGATGAGAGATGATCGGTTGACCTCAATCAGCAATCTCGAGTATTGAATCGTTAGAGGATAGCCCAATGTTTTGGTACTTGTCATCCCCAATTTAAAATCAATTTCAACTCACTCAAACTTCTTTTGTGCGTCCAAGCACCATTTACCTTTAAACCCTTTTCAAGATTAGGCATGATTCATTTATAATTGAGATGCTTCTTCCTCTATTCCCAAGGTTTTCGACTTCTCCACTTGAGTACTAGAGGTGTTCTCAAACCCTCCCTCATGTTGGTGCGTAGTCCTTTATTCTTTATCACACCTTGTGGACGTTAGACGAGTCTTCTCCTTTAAAAATGACGACTTGTCTTTTCATTTAAAATCAATCAACAAACAATTATTTTCTAGAAGAACTACGGAGTTTTGACTTTCCCATTGCACGAGGGAATACGTAGGCACGCGGTTTCGAAACCGTGTCAAACTCAAAAAATTAATAAAAAAACATTCTCTTTCTTTCTCCTTTCAAAACTTAGAAGATCGTAAAATTTTCACACTAACACACAACCACACTTTGAACTAAATGGGTACCATCGAGTACGATGGATGTGAGGGGTGCTAATACCTTCCCCTTGCATAACCAACTCCCGAACCTATATCTCTTAATTTTGTAAACCGTCTTATCCTTTTCTTTCGTGGGTTTTATCTATATTTTCTCGTTCTTCTTTTAGAACAAATAAAATTAGGTGGCGATTTCATTGTTTTTTTTGAAAATTATTTAAATGATTTTTGAAAAAAACGAGTTGCTTCACGTTCGTACGCATACAAGCATTAGAATACGTGTTTGTACGCACTCAAGTTCGGATAACCTGCAAGAAAGGTGTCAATCCAAGCAAACAGACAATAAAATGCACACGCATGTGTGCAAGCGCAAAGCAAAGATGCTAGAAGTCCATATTTCATGTAAAAGAGGCTAGGGTACCTTGCACATGGAATAAAGTGTCAAAATTAACAAAGCAAGTGCTAGAATTAAAGCACCGAATGCAAAATCAATTATAAATATGATTATAATCTAGTATAGGCATGTAATAAGTGAAATAAAATCACAAAAATCGGAATGGGAAGGAGGTTTTCCGAAATCGGAGCGAAAAAGTCAAATTCCCATAATCAATTAAGAATCGCATGGTTGCTTGCAAAAGCATTTACGAATTCAAAAACGTGAGCGGTTTTAATTAATTATGAGTGGAAGTGGCATTTTTCGGACCTTAAACTGACGAGGAAGCCACTCTGTGTTAGCACGTTGCACTTGAAATTCGGTTCCGAAACCTCCAAAATTGGTTATGGAACGTGCCAAAACGGATGGAACATGTACCGTTACTTCGGACTTTCAAGGAAAAATGAATTCCGGTGTGCAAAAGTGTCAAAAAATGCTTATGGAACTCAAAATTCATGTTTTGAATTAAATTCCGATTCAAGTTTGTTTTGATTTTGAAATATGAAATGAATTGGATTTTAATTCATTACATGTAAACAAAAAGTCAAAACAAAATGCAACACAAGTTATGTACGAATTTAATTGAAATTCAAACTCAAAAATGTGTAAAAATGCATGTTTATGCATGTTTCATGTACATGTTTAGGACATTTAAATGGATGAAATGCAAGTGTTTCATACCATATGCTAATGACATATGCTCAAAGTAAATCATACATAAAATGCAATGCATGTCATGAATTATTTTATGTATTGATCAAGTTTGTGATGTGTGTTGGTGTTGTGAAATCATACATGTAAAAAAATGCGTGAAAGTGAAGTTTCGACACACTTAATGTCATGAAAGTTAAACACTAACACAAAAATTTTAATTGATCATTTATATATATATATATATATATATATATATATATATATATATAATGATGCAAACTATGTCCTAAAATGTGAATTAGGTGCATGTATATGTGTTATGTACAATGAAAATGCACCTAAAAACTAATATGCACTTAGTTCTACATTTTGACACAATTATGTATGCAAAATAAACTTTGATTCACATAATTCAATGCATTTTAATGAACCTATATGCTTCCTAATGCATGAGCATGTGATAGATGATGTAAAATGCACGAAATAATAGCCTACATACAGAGGAAGATCACTACACAGGTGAATGTGTGTGTTATGTGCAAAAAACCTTCACACCGACACACTTTAACATCACCAAAACGCAATCAAATCAAAGAATTCGACAAAACAAATTCAATAATCGGAATCCACACGGAAAATGCAATCAATTCGACTATTCAAATTCAAGAAAAGCTAAAAGTCAAAAATAGCTTAAAATAAGTGCTTAATTCAATTAATCATTTACTTGAACTTGAAGTTTGAGTCAAATTGAAGAATAATTCCTTGAGATCTTCCAAGAAAATACTGAATTAAGCCTTGAATTGATGAGAATAATTGAAATCGGATCTTGAATCGAAAGAAGAATGAAGAGAATTCTTAAAAATTGAGAAAAAATGATGAGGAAGATCCTCCAAGGTGCTTGACCGGGCTGTATGAGAGGAGGAGAGGATGAGGCCGATCGGAATGTGTGTCTGGAAGGGCGATGGTGATGACTGGAAGAAGAAACTGGCCGGAATTATAGAAGAGAGAGAGCGATCGAAGAAGGTCGGATCGCGCGAAGGGAGTGGCCGACTAGGACCGGTCGTCGGGCGGAGGGAGGCGGAGTCGGGCGACAGGAGGCAGGGCTGCGCGCGGTCAGGTAGAGGGAGGATGATGGTGGCTTGGCTGTTTGAGAGGAGGAAGGTTTGGCTTGTTCTTCAAGTCTTGCTTTGATTTTGTTCTTAGCTCTTGACCTTGCTTTGAGAGAGTTTAGAGAGAGAAAAGTGAGATTTGAGAGAGAAATTTGACAAAATGATTGTGTTGTTATGATTTGTCAAGGAAAATGTTTAATTATAGTGTGAAAATTTGGGCCTCAGAGTGCCATGGATCCACAATTAGGCCCAAATCGCGATTATCCGGATAATTTTCGTAATTAATTCAAAACAACCCGATCCATCGAGAATTTGAAGTCAGACTCTAAATGAAAAATGTCCGGAACACGATTTTGCTTGTTAAAGTCAAAATTTCGACTCAATCGAGCAAATGGTCCAGGCGTTACGAAATTTTGAAGTTTCAGCACAGTTTTGAGGCGTTAGACACATGCATAATTTGATTTGCGCTCTTTAGAAAAATTGCGTCGAACGAGGGTCTTCTGATCAAAATTAAAACTTGAGTACTTATGAGACAAACGAAGCCAACAAAATTTGTGAACCTTTGGCATTGGTTCCACCTTGTTTCAATAAATATCGAGTGAGATATGATTTTTCGAAGTTCACGTATCAAATGAAAATTGTCCGGTTCAGCTCAAAATCAACTCCGAAGAATAAAATTCTGGTATTGATTGGTGAGGAGTTGGCTTTGGACTTGAAAATTAAAGTTTAGAGGATTTTGATACGGAATTTTAGACATTGGCCTCACTCAGTTTCTATTTTCATCTAGGAATTATTGAGGTTTTAGTGCACTGAGCGCACGGTACAACACTAAAATTCAGTTTAATCCGCTTGAGAAATCAATTTCTTTGGGGAGCTTCGTCACATAATTTGCGCTTGGATTTCAGACGAAAGTTGTAGATAACAGTGAGAGGGACTTGTCCATCAAAAATCATCAGAAAATACCCAACGAGTTGAGAGATACGTCTTCCGGAGCATCCGAAACACACTAAAACCCCAAAAATTCAATTTATTGAGAAATAAACAAATTACTTCTTTTTCTTGACGAAATGACCTCCGACCTGAACAGATAAACTGGAGAATAAATTGATATGATCATAATGCTCATGGAATCAAACCAAAATAACTTTCCGACCAGAAAATCTTGCAATAACCATATGAACCGAGAAATATCGATTTTTAGCTCAAAATGATCTGAGATAGTCGAAACTCATAATTTCTTCCACAAATCAAGGTATCTTGAAATTTTTAACCCTATGATGAATTCTATGTGTGTGTATACATGTATGTTTATGAAATCCAATATCAAAATACTAATATTCTTTTGAAGAAACTCTAAGAGATGTAAGAGCTATGAGACTTGTAGTTTGTTACCTTGGGTTCTTACAATTTCTTTGCTTGAACCTTCTTGCCTCCTCTTATTTTGAGTATTGGTTGACTATAAAATTGAAGATATCCATAATCCTAAAAATGATGATATATCCAATCATAATTCTTGTAACTTTTGTGTTCATGGGACACATGTTTAACAATTTGCTGAGACATGTGACCCACCATCAAAAACTCTGTTTTCTTCTCGAGAGTGACAAACTTCTTAAATGGGGTTTTGAAGTTGGAATCAAATACTATTTCATTTAAATTCTTGAACATCTTACAAACTTCCAATTTTAATGAGCGTAGCATCGAGTATCAACCAACCTCAGTCTGCACCGAAGCAGGACATCTCACTACCTTCTAATGACCAAGATGGGCCAATTAAGGTTCTATAGTTGAGTTAGTGCTTGATGATACCACGCAGATGCAAAATATTTCATCAACTGAACACGAGGAACATTGGGACATCCAAAGTGTCACACTAACTGTAACCATCATTTTGACCATTTCGGTATACGCCTAACAGTCGCGATGATTTATTGCCACTTATCTAAGGAAACCTGGATCCGGGTGTAGGATCCCCCACAGATATAATATCCAAGCAACCCTGAAAAACAAAGCAGACAAAGCAAATATAAAGCAATAAAGTGATCTTAAACCCTAAGGTAGCCTCTCTTTAGGTTGTATCCCCGGAAGAGTCGCCAGTTCAGTAACACGGTGGGAGAACTGACTTGTTTGTTTTGCTTTTTATCGCAAATGTCGCGGATAGCAAGAGTCGCCACCGACTTTTATTTTATCCAATAAAGTGAAGGTGAAAAGAATAAGAAAAGACCTTCGTTAGATTATGATTATGGGAGGCAGTTATGAAAAGGGAATCTTGTCGCACCCCAAAATTTACCCTCCGTATCATGGGTCTTCTTGGATTTTTCTTGCAAGGGTATGAGTTCAAAAGCGTGGATTTCTTGATGTTTTGGTTCTAAATTAGCTCACCTTTTGGCTTGGTATATAATTGAAGTTCCACATATCTGAAACGAGTTGTAGTACAATGGTTGGAATCACGATCGTGACTTTCTTGCTTGATTCACCTGATGTTTCGAGTCAAATTTGGAAATTGAAGTTTGAATTTGAGAGTGTTTAGGATTTGAGTTTGTGGCGAATTATTTGATACATTAAGTTTTGATTCGTCTAAAAACTTATATGGTTATACGAGCAAAGCTTGAAATATCTCATCATACTTTATTTTCAACCAAGATTATTTCGAACGGTGGTTCAATTGGGTCAAGAGATTTAGAGCGAATTTTGTGGTCGGGATTCAAAGTGGTAACTCAAGAATGAGAATACCAGGATTCATTGTATTGAATTTCAGAATTCATAATTTATGGTGTTCATCCTTTATTCCGTTACGAATACTTCATTTTGGGCTTCCTTCAAATTCATGATATATGCAAATACTTGAGTTCTAGACCGATTTTGTACACTGCAGCTTTATACGCCTAAGTCCTATGTTAATTTCAGGTACGAGAAGAATATGAGTTGTTATGATTAAAGATCGTAATTGATACAAGTCCATCCGAATTTTAAATTGTAAAGAGTTGTAAAGTTTCTCAAGCCCAAGCGGAAATTCAAAGATTTCAAGCCGATGAGAAAAAAGGATTGTTACGCTTTAATTTAACCAGTTGGTCACAAGTTTGAGTTCAAAGGAAATTTTGAATTCTGCTTAAGGAACAATGCAAAATAGAGTTATCGAATTTTTTTACAGCAACTCAAATGTTCAAGATTAAAATCGGATTGTATTAACATTGGCAAAGTGGATTTCAAATACCGTCCAAATGCGAGTTTCATTCAAATATTTCCAAACACATTACAAGTTCATTCAAAATTCTTGCAAATACGGAGTGATTATGTTACAAGATTCCTACGAGTTACAAAGAGACTAGACTCGGAGTTTTTTTTACAATGCAAACTCAATTGATTCCTAATCTAATCTTAGGATTGCTAAATGAGTTCTTCGATACTGCTCGCGAATGCTTCCAATTCCTACTTCCTTTGCTTCTTCGATGTGAAGCTTCCATCTTGGATCCATCCTCATCATCTCGTTACATGAAACAAGAAAAGGAAATCAGGTTAGCAAACATAAACATAAATGAAACAAAATGCGAAATTATCAGAGATTTGTTAACTGTTTTTCAAGGATCATCATTGGGTGTTTGGCGGGAATCAGGTTTAATGCTGAACCTCATAATCTCGAGCAAGATTAATCATCGGTGAAAGAAATCGCTTATTTACAAATCACGAAGGGATTCGGTTCACAAATAAGCCTAACTCAGGTTACTCATCATGGTTAGCGGTCTAATGATTCTAAACGGGCAGCAAGCATCATATGAGGCGACGGTTTAATGATTCTAAACAGGCAGCAATGATTCTAACAGGCAGCAAGCATGAATGATAACAATTATGGATTCCCAACAGTCCACAGATGATTCCAACAGGCCAACCCAACAGAAATTTAATCCCAACATAGTTATTCCCACAGGCAGCACTAGAATTGAGGCAACAGGATGGTCAAATTAACACACAGCAGACAAAAGAGATGAAGGGCTTGGTTATCAGCAGCATAAAACCAACAGCAGGGCATAGCAGGGATAAAAGAAGTAAATTAATCCACACAAGTAATTAATACAGCAGTAGCATGAGAAAGGGAAGAGTTATTTTCTAAAGCATGTTTTCACTCAAGGTGAAAAAGGTTAAAAAACAGTTTTGATGATAGTAACAGAGCAGGAAATATGTTAGACTAAGACCATATAGTATCTGTTCTTGGGATATATCAGAAAAAGAGAGAGATAGGATCAAGGATAGCATCTGTTGCAAGGGATATAGAGATATAGAGACCAGAAGTAATCAGAAAAAGGAGGAAAAGTTTTTGAAGCCATCAGTTAACACAAGAGTCCATCAGGTTTTGAGAGACAGAGAAAGTTTCAACACAGAGGCATTTGTTGTGATCAGTTAAAAAGAAGGGACCATCAGGTTTTGAGAGAGGGAGAAAATTTCAACACAGAGCATCGGTTATAACAAATACACAAAACCAAAACCCTGATTCAAGGAGGAGAACCAGAACCAACAAGCATACGATAGACAAAAACACAACCATTTCCAAACCCCAAAAATACCAGAATCAGCAAGCATACGCAAAAAACGAATTCCAAACCCAGTTCAAACCCAGGATCAAAAACATAACATTCATCATCATTTTCCCGAGAAAAACAGCCAAACACCCTCAGAAGAGATTTTCAGAAATACATTCCGACACATAGAGAAAGAAGACGAGGAAGAGAAAAAGGTTTTGGAACAATCTCACCCGGAGTCCACTCGCCACGAATCGCTGATCTAGGGTTTCCGAACCTTCCAAGCCAAATCGGTAAATCATCTGTAAACACAAACTGAAAACAAAATCAAAACAGTTCAGAAATCAAACATGCAATACAGTTCGAGATGAGAAAGAGAGCGGCGACAGAATCGCGGTCACGGTGAGAGAGAGAACAGAGGGACAATCGCGACCGATGAGGGTCGAGAGATGAGAGCCGGCGAGGAAACGGCGAGAGAGGATGAGAGTGAAACGAGGAAACAGCGAGAGAAGATGAGGTTATCGTTTCTTTTTCCTGTTCTTCTTTTCACGATTTGGAATGGTGTTCCAGAGAGTGTATCAGAGAGAACACGAGGAATGTGTTTCTCTTTTTCTTTCGCTATTTTTTTAATTATCCTTTTAAAAATGAATTAATTAATTAATTAACCATGTGTGATAATATAATTAGTTTAAGTTTGGTTTGTTGCTCCAGGCGGTGACACTTGTCACCGTCTGTTTGGTTTACTTTTGATCTAATGCAGGTATGTCCATGGTAACGGTTCTGTTCCTCGTTCTCTCAGCCATTTGATCTTTATCAGACCATCATACTCTTCTCTGATCGGATCTGACGCACTAGAATGCATCTCCACCGTGAACCTCCTTGAAGTAACCGCACGGGATCGGCAGATCACCCCTATTGGACCTGGGCTCTATTTACTCTTCAGCACCCCTGTTTGCTTCAATTTTTGGCCCATTTTACATTTATTTTTCATAATATTTCATATAATATTTTGTTAAATAATTGCTCTATCAAATAAATTTGTAGAGTGTTATTTTTATTTAAATATTTAATTGGGTTGAAAATTAACATTTAATTCAATTAATTATTTTATTAATTAATTTTATTAAATGGGAGGATTCAGTTTAATTAATTATTTAGTAAATTTAATCGGGTGATTTTATCTGTACATCTATGCTATTATCGTACTTCTCGATTTGATGTATCCCCATTCGTAAACTTGTATCCCCATCCCGTATGGTTTGTAATAGTTTAGGATTAATTTCTTCGTGTGTTTTAATTACCGTACAATTACGCATTTGTCATTAATTAGAACACATAGCCTCCTCTTGGGCTCCTCATCAAGGAACAGGTAAACATACACAGTGCACACTCGCACACATTCATAGTTTGGTCCTGGGCTATTCTACAGCGACAACTATTCGATCGATTGTTCCAATCGGTCGTTTAGAATACTAGTGCCACGCTAGTTCCACTTCCTAGGAGCATACATATGGTCACCTTGTATGGGCTTTATCGATTTTAATTGTTATTTCGATCCACTTTACATTTCAACGCGTATCAGAATACTTTCGCAATTAAAGTTCTAAACCCCGATCCAACGTCGGGTTTCTTTTCAAATAATTTCTTAAATAAATTTCTATCTCTCCCTCCTCCCAAACATATGGTAGTCAGTCCAGTATCGACCCTCGACCGTATGTTTGGTGTCTTAATTGAATTAATCAAACGTGAACCATGCTTCACTTCACCTTTTCTTAACAAAAGCTTTTGGGTAGAAAAAGATGATTCGGATGTTTCTGTCCACTCATCCGAGTAATTGGGGCGTTAGCCGTTGAACGCTTATGGTCCAATACTTGTCTCCCGCATAAAAACAACTCAACTCACTCAAACTCTTTTTATCGCTCATATGCGATTATTAAAACTCTTTTCAGATAAAGAGGGTGCAATAGTCGTTTCAAATGCGAACGAGGACTTAAGCTTTTCAAACAAACAAAACAAGTCCTAGTTCAAAACATTTGAAACGTCTAAACGCATGATTTTTCAGATAAAATCAATACAACCAATTCAAACCTTTTTAAGAGGAACTACAGAGTTTTGACTTTCCCATTGCACAAGGGAATATGTAGGCACACGGTTCAAAGACCGTGCCAAACTCAAAATAATAAATAATCAAATTTATTTTCTTTCATAACTTAGAGATTAGCGAATATACACACACACGTAGAACTAAATGGGTCCCATCGAGTACGATGGATGTAAGGGGTGCTAACACCTTCCTCTTACATAACCGACTCCCGATTCCAATTTTTGGTCGTAGACCGTCCTATCCGTTTGTTTTGGGTTTTATCTATATTTTCCCGTTCTTTTTAGAACAAATAAAATTAGGTGGCGATTTCACTAGTTTTCGAGAATTTAAAAGATTTTTGAAAATCGAGTTGCTTCAAATCTATTAGCACCATTTCCGTCCATAGTTATCTACGGGCTCTTAGTTGCTTAGCTCACTTTGAAAATTTGCTTTTTGTGTTTGTGTAGTTTGAAAATGTATTTGAAAAGGCATTTCGCTTTGACTTCGTAATGATTCTCGTTGGAATGTATACGAAGTGTTTGGAAATGGTTGTTTGAAAGATGTTTAACTTTGTAATGATTCACGCCGGAATGTATACAAAGTGTTTGAAAAGTTTTTGAAAAGTGTGAGGTGTGAAAAAGTGTTTTGATTGGAGCAAGTAACAGAGTTTTATTACCTACTTAAAATGGTCATTTCCATGTTATTTTTTCTTCTGCTTTAGAATAAGGCTATCCATACCATTAGTTGGCAGGTAGCTTTATTCGTTTGGATGTGAAGGGACAACCGAAGGGTCATCGTATGGTCATATAAGGCAACATGTAAGGATGCCTTTATCAATTCGTAGGGACGATCATCACTTTTCGTAGGCAACAATCGAGGGACGAGATCATGTATTCATAGGAAACATCGAGGATCATCGAGGGACTATGATCTTTGTATCGAAGGGACTATGATGATATTATTTGTAAGCGTATTTGCTAATGGTATCCCTACGTTCGAGGGAAATGGCCATGTTATTCGTAAAGGCAACAAGAGAGGATACCCTAAGGGTGTGCAAGTGTGAATAGTGTGTTGTATTCAGATATTTATCTTGAGATTAGAAGTGATTTAGGGTTGAATTAAGTCTTTAGCATGTAAACTCTAATTAACTAGCAGTTAATATATGCAGAAAGTAAAGTGCGGAATGTAAAGTGCGGAAATATAAATCCTACGCTATTACATGGCTTTCGGGCATATACATAATAGGAGTGCGGAAAGTAAAGGCAAAAATGTACATCTACGCTATTACCGAGTGAAAATTGTGCGACCTATACATCTTTTCTAGAATTGTAAATTCAGAATAGCAAATAATCAGGATAATAGAAAATATGTTAGTGAAAATGTTTTGGAAATTAGTAAAAAAAAGCTTTAGGTTAGTAACCCTAATTACTAGAATTTTTGTTGTTGTGATATTTGAAAAGGTTTTAATTAATTTTGAAAATAAAATTAAGTTAAATTAAGAAAAATAAAGCAATAAGAAAAGTTATAAAAATGAGAAAAAGGGTCAGCAGGGATCGAGCCCCAGAAGTTGCGCTTGCATGCTTCTATTAGAAGTTACTTCTGTCAGAAGTTGCACTTGCATGCTTCTAACAGAAGATACTTCCATCAGAAGTTACTTCTATCAGAAGTTGTACTTGTATACTTCTGTCAGAGGTTGTGTTCTAGAAGTTCTTTCCCAGAAATTCTAAGTTCATCTTCTGCCCAATACATCTGAGTCAGAACATCTGCTGAAAAACAATAAACAGGTCAGAGTATAATATCATCAGAGGGTCATATTAAAACACGCGTGAGCCCCAGGGAGGTTTGAATGGACCAATCAGAAGGCAAGGTTTTGCCAAGTGAGAGTCAAAATTTCCCTCTAAAAACCTTGACTATTGTGGACGGTGGTTTCCACCTTCTTCTCTGATGAAGGGTTTTCTAAAACCTGCAATACTCCATCAAAAAATGTGTCGCATCCCAAAATTTACCCTCCTAAGCTCAGGGTTTCAACTTCAGGAAACGACTTTTGAGTTTGTGTTTATGAGAAATAATCATGAGACATCCCTTCTTCAAGGAATACACTCTTTTGAAAGTGCACAAGATCAAGACTTTATTCCCTTGTATTTCTCATAAGATCATTGCATCACTAACAGTTTCAGAACAGGATAGATCGTGCGTGTGCTCCTAAAGTCAAAGTTAGAATTTTTCATCTGTTCAAGATATAATCAATTAGGGTTTGAATCTTCACTCACGCAATTGATCTATCTTAATCAATCATCAACATTTGATCTTCAAAATCCCAACTTTTTCTCATGATCTACCTTGAATCAACTAATTAGGGTTTTAATCGAAGATAGTGAATCATTGACTTTCTGCTCAATGGATGACCTATTTGCCTAAAGATTGATCTTAAAATCTTCAATGCAACATCTTGACCTAATTTATTGGTTCAAAACATTACAAAATCCATGTTTCTTCATCAGACAAATTCTGAATCATCTAATGAAAATTCATCTGCTTAAAAAAGTCAAACTTTGACTTTTGGTCAACTTTTTCAAGACCAAACTTTTTCAATCATAAAATAATTTCAAATAATCCATCATGATCATAAAAAATCAAGAAATATGAAAAAGTCAACAAAAAGTCAAGATTTGAATTTTTTCTAACACTTGGAAAAAATTTCAAGTGTTAAGAAACATGGTTTTTCCTCACTTTCATGGCCATTTTTCACCTAGATCCATTTTGATTCAAGAAAAACTCAAAACTTGAAAGTTGTAGGTCTTGTTACAAGCTTTCTAAAAAGTCTAAGAACTTGCAAAAACACTTTGTGTAGCTAGGGTTTTGATTTTGAAACATAGAGCTCCAAAACCATGGATTTCCAAAATCATGCATCAAAGTTACAAGTTATTTTGTAACTTTCTCCCTTCTAGAAGCCTTGTCACCAAATGAGATAGGATTTAAGAGAAAAAAATATGATGGAAATAGCTAGGAAAGGATTAAAACACTTGAGTTTTTTAAGTAATGATTAGAAAGATTCCATGTGCATTTAATATAGGAATATTCTTTTCTTAAGCCTTAAGCTTCCAAGTTGCAAGCTCTAAGCTTATCTTGCCTTGCCATTTCAGAATTCCTTGCCTATAAATAGGAGTTCTTCTTCATTCAAAAAATACACCAAAGCTATCATAATCCAAGCTTTCCTTCTTTCTTTCTTAAATTCCAAGTTTCAAAGTTCAAAGAGGAAAATTTTGCAATCTTCAAGCTTTGCAAAATCTGAGAAAACTTAAGTTTCTAACATGTTCTAAACATCATTTAGAAGTAGTTCAAAACTTAAAACCATCAGAAAACAAGCTAAGAAACATTTTTCTACACAAAACTCCATTTGTGCAAGTTTTGAGCCAAAACTTCCAAACTAGAAAACTACTCGTGCTAGCCTTGATTTCTCACTTCAAATACATCCTATACAACATATAGAGACTGTCCATACACTTAAACAAGTTCTGGAACAACTCCATCACCATCTTCCATTTTCAAATTAAGCAACTTGCAACTTGACTCGGTCAGAGAGTTCCAGCCACTTTCAGAACAATCTAAGAGTAGGAACACACTCAGTGAGGTTCAGGGAAGCTAAATCAATCATTACTTTGCACCTGGAAGCTGCCAAACTCGATCTGGTATTTCATACTAAGAGGTGAGTTTTCAAAACTTTGATACCTCCATACATGCGTTTTTGGCTTTAAAATTAAAAAGGGAAATGTAGATATCCAATCACTAAAGCTATTTGGATCCTTAATTTAAACTAAAATCAACTGAATTCAAAGAATTAATTACTTTTTCAGTTAGGGTTTAAATTGTGATTATCAAAATTCAAGTTCATCTTTAATTATTAATGTTAACAAGATACATGGTCAGAATCATGATAAAAATCTAGACATAATTGTATTTTGAACTTTTAAAATTGATCAAGAAACAAAGAATTTCAAAACTGGAGGCCATGGCTATCGCGCTCTGTTTCACGAAGAAGATGAAGTTGAATTTCAGAAATTTAAAAGTTGGTTTTAAAATATATATTGGTAGTTTAAGTTAAAACAACGGATGTATAGCCACCCCAGAGGTAAAGCCAGCACACCTTAAAATCCAAGGTTCAAACCTCCTTAGGACCAAAAATTCTTTTTTTATCACTAATTTCTTAAGTTTCTAACAATCTTCAACATTTTCAAAAACTAATCAAAACTTCTCAATTTGAGATGATTTTTTGCACACTTGTCATTTAATACGCCTATTTTATGATTATGTCAAGAAAATCCAAAAATATTTTCTTTTTTGATTATATTTTTATTGAGTTAAAAATGGGACATTTTAAGTATTTCTTAATACTTTTCAAAAATATTTTCTTTCCAATTTTCAAACTTAAATTATTTTTTTTAAAAAACTTCTTGTGAATATCCTTCACTTTTCAAAATCATTTTCAAAACTCCATCTAAAATACTTTCATAATTAACTTATAAACCTCGATCCAACGTCGAGATTCTTTTCAAAATGTTTTCATAAATAAATATTCTACTTCTCTCTCCTTCCAAACATATGGTAGGCAGTCTTGTATCGACCCTTGATTGTATGTTTGGCTTCTTAAATGAATCTAATTAACGTGAACCTTGTTTCAGCTCACCTTTTCTCAACAAACTTTTTGGGTAGAAAAAGATGATTAGGATGTTTCTGTCCACTCATCCGAGTATTTGGGGCATTAGCTGTTGAACGCTTATGGTCCAATACTCGTCTCCCACATAAAAATAACTCAACTCACTCAAACTCTTTTATCGCTCATATGCGATCATCAAACTCTTTTCTTACAAAGAGTGTGCAATAGTCGTTTCAAACACGAACGAGGACTTAAGCTTTTCAAACAAACTAAACAAGTCCAAGGTCAAGCATTTGAAATGTCTAAATGCACGATTTTTCTTATAAAATCAATACAACAAATTCAAACCTTTTCAAGAGGAACTATGGAGTTTTAACTTTCCCATTGCACAAGGGAATACGTAGGCACACGGTTTTGAAACCGTGCCAAACTCAATAATAATAAATAAACCCCGTTTCTTTTATTTCTTGATCATAACTTAGAAATTAGCAATTTAACACACACGAACACTTAGAACTAAATGGGTCCCATCGAGTACGATGGATGTAAGGGGTGCTAATACCCCCCCCCTTACATAACCGACTCCCAAATTCACTTCTTTTGATCTCGTAGACCGCCTTATCCAAATTCTGTGGGTTTTATCTATATTTCCCCATTCTTTTTAGAACAAATAAAATTAGGTGGCGACTTCATTGTTTTTAAAACAACCGATGAAAAAAAACCAGTCATCACAAAATGAAAACAAATAGTCCAAATCGAATAATTAGGATGCTACGAGTTCTATGGTGGTGTTATCTTGGCCTGAAACTGCCTGTAAATAGAAATATGAAGCTTAACAGTTCTATGCCCTAACTATGGCAAATCACGATTTGGCCATGAAAAGCTTGTAACGATGGCCTAGACCTGCTCTAATAAACCTCAAGAAACGATTAAAGTGGTTAGTTTCGATTAAAACATCATAAAAACAAAAATTTGAATTTAAGAAAAAAACGTGTAATCGGAGCTTCATGATGCATGCAATTCAGGATGTTTTGGTCATGGATTTTGATCCATACTTACCCTATGTTACCTCATGAGCACGATGGAGTGCTTGGAATTGCTTGAGGACGGCTGGAACTAGGGTTTTGATGGTGCAACTTTCGCTTGAGAATTTGAACAAGAACCCTAGTTTTTCTGGCTGCCAAACTCGTCCTCCTTGGTGTCTGAATGTGCTATGTATATATAGGGCCAGAGATTAGGTCAAGACTTGAATGAAAAATATATCAACTTGAATGCAAAATATTTGATTGAAATATTTTATCAAATTCTTCCATATTTGGCTCAATCTTGTATTAATGCATGGTGCACGAAATTTCCAGCTAGCATGGGTTATCTTGGACCTCAAGACAAGTAGAAATCTAGCCCAACTCATCTTAACCCTTACCTTTGTATTTTATTCAATTAAAATTGATTTTAAATCATTAAATTCAAAAATAAATCAAATAAATACAAGATGGGCGTGCACTTGAGTTTTCAGGCCATGGATAATGTCAAGATTAAGTTTGGATTATGAAAACTTAGGCCCATTGGGAAAATATTTGCATTTGCTAAGTATTTCTCTTCACGCACCTCCTTAAAAATGTCAAACTTGCACAACTTGTATCTTGCTCAATTTTCAACATTTTTAAGGTTTCTTGGACTGTTTAGAAATTTCAAGATGTCCTCTAAACACTCCTTTTGGTTTCATCTTCATTAAAGTTTCCATGTTCATGTACACTTCTTTGCAAAAAGATGACTTTTTGTTGACTTTTAGAAGGACCTCTAATGTTTTTATCCATAACACTCAAATGAAGCATTTTTGGCCAAAGCTTGTCAGATAAGAAGTTGTAGAGAATTGAATTCCCTTCAAAATGATCTTTAATGGAAAAAATTCTGATAAAGTATGTGAAAGTTATGCCTGGTCAAAGTTTTGTTGACTTTTGGTTCAAAAACCCTAACTTGGAAACTTTGACTTTTGATCAAATCCTGAGTTTTCTTGATGATTCATGGTCAAACCTTGATCGTATGATGAATATGACTTCAAAATATTGATGTTGACCAAAAATTATGAAATTTGACTGTATGTTGACCACAATTGACTTTTTGTCCAATACAAATAATTTTCAACCATCTGAGCACTTGGCTGAGCAAACTTGAGCTATGAGGCTTGAAACTTGACATGGTGATCTCTTGAGACATGTGAGAAGGTATGATTACCACTTGAGGTATTAGAACTTTATTTTTTATTGAGAGAAGCAAAACCCTAGTTGTGGGTTAATTGCTTAGGAGGGGGTTTATCTGGTCAACTCTTGAGAAATTCTTGAGTATGGAGATGTAGATTTTCTTGAGAAATAAGAGGGAATATTTTGGGGTATAACACACTTCAAATTTTTGAAGAGATCTAATGAGTTCATTAACCTTCATGGTGCTTAAATCTTGAGATTTTCGAATAGTTGTTACTTTTATGTCAACCTTCTTAAGCAAATATCTGAGGATTTTTCTAACCATCCTCTCTTCTAACCAGTTTCTCTTATGATATATTTTCTCCCAATGCAAATGAATTATTGGATATATCACTGAAATTATGTTTATGAAGGGACATATGTTAGAATAGTTTGTCTAATGAGTTAAACCATATATACCAAATAGATGATGAACCTCAATATAAAGTCAATGTGAACGCTATAAATAACACATGATATTGGTAACCCAGGTCGTTGAAACCACACCTACATCTAGATAGCACTCTACCCAATAAAGGAATTTCACTACTTCAAATTAGTACACTTAGTCTTCTATGAACTGGAACCCAGTGATGTCCAATGGCGTTTCCTAATCCTAATGACTTTTTATTTTGGTCTCCCCCCTAAAAATGAGAACCCTCATCACTTTATTTTAATCATTATTCTCAAGTGATCAACTTCAATAAAGATCTTAATGAATGTTGAATTTACAACTCAACTAAGACAAACTAACAACTATGCCAAGTTACTAAAACATGTAATGGTGTACACAAAGATTCAACCTTAACTGTTATGATGACATTATCATATAATACAAGTTACAAAGACTAAAAACCCTTGCATATAGAAACTAAACCTTGCACACAAAATCCATGACTCAAACGAGATATTTATCCTCTTTATATAGCAATGTCTTCTGGGCTTTCTCCCCTGAATAAATGATTTGATTTAGTCAGTAAAATAGTTGATTATGTTGGATATGATCTTCTCCATAGTTGTTTCCAACAATAAGATATGATTTATTATAATTCAAATTCAAATTTAAATCTCTTATTTAAATCTGATTTGAACATCTTTAGCTGTAAAATAAATCAAGCAAACATTGCTAAATAAACTGCAACAAATTTAAGTTAAACCCAATAAAAAATTATGTACCAAACAACATCCATATGACCTGCTGTCAAGGCCAGATGCTGCACGTGATGAAGCATCGTGTTGAACATGTTGCACCAGTACATCCAAATTAACTTTTCATCTTGAATATATATATATATCTTCTTTATAGGGTGAATCTTAGATAGAATAAGTCTGAACTAAACTACAATGACATTTTTCTATTGTAAGAGACTAGATGTTTCAACACACATGTTGTAACATCAGATTTCACTCATGCCCCTTATGCACTAGAGCTAGCTTGTCCAAATGAACTTCAATCATAAATAGAAATGTTGAAATTAGATGCGGATTCATCTTCATCATTATCAGAGTTTCAAACTTACTTATGAGAAGTTGCAACCTTGACATGTGCATTTTGGGTGTAGCTTCATGAGTAGTCTTGAACATCTCTCAATCATATATAGCTTTAATACATGTACTAATTTAGCTTTAGTACATGTATTGATAAGTCTGAACACATTTTTTGTCAACACCAATGAATATAACATTCAATGCTTTGTCATTTCTAGGAGCTTCATTATCTTCATCTTTGGACTAGCCAGCTTTATACTTTAAGCTTGTTGTATCATCTTGAGAATTAATCATAGTTAGTTTCTGTAACACCCCAAATTCTACCCGGAAAGTATAAAGAAAATCAGAGTATTTTTAATTTTTCATAAAACACATGGGATGCCACACTATCATCTTTAACAACAAAAACATAACAGATACATAACACCTTTTATTAATAGGGGATCACATAACACTTGCTTCAACTTTTAAAACAAAACAACCTTTTATTTAATATACAACGGAAATTCATAAGTATTCAAATCAAGCAACTGATCATCTTTATTCACTCAAAAAATAATTTGAAACATCGTGTTCAACTTCTAAAATATTGAACAACTTTTATTTCACAACATCACTTAAGATTCAACAATTTACTAATAACAACAAGAGTCAATATATAAACAACATAGACTAAACATCCTCCCGAGTGCTACATATCAGAGTAAGACACCAACTTGAATTAACAACGGCTAATCCTTCATTCTTGGATACCTACACGTTACCAATATAAAGGCAACGACGAACAAATAGAAAGGGTGAGATATCGAAAAATATAAGCAAAAGTATGATAACTAATATATTAGATCTAGAATCATACAATGTTCAATGCTTCAACCGACTACAACATAACAATCAACAAAACAACATATTAAATAACACCCATTATAATAACTTTTATCATCACCACATAAATCACCACAACTCATCACAATCATCATAATACAACACATACACACAATAACACATCAACATTATCATAATCATCAAAATGGCATAAGCCCTCGTCATTTTATTTACCAAACATCGGAGGTAAAACATCGTCATTAACATCATCACGAAATCAACAACAATTAATGCATCACCAAACAACTCAATAACTTGAACAACATAAACCACAACGACGACACAAATAACAGAATGCGACTCGACAATGTTTATGCATGTGGTACCCGAGGCTACAACCCCCATCGCTAATGCCCGTAATTAGAGGCCATCATCATTTCCATTATGGCTATCAACAAGTTTCCATTAAGGCCGAGGCTACAACCCCCATCGCTATCAATAAGTTGCCATTAAGGCCGGGGTTACAGCCTCCATCGCTTATGCTGACATATGTGACTCAATGGACACGACTCACATACACAACAACAACAACAATCAACAACAACATTAACTCATCATTTAGGCATAAGCCCTCAATGTTTCGTTTACCAAACTCCAAGGTAAAACAATCAACAACAACATATTTTGCATTATGCAAATCACCAACAACAATTCATCAATCTTCAAAATCATGCATTCAATTAAAAGAAGCATATCAATAATAATCATAATTTAATTAATTTCAGTTACGAATTAATGTTCACCAAAATATATCATTTACTAACATCAGAGATAAATCATCATCATTAACATCATCACATTTTGCATTATGCAAATCATCATCAACAAAATCATGCTTCAAACCGGTGAAAGTGAGAAACGTCCAAAAATCAGCAATTTCCTCAAAACAGCCTGCATGAGCCGACTCATGGGTCCTTAGGTCGGCTCATGAGTGAGAAATTATAGTCTGGCAGCGCTCGGGAAGGCGCACACCTTCTCCATGCGTCGACTCATAGCCTGTTCCAAAAGTTTCTACTTCTGGGCCATCAGAAGTTATGCACCATCAAAACTTCTACCCATCAGAACTTCTACACCATTAGAAGTTATGGACCATCAGAAGTTCTGCACCATCAGAAGTTCTGCACCATCAGAACTTCTGCCCAACAGAACTTCTACACCATCAGAAGTTCTGGACCATAAGAAGTTTTGCACCATCAGAACATCTTCCCAACAGAACTTCTACACCATCAGAAGTTCTGGACCATCAGAAGTTCTGCCCAACAGAACTTATGCACCATCAGAAGTTCTGCACCATCAAAACTTCTGCCCAACAGAACTTCTGGACCATCAAAACTTACGCCCAGAACTTACGCACCATCGAACCGCCCAATTCGCACCATCAGAAGTTCTAGACCATCAGAAGTTCTGCACCATCAGAACTTCTGCACTAACAGAAGTTCTAGACCATCAGAACTTCTGCCCAACAAAACTTATGCACCATGACCATCAGAAGTTCTGCACCATCAGAACTTTTGCCCAATAGAACTTCGGACCATCGAAGTTCGCACCGTCGGTATGTCCAGCGAACTTACGCACCATCGAACTTCCCAACAAAACTTCTGCACCATCAGAAAGGCAAACATCTTAGCTTTATAATAATCATATTTGATGGCATCCATAACATGTGGTTTATTAACTGACCCTTCATCCTTAGTCTTGTACATTTAAATATAAAATATCTTCCATGGAGCTCACCCAAACAGAACAAGATACTTGCTCTGATGCCAATTGAAATTTTGTTTCATAGTGGATAGATGTTGGACCAAATGCCAGGGACAATGTGTTATACTTGTTAAACCAAATTGAACACAATATGACAACAAAACATAATTAATGTTAAAATAATAAAGAACACAAAATAATTAGTAACCTAGTTAGATACAACCACACATATATCTGGATGACTTCTAACCCAATAAAGGAAATTCACTCTTCAATAGAACTAGTATAAAGTGTCTTAGATGAACAAGCCTCGTGTTAAAAGCCCTTTATCTTAATTCTACCCTAGTCTATTCCTATGTATAATTCCCCCTAAATATGAGAACTTTCTCTCACTTTCTCTCACTTTCTCTCAATCATTAATCCCAGTGATCAACTTCAATAAACAACTTATAGAATGTTGAATTACAACTCAACTAAAAGTAACAATGATTACTTAAGAAAAGTAATCATTGTTATATGGGAAAGAGAAATTATGTATGACTTTACACTATTGTCTTTCATTAATTATAGAGGAAAGAGAAATTAAGAGAATGAAAAGAATAAAGAGAAATAAATAATAGAAGCTATATTGGTAAAAATATTATTAATGTTGCATTGGAATTGTAAAGTGACTTATAATTTGGGACAAATTTTTTCTTCAAAGTGTCTTATAATTTGGGACGAAGAGAGTATATGATTTAAGAAATGAAAACGCTAAAGTGGAGTATAAACAACATAAACAAATGACTCAAATATAAACCTTAGCACAAATGATCTTCAATTTAGCGTATGATCTTCAAGGAATGAACGGGTCTCTTTAAATCTCAATGTTGATTTTGGGTTTTTCCAATGGGTATTTGATCACGTCCTGAATCATAAGAATTTTTATTAAGATTCGTTTTTCAAGAGTGTGATTCTCTTCTCCCTTACTAAGTAAACCGTCCACGACCCGATACCTACAGTTACCAACACATTCACATCAACGATCGTTTCAATGTAGATCATCAGTGGTCTTTTAAGAAATTGGGATATTCGACACAAAAGATTCATGTGTCATCATGTTTTAACTTCCGAATTTTTGGAACATATTTCTCACTTCTCTCGCATGTCACCACTACAAATGCTTGCCTTTTACTAGTCCCATTTTCGGATCTTCCAATCACAACACCAAATCCAAGTTTTCTAGCTTCCATTTGAACCTATTCAAGCATATGTTGACGAGAGGTGGAACTTATATCATTTGTAAATGCTTATCCAACATTTATTATGAAATCAACTATTTTATCAACGTCCTTCACCTCATTCGGCTTAGCATCTCCATTGACCTTTTTTGGAACCTTTACTACAACTTTAAGAATATTATCGGGGTGCACAATACCTAACACACGCAAAAAAAATACAAATTCTGTTAAAACAACGTCTTGTTTCTGTAACAAACATGTTTTCGGATATGCATATCTGGATTATGGTAGATGGAATTCGTATATGAATATCCAAAGTGAAGCTTTTTTTTATCCACAAATCAACATCAATGCAAGGAATGTGAGATGAAATGAGGAAAATTTACCTCAAATTGCAACTTTCTATACTCTCTTTGCTATGCTTAAACACTTGAAATTTAGTTTGTAGACGAAAAATTGATTGAGAATGATTGAAGTTTTGTTGAAGATTTTGGTTATGGTAGAAATAAAATGAATGAAATAGTGGTAGGAGGGACTATGCAACAATTTAATTGACAATAGTAGTTTTAGACATGCATATTTGAAACTACCCCTAGAATTTTAAATTCAACATTTAAATTTTAAAATGTGAAAAAAAAGTTTGATTTCAGACGTGTATATCCTAAACATGCTGAAAAGTGCGTTCAGATATACACATCAAAAATGTATTTTTAAGATTTTAGATATTTAACGCAATATATACAAGTGGAGAAAGAAATTCTCACTTAAAAAAGAAAAGAAATTAATAAAAGTTGGTAGTGAAGGCCCATAATTTGGCCCAATACATTCCATAATTCACAAAAGAAAAGAAAAAACCCGAAACCTAATTTTCGTTTTGATTCCTATATACACAGAAACCATTTTCGCCGTCACAAAAAAAGGGGTGAAACTCGAGAACACAGAAAAATGAAGTTCAACCCTAGGGTTTCCAGCAGCCGTCGCAAGAGCCGCAAGGCTCATTTCACAGCCCCATCAAGCGTGCGTCGCGTCTTGATGAGCGCACCCCTCTCCGTTGACCTCCGATCGAAGTACAACGTGCGTTCACTCCCCGTCCGTAAAGATGACGAGGTGCAGGTTGTTAGAGGAACCTTCAAGGGACGTGAAGGAAAGGTCGTTCAAGTTTATCGCCGGAAATGGGTGATTCACATCGAACGTATTACACGTGAGAAGGTGAACGGTTCTACTGTTAATGTTGGTGTTAACCCTTCCAAAGTTGTTATCACTAAGCTGAGACTGGATAAGGATAGGAAATCTTTGCTTGATCGGAAGGCCAAGGGTCGTGCTGCTGCTGATAAGGAAAAGGGTACTAAGTTCGCTCCTGAAGACATTATGCAAACAATTGATTAGTTTCTCTTGTTATGTTTTTCTTTATGATGCTATTGTTACTTTTAGAACTTGATTTTGTTTATGTTTTGTGGTTTAGATCTGAGAGATTTCAGAATTTTGAGAAATTTATGTTTTGGTTGATTTAATGAAATGTTTGACATTATCACTAATGTTTAATTTTCTGTTTTATTTATATGTTTTGTTACACAATTTCATTTCTATTTAGATTGTCATGTGTAGCTCCTTTGCATTTAGTGGTAGAGTATTATTGAATTTAGTTCATGTTATTTGTTAGGGGCAGAGGCTAAGTTGTTGAATTTGATTTGTTTTAGGGCCAGAACTAACAGGAGTTGAGTTATTGTTTTAGTTAAACAAAATTTTCAAGTTTTATGGTTAGTGCTAACCAGAATATGAGTTATTGTTTTAAGTTAAATGAAGTTTTCAAGTTTTAGGGGCAGAGCTAAGTAGAATCAAGTTGTGTTTTAAGTTAAACAAAGTTTTATTTATAGTTTTCCTTGAATAAATGGTATAATTCTATGTTAACTGTGGTGGGATAGAGCCTTGTGTTGTGGGCTTGGGACTGTTCTATGTTGGCAAGCTGTGATGTGATCGTATTATGTGATTTTTGTTCTCGCTCTCAAATAATGGTAATATTCCCAGTGCAGCTGCCACAACCGGGTTAAAAGTATGATGTTTAGAGTTCAGGATAGTGTGAACATGAGTATAAACTGCTAGTTAGACTTTATAATAGGGAATTTGTGCAAGGGTGGGGCCTTGGCCCTGTTTGGAAAACCCCTTATGATTTATCAATAATTTAAATTTGCAATCATCATCTTCTGTCTGTGCTAGTAAGACAGGTTTAAATGCTTGACAATTGATATGTTGCTGTCTTTAATGGAGGTTCAAATCAATTTGTCCTAATATCTGAACAAACTTGTCCTAGGAAGGATCTAGCTACATTCCAAGTTTAGAGATTTTTGTTATATAAATGGTTGCTATACGGTTGCATACTGAAATTCTACTCTGAATTTGTGTGTGATGGTGCCTTATACTGAAACTCTACTCTGTGGATTTGTGTGTGATGGTGCCTTGATATAGTGGACCTGTACTGCAAGTTATTATGGCAGCAAGCTGCCTTCAGCGGGAATGGTGTTTGCTGCTGTGAATTTTGCCAAAGTTTTGAAGATATTAGAACTTTGATGACTGCATCGATGTTTTTAAATGTTTGAAATGGTTAAATTACCCTCCTTAAATTATTCTTAATCGCTTCTGTCTGTGCTTCAGAGGTAGGTTTACATGGTATGCTTGATATGATATGTCTTGAATTAAGATTATAGTAACTTGTTATTTCATCTAATACTTATCGGAGCTGTAGTTTTAGTTGTATCGAGAGTTGTTGGAGAACTCATTTTGGTTGTGCCAACCCCTACTATTAGTTTATAAAGTTTGCATTTAGTTATTTTATGGCAACTTGGAACTTCAAAAATTTGCTGAAATCTCCTGCTTGTATGTCAAATTTTGATATCGAATGGAAAAGTCACACCATGATAGATATTGTGTCTATTTTTTGTACTAGTTTGGAAGCCAAGTTGTACGTGCATGAGGAATCAAACCAAAACATGTTTATGGTTTGATAAAATTATAATCAATTGAAACCAAACTTGAGTTACATTTTGATAATTTCAAATTTATCCAAACTGTAACTCCAAATAATAAACTTCTCTCTTTAGTTGCCATTGTTTCTTGCAAATCGATTGCCACTGTTTCTTGCTAATCACGAAGTTGTTTGATTCCCCATCTCTTGTAATCTCAACATAAGGCAAAAAGCTTCAATAAGCGAACATGGATTTAAAAATAAATAAATCATAAATAGAGTTGTGTGGATCATAGCTCCTCAAGAATTATGTACCCATTTTGGTGGGAAAAAAAATGTAGACATAAAGAAAAAAACATAACAACGATGAGAGCTTGGAGAAAGACATATTGGTCTGTTTGGTTTAGCTTTTTCTAGCTTTTTCTCAAGCAAACGCACGTCTCAGTAGATCTCCTTGACTTTATTTATCTACATTTAATTACTTTCTATTAGAAAGATATAAAATACAAATAATATATTAATTTATTAGTGAATTTCACTTATTAAATTAGAGAAACTTATTTGTCACTTGTATCTATCTCTCTTCTAAATTCAATAAATAAAAAGGTATTATACAAGGCACCTAATCTTATATTCCTAAATAAAATTAGTGGAAAGACTCAAGAATAGAGATGTTAATCTATTGACAAGTTTTGAGCTGACATTCTATGTACTGAATATGCAAACAATGAATAATAAATCATGTGTACTCAATAATTTATTTTCTATTATAAAGATGAGTGATAAAAAAAAGAAGGATATAGAAATTATCAAATGTCTAAAAAAATCATATTTTGATGGAAAAGAAGATAAGGATGAAGCAATAATGAAAGAGTGTTGCTATTTTGAAAAGTTAAACCATACTATACTAGGTGTAAGTGTCACATTTAATGTAAGAATAATATTTCTCTTTAGTTTAACACATTTTTGTGTTTTACTCTTAATTTTCTTGTTTTCACAACTACCGTTTATAAAATTATATTTTCACTTATTTAAGAATGATTCAATTACTTACATTAACTCATAGTATTAGTCAATTATCTCATTTAAAGCTAAAAAATAACGAGGGCTGAAAATTCAAGTTATGGTATGTTTGGTTCCGCTTTTCTCCTATCATCCACCGTGAATTTTAAAAGCTATAAAGTGTAGCTTTTTTTCTTTTCTTTTCTGGAAATGCTTTTTTCACTCCTCATCGTAAAAACAAACACGCTCTTAGTAGAAATCACGATCATATATAATTACATTTTTAAATTAACTTATATATTTAATATATAAATGAATGAAAAAAATATAGAAATTATGAAGGAAGTATTTTAATAAGTTTAACTTTATTTTGGAAAATAAAAAGAAAAGATTTAGATTTAACTGAGGATGTAAGTATGAAGGTAAAAAGAATTAGAAAAATAATGAAGAGATTTAACTAAAAAAGATAATATTATATACTATAAATGAAACATTTATATATAATTATTAAATAAAAAAGAGGTTAAAGATTGAACACTGTCGATGTAAATTAATTTTACATCATCATCTAATAGAATTATACTAATCTATTATGTATATAATTTTATATTAAAAATACAATATGATTTATCCTAATTTATAGTTGTGAATGATTGATAATGAAAAATCTTTTTACACTATCACTATCAGTGCATCATCCATTTTTTCATTAAAAAAACTCATAAAATTCAAGAGAAATATACATAAAAATAAATATAACAGTAAAATATGATATATTCATAAGCAATATTAATCAAATCAATTTTTTAAGAAGGAATAAATACTTCAATTTTTTAAAGATAATAGAATTATTGAACTGGTCAGATAAAATATTTGGATAGTGGGCTCGATGGAAGTATATATACCCAGCAATTATGGGAGAAATTTTTCTGCCAACCTTTTTTTTTACTTGCCACCCTCATTTTTTTATATTCTAAAAATATTCTTAAAGTTATTTACTCAAAATTTTTGGAAAAAAATATTTATTGTTACCATAAACTAAATTTTTTCGGTATCTCAAACTAAATTTCGATATCTTTTATATCGCATATCGAAAATTCTTTGTATTTTATAAAAAATTTAGTATCAATTTATCAGATATTTTTAAATTTCCGGTGCAATTTATCAGAAATTTAAAAAATCCGGTATATTTTAAGAAATTTTTTATCCGTACCGAAAATCTCTCAAATTTCCGATATAAAAGCAATACCAAAAATTTTATATTTCCGATATATACGGTTAAAAAACAATAAAAATTAAATCTCAATATTACCGCAAATTTAAAATTTCCGGTATATAAAAAAATACCGGAAATTTAAAATTTCCGATTATTTTTTGTACTGAAACCATACCGGAAATTTTAAATATCCGGTATTTTTTCGTTATCGGATTTTTGGAATTTCCGGTACGAAACATCTACCACGGTAAAAATGGTAAATTTAATAGAATTTCCGGTTTTACTTATGAAATTTCCGGTATGTACCGGAAATCACTAAATATCCAGTATTTTTCTTGGGATATTTTGGTAAAAACACCATATTCGGGGGGTGCCAGGTCTAACTGTGGGGTAGCAGAAAAAGTTCTCCAATTATGAGTGCAACACAATGAAATTTAACATTTTTACGCAATTTTTTATTGCACCTTATATATTCTCTCAGATCTTACGTAATTTTTTTAAAATACTTTATCTTTTAGAAATATATCTTCGAACACATCAATTCTTTATTTTAATCACATGTTAATTCAAAGATGTATATGCGAAGAACATTGTAGGGTGTGTTTAAATATACATCTCCAAATAATTTATTTTTTAAATTCAAAAACATTTCCGAGATCCATCTTCGAACTAGGTGAAAGTATTTAAATCTCGCGCTAGACTCTCTTTTCTCCTTTATTTTTTAGAAAACAATATTCTCTCCAACCCCCTCTACCCATTTCCATTTTCCACTCAAGGTCAAGTCTGAAAGTAACATTTACTTGTATCTTGCAATTCCCAATTCCCTCTAACTATTGCATTCAGCATCATATTACTTTACACCCTCATCACCACATTTTTGAGTAAGTTTTTCATTTAGCTTATTTTTAGTTTTGATTAATGTATTAGTTCAAATAGGTTAGATTTATTGCATTAGATAGCAAAAACATTTGAAATAGTTTATGTGTAGACTCAGCTTACATGATTTGGGTGGATGATCTTTGGATGGCTAGGGCAGTGGCAAAAATTTTCCTGCCATGGAAGCTGAAAAGCGAAGTTTTTTCGGAGATGTATATCTGTAGTGTGTTATTTCAGGTGTTTAGAGATACATCTCTAAAATCTTACATTTTATGTGCACTAACCTCTTTTCTTTTATTTTTTCAAGAAAATGGCTGAAAACCCTAATTGCGTCGACAGGATGAGACACAACCGTGAAATACTAACTGCGTCTTCTCGTCGCAAGGGCTTTTTGTATGATCAGGCTAGAGTCGTCCCTATGCCTCACGACAAGGAGGCATCAACCTCTAGCAGTCAACTATCACGGGGGTCAGGATTCCATAGTAGTGTGCAACATGATGAGGATGTCCCAGTTGCATTACATGTCCCATTTGCTAATTATCGGTGGAGTATCAGAGTCATGAAGCCACATCCCAGTGGTCTTATTTGGAGGGTTACATGACTTGTTTCTATAAGGTGTCACATTCTTACATGACACCATACGCTCGTAGACGTCCACATTGTCCTGTTAATGATGAGATCCTAGAGAATGAGCAGGCCATAGATGACCACATCGTTAATGTGTTGTCACACTGTCAGAATATTATATGGATGATAAGAAAGGGCATCGAGTATGGGCTGTTTGAGAGAGGTGGAGATGAAGCGGTTTCCCAAACATCTTCCATTCTCCGAGGCACAGAGTTACCGCGGGCAGAGGAGGCGCCAGGGTATTATGATTAGGCATACTCAATAGATTATATGTTGTTTATTGTATTTTTTTTGTAATTTTCATTGATTTGAAGAACAATTTTTGAACTACTATAATATTAATGATATTTTACCGCAAGATTCTATTTTATAACAGGATAAAACTTACACACAATTCTTTAAATGTGATTCTTACTATTTTCCAATAAAAGTATGACAAAGTGTATAATTTCCTCTTACACCTATGCAACTTTCTCCTATTTTCACACCTTAAATTATATTTAAGTATACTTGTCATATTTTCATTGGAAAATAGTAAAAACAACACCTAAATAATTGTATCTAAATTTTCTCTTTTATAATATTCGTTTTCATTAGTCGTTAAAACAAATAACGACAATGTTAATCGATTTAACATTATGTTGGATTGAAAAAACTACAATCTGGTTACACTTTTATGCAAAAGAAACATGCATGCTAGAATTATGAGATGTATTTCTTAATTTACTCCACACCAAGTCCGTAAATACATCTGCCGAACTATTTTCTTAAGAAGTATGGTGGATAAAGTGACTTGAAGATATATATATATATATATATATATATATATATATATATATATATATATATATATATATATATATATATGATTTTATCTTTTGATGAATTCAGAGATAAAGTGACTTCGAAGATATATATATGTGATTTTATCTTTTTGATGAATTCAGAGATGTATCTTTAAGTTAAATTTAGACCAAAAAAATACTATTTAATGTGTTCTAAAATATATCTCTGAATTTATTCAGGTGTATTTTGAATTTTTCAGAGATGCGCCGCATAAATGCAATGAGAAATTACCTTTTTTTTATAAGACCATACATCTCCCTAAAAATAATATTAATTTTGATTTTAATCTCTAAATTTTACTAGTCCTAGCCTTTTTATTAAAGTAGATGCTTTTAGCCCATCATTTTATATAAAAGAGTGCTTTTTAATGATGTTTATATAAAGTATGGACTGAAAGTGGACTATACTTTTACAGGGTAGACTTGAAAGAACCTTAACTTTATAGAAACTAAAGTCTACATTTAACAACCTCTAACTAGGTAATTACTATTGATAGAAAAAAAACGCTAATTACTAAAAACTAAAAATTCCGACCTTGATATAAACTAACCAATCTGTGTGAAAAAAGGATGTGAAAGAAAATATGGAAAATAGAACTTTGAGCGAAGCATAATTGATAAGAATCCTCCAAGAGAACAAGACTTCCATATATCAGAATGTCTACTACAGTACATAAGAAATTTAAGAAAAAATGGGAAACAGAAGCAATGGGTGGGTTCAAATTATTGAGATGATTCATCCGATCAGAAAGAACCTAGAAACACTCATCCATGGAACTTATTATTCTGCCCTCCCTTCAAGGGCCGCCAAAAAAATATTGAATAGAGTTTTGATTTCAATCTCACGTTTCAAAATAAAGGAAAACTTCAAGGTTTGAGATCAATAGCCAAACCAAACTTGGGATTTCTATCCAGGGCCTTGGTATCCACCTCACCAGAAATAGTCAGCACTGACTTGGGGAAAATCTCGTGCTGTAGCAGGCCTCCAACTTTTCCATAATTGTTGAACCTTACTTTGGCCTGTGTAAGAGGGTCAATAGCAAAAGACCCGCCAACCGTAATAGTATTCTGATTTGCTGAGAACCTTCTGGTGATATCCACAACAGCAGCGCTCTTCTTGAGTTGGTCTAGATGGTGGAGGTAAGATACTTTAATGCTGTCACCCTTGTCACCACTGATAGAAAATAACATGTTCAATTTCAATTTGACGCTCATGAGCTATTGCAAGAGATTTGTAACAGAAATCTGGATAAAACAAGAATCTTACATGATTACTGATGCAGATGAATCGGATTTCGTGAAACTAAGCCCAGTGTTGTATTTAGTAAATTGACCGGATTTAGTATCATAGCCTGCCTCAGCACCAAATGCAGCCGTTGGGGTACCAAAAGTGGCAGAAACATCAAGGATAGGGGATTGCTTCAGTGTAGCGACTGAGGTTATGGTAGCATGGTCATGGAAGTATTGAAGCTCTAACTGTCAAAGACAAATTAGACAAACTTTCAGAAACAGTGTAGATCAGTCCAGTCATTTATCATAAAGTAGAGGTATAACTATGTACCTTGCCAGAATTATAATCAGGCAGCTTAAATGAAACTTTAGTCTTCGTGGATGGAAAAAGGTCGGTGAATGTGAGGGTCGTGTTGATCTGGAAAAGATAGAACCAAATAAGAGGATTTACTTAAGAGTGTATAACATGATTATAATCTAAAAAGACAAAGTAACCCACAGTTGATGCTGTGTCAAGTTTGACATCAATAAGGGTGTTCTTATACTTGTACAGTGCTGCCACATCTCCAGTTGAGAGTCCTCCTTTCTTCAGAGCAGTTGAAGTGAGGGCCTAAAAGGGGAAAAAAAGAAGGGAGAAGCCATTATTGAAGTGAATATTAGACATGTTTTGATCCAAGCAAATGATCTTAAGTGACCATCGTAACCGTCATGCATTCTTAGAATTACAAAAGCCACGATGATAACCTAACCAGAGAGCATATAATTTGAAGACACAACAGGTTGGAGGAAATCAGGAAAAATAATAGAGTTATAAGATAAGCACCCCCTAATATTACAATTCTAATGCCTACCTTGAATAAAAAGGCTTCCAATATTTATAAATTCAACATAAACTTGTTATTGGAGAAATCAATTGATCGTCAGTGCACCTTTTGTCAGCCTTGCGTTAGTATTATTAGTTAACAGAGTATTGAATCTATGCCCTTCCCTCTACACATTTCTCACCTCACCTTTACAAATCAAAAGCTAAATCAATTCTACTTGAAAATATCCAAAAACCACAAAAATCAATTTCAGCTTCTCCAAAAGTGGAACAAATGATACAAGGTAGATAAAATAGAGGCAATTATATAATATTCTCTTAAAGGAACCGAAAGAGATTATGATGAAACGCGCAATGCAAATACGTCTAGGATCACGGTAGATCTCAGGTAGAAATCTAATAATTATAATGGAAATTGGAAGAGCATACCACTCCGGTGGTGCTGTAAGATTTAACGGTGAGTTTCTGATCGGAGTTGTAGTCCTTTGTCAAAAGATCTTGGAGCAAAAACAAATCAAAATGATTAGAGACAAAATCTGATTTCAGGTTCTAGAAAAGTGTTATCGAATCAACAAACAAGAGTTTCACCTTTGGCTAACTTTCCGATATCGGAGTAGAGACCCGGTCCCTTTCCCATCGTCGATTCTAGATGCAGTGTGCTTCACGAAACGGGGTGTGGCGAGGAAATGGCAAATTTTATTTTTTTCGCAATTTGTTTTTATTTTAAATGGAATGTAATTCCGATTGGAATGTGGGTGGTTAGAACAATCATGTGAGATTGGTGATCTGGACGTTTTGAGCCGTTGATTGTTTGAAAGAATATGATGCTTGAGTGGGGCCGCATGTCAGCGTTTACTCTTCGCTGTTTAACGCCACGGTCGTGATTCTATACAAACGTTTTTTATTTTTTATTTTTTAAAGACAAAACAAAACACTTTTATTCCAGAACTAATGGCATCATTAATGCCAAACATTACAGCAACAAAAGTATTCTTCACTACAATATTACAACCAGCCCCTGAAACTATCAATTAAATTATCATTACAATACAGATAGCATTATATCAAACTCTAAACTTTCTGTCCAGAACCACAGCTAGAATAGTTTCTATTACCACTAGCTTGTAACTCGCCCAAACACTCTTTATCTTAGACCATATTCAATGGTGTAACCTAATTTTAAGACATCAATAGTACAATTTTAAAGAATTTATAACGGGTTCTACAATTTTAACTTTTATATAACTAATGTTTGAAAACAATTATTTTATTATTTTTTTCACTCCAAGCTCTTTTGCATTGAAATGCAACCGTAATGCTAGCTAGAGAAAAAAACTCACTCTCTCCAATGGTAAAAAGTTACTTTTCCATTGTGCCATGATGTAGCAATATTTGAAAAATCTCTCATTGGAGATGCTCTTAGGATGAGTAATCCAATGATTTAGATCTGCAACAAATCTTTTTTGCTTTGACTTCAGTCACCTCTGAGACAAAATTTGAATTTCTTCGATTTGCATTAGCTTTCCTCCATTCCGACGCTCTAAATATGTTGTCATTCTTTCTTTTTCACAAAATCCAAATACAGGCAAACCAGATTGATGTGAAACTCTCTCTTGTTTCTTTACCTCCATACGTGATACCTGTAAATTGATAAAATTAAGCAATGCACAATTGTAAATAAAGGAAGAAATTCAGAGTCATTCTAGGACCTCGCTCCATACCAATCAGGATTTTTGAGGGTTGTAACGTGGCTTGGTTCACGGGATATTTTAGAAAAAGGATTTTTAGGCTCAAAATATTTGGTGCCCGCCCATTCTCCATGATGTCCTTCAGTCCTAAGTTCAACTATCTTGACACGAGCACTCATCTCTCGAGAGGTGTTATGATGGTTGTGGAACCAACACGAGATTTCTTGGACACGACAGTCACTAAATTTTATCTTTTGGTGTCCAACCACTCGACTTGTTCTTTGGTGAAAATCCTTCTTTGATAATGCATTTCGGGATTTTTGCTTTCCCAAATCTTGCCTGACTTTTACCTAAGCGACTTATTACTAAGTTTCGTCTTAGCGGGCTTTTTGTCTCTTTCCTTTTTCTATTCATTTTTTTAACAAGTCGTGGATCCATACACTGTCTTTGATTTGTTGGAAGTGATTGTGACCGTCTGAGTCCTTGGTAGATAAGGAATAATCGTTGTTGTATCGTCACCTGTTGACCTTTTGACGTGCGAGAGATACTCAACATGGTATCATTCTCTTCTGATGCACAGTGTTGACAGACGAAGGTTGACTATTGGGGTTCTGACATTCCTCAAACTTTTGAAAGATAACCATTATTGTATCCTTTGACGCACACTCTCTTGATGAGTTCTGAACGCTCGATCAGATTAACTGAACACTACCCACCCACAAGGTTAAAAATGAGGGTTTTTTTTCTGAACAAAAAAAAGAAGCTCCTACTTCAAGGCTCAAAGGGGTTAACGAGGGTCTATCTCCCTTATAACTCCGGTGTTTGGGGATTTGAAACAAGGCCTGTACATCGTTAGCAGGGTTCTACTCAAGAGCATACATTCAGAGACCTAGCGTTTTTCAATTATCGTCATCCTTCCTCCAATCTTTGCCTAGGCGAAAGGATTGGTAGCGTCGGTATCAAAATGCTCTCAAATCAAATAAAGAGTGATAACGAATGGATTGCTTCAAGACAAACATATTCATTACATTAAGATAAAAACAAACAAGTTTCTACATGCAAACAAAGTTTAAACAATTAAACAAGATACACATGAAAATACAGTAAGGAAATAAAAACTGTCACTGTTGAGGAGACTTGGGCTCCCTTTTGACTTGTTGATTCAGAGGAATTTAGTAGGCTTGGCGTTCACTTGAGTACGGGGTTTCCATTCACAAACAGATTTCCTCCTTGAAGAGTCAAGTACTTCTGGTCAATCAACTGTTGAACTTTGGCTTTGTAGGCATTGCAGTCCTCTGTTGAGTGGCCTATTGTTCCATCATGGTATCCACATCGCGCATTATGATCATAACCAAGCGGGAATAACTTTGGTGGGTTAAGAAATTTAGGAGCCACCAATGAACTTTGAACCAGATACGGTAGAAGTTGACTGTAGGTCACTGGAATCGAATCAAGAGGAGCCTCCCTTCTTTCCAGATTATTCTGAGGTACAACTTGATTTTGAGAGTTCTGATTCTGAAGTTGAGGAAGATCAGACAAACGTTGTTGATGCAAAGACTTGAAAGACGGTAATGGAGGATAATGAGTCGGTGTTGCAACTGACTTCCCCTTGCTAGAACTTCAGATATCTTTGCTGAAGGATACCACCTTTTCTGAAGTGATCATTTGGTCTACTTCATTGCTGACACTATTCTACAGAGCCTCAGTTCCATTTTGGCAAACAATTGTCCCAACGAGTTTAGGAAATCCTCTGAGACGGCTATCATCAGAATTTGAAACCAAAATGTCTAAACTCGAGCCGTTCTGTTTGAAAGACAAAATCTTGTCATCAAATCAAACTTTAGCAACCCCTGGTACTGGCTTCAATTCCCTTGATATCACAACACCACTTTGAATCAAGTAAGGCAATAGCCGGGAATATGATATCAGAATTGGCTGAACATCCTGTTGAGCATATCGGCGGTAATGCGGATTAATATGCTGATTTGGTTCCTTCTTCTTTGATCGGGGAGTAAGCAATTGTTGTTGTCGAGGAATCTTTGAAGGTGAAGGCCGAGGATGATGCTCAGTAGGATGATTTTGACCTGGAGAGTTTGCTACGTGTGGATGTCCTTGACTCATAAGCACACCAGATGATAGAGCGGTAACCAAGTTTGCGGAACTTGGTGTAGTGTTGCATTCTCTCTTCAACACAACTTGCAAGAGATCCATGACCAGGATCATCTGACTTTTCAAATGATTAAATTCTGCCTTCGATAATTCCTGACCACGTTGAAGCTCGTCTATAGCCTTCTGAGACATCCTTCAAGCTCTGAACGCGCGTCAAGTAGACAGATTGATATTTTCTGGACAGAAGAGATGAAATGAGTTTTTCTGATGAAGATGAAATGCATGGTAATGTATGATAGAATGCAAATGTAATATAATGGTAACGCATGTAAGAATGCGATGTAATATAATAGTAACACATGTAAGAATGCGATGTAATGGTAATGCGTGTAAGAATGCAATGTGATGCGATACATATTGATGTTGTGTGCAAAATCACATGTAAAGTTAAACAGACATGGGTTTAAAAAAGGACGGTCAGACATAGTTTCGACGTCTACCCAACAATTCCCCATACGAGGTGGTTCTAATGCTTTTTGCTAAATGTTTCTTGGAGTCTCAGATCCCCTTTTAACAAATATTATCATCACGTGAGCGGCCTACGTGGAGATAATATTTCTAAAAGTATACTCCAAGAAACGGCTCTTAAAGGGATACTTAAAATCCTTTATTTTGAGCAGTCGGTCTCGGTTTGGACATCTTAAAGAAAACTTAGAGTTATAGGCCATTTGTCCGGAAATTGATGTCCTGCACTATAGTGCGGGGCAAAAACTTCCTTAAAACAACCAACTTTAAGCCGGAGTCTTCGCTTCGATCCACAAGACATTGGAGTCAGGGGGACCTAGGCTACGCAACCCCTCTAACCTAAATGTTACCTAGAAGCCCGTGTATTGGGCTTATCTATGTATCAACACCCATAAATTCCCAACACAATAATATATCAACAAAATAATATATATATATATATATATATATATATATATATATATATATATATATATAAAGCGTAAAGAGAATAATAAGCGATAAACAATAAATAAGCATAAAGAAAGAAGCAATAAACAAACACACAAACATGCGAAGAACTAAACTAAGGTTGACTCGCTTATTCAAAAAGATTAATCATCCCTAGTGAAGTCGCCAACTGAAGCAACTCGATTTTCAAAAATCGTTTAAATTTCGAAAACTAGTGAAATTGCCACCTAATTTTATTTGTTCCAAAAGGAACGGGAAAATATAGATAAAACCCCACAAATGCGGACAAGGCGGTCTACGTGACCAAAAGATACAGATTCGGGAGTCGGTTATGCAAGGGAAAGGTATTAGCACCCCTTACATCCATCGTACTCGATGGGACCCATTTAGTTCTAAGCATTTGTGTGTGTGTGTTAAATTGCTAATTCATGAGTTGAGATCGAAAAATAAAAGAAACGGGTTTATTTATTATTATTTTGAGTTTGGCACGGTTTCAGAACCGTGTGCCTACGTATTCCCTTGTGCAATGGGAAAGTCAAAACTCCGTAGTTCTTCTTAAAAAGGTTTTAAGTTGGTTGTGTTGATTTTATAAGAAATATCGTGCATTAGACATTTCAAATGCTTGAACTTGGACTTGTTTAGTTTGTTTGAAAAGCTTAAGCCCTCGTTCGTTTGAAATGACCATTGCACACTCTTTCGTTGGAAAAGAGTTTTAATGATCGCGTATGAGCGATAAAAGGATTTTGATCGCGTATGAGCGATAAAAGAATTTGAATAAGTTGAGTTGATTTTAAGTTGTGGATGACAAATACTGAAACATTAGGCTATCATCTAATGATTCGAGTATTCGAAATTGGCGGGCAAGTTCAACCAATCATCTCTCATCCAAAATCTTTTATTATGAAGACAAATGAAGTGAAACAAAGTCCACAATTATTAATTGTGCGAATAAAAGTATTTAAGTCGTTAGGCTATCATCTAATGACCCAAATATTTTAACTTCAATTAAACCGTCGGGCTATCATCCAACAATTTAATCGAATGTCGCAACACTAAGTTTTTTTATTAAAACATGAGTAGAAGTTTTTTAACTTATTAGGCTATCACCTAACAACCTAAAAAACTTCAAATCTGTTTAAACCATCAGGCTAACGTCTAACGATTTAAACAAATCTCATCTAAATTTATTATGGAAAACATTGTGAAAACAACCCGACGTTGGATCGAGGTTTGGAATTTTAATTATGAAAGTGTTTTTAGATACGTGCTGAGATGACATGTGGAATCAGATTAATTTATGTTGGTCGTGTGTGAAGTGTACAATGGTGAATAAATACCGAATAAACAGATAATTATCACACAAATACAATCGGAAATTTAAATAATTATTAGAGACGATTTTTTCTGTTTGATGAAAAATCAACTAATAGTTTAATCGATAAGTCATCAAATAGAAACTATCAGAGCTAATTATTACTTAGTACATCGCACAAACAAATATTACTTACATAAAAATAAATTAATTGAAAAGATAAAAGTTTAGAATTAGCCTGTATGAAGCAAGTTTGGGTGGTGCGGAAAGAAATCCAGAGATAACACTCTTTAGCCCAAATAAAGGGCCCAATGAGACTTCAGAAAATCCCATGTGGAGTATCAGAATATGATGCATCGTTGATCAGAAAACCAAAACTCGAGGCAAACGGGAAGCGACAATGGCACAGATATATCATGAAGATAAAAATAGTACAAGTAAATAAAAGAAAAGAAAATACCAAAAATTTCCTAACTAGAGATGGTCACCACCAAGCAAAACCTGATCTAATTATTTAATATTATTATTTTTATTTTTATTTAAAAATGGTGTATTAACTATTGTTTTATTAGTTAACTAAGAAAATAATAATAATAATAATAATAATAGTTTACTATAATTAATATTATCTAATCCTAATATAATATTAAACAAAACAAAAACAAATTAAAAAAAAACTCAATCTATCTCCTCTCTTCACGATACATGCATCAGAACCCAAACCCTCTCCTTCTCTCAAAAACGTGAACGGAACGGCAAAACTTCATCTCTCTCGCTGTTTTACCCAAAAATTCGTCTCTCTCTCACGATACCTTGATGGGAACCTCATCTCACTCGTTTCCCAAACCCAGAAACTCATCTCTCTTTCGTTATCTGTTGAAACCCTAATCTTTCTCGATTTGGTACTCTGTTTGGCTTATTTCTTGCGCTTTTTGATGTTTTCTAACACTTTATGATGTTGATTTTGCAGATGTATAACAAACTTTGGCCGAAAATCCAATGGGTTTCTGAAACCCTAGACTTCCGACACGGTTCCGGCGAAGGTGACGGTACCTGAGTCTTAGAGACGCATTTGGAATGACTTCTGAGTTGTACTTCAGGTGAGATCGTTCCTTGCTTTATGTCTTTTCTTCTCTTCTTTCTCTATTCAGAAGCCCTTGATTTCTGAAATGTATGCTCTGAAGGGTTTGTGTTGGGGGAAATGATGAATGCATTGGGTTTTGTGTTTCTATGTTTGAATGTTATAACAGATATATGTTGGTCTTTGCTATCTAGTATGGGTTAGGACTGCTTGCTTGCTGTTAGAACAGATACATGTTTGAGTGGTTTTTCTGATTCATGTTTTTGAACGTTAGGACAGGTATTGGTATTTTTCTGTGAACCGATATTGCTTGGTCTTTGGTCTTGGTTATATGGTTTGGTAGAACAGATGTTATGTTTGTATCTTTGGTCTTGGTTATTTTTCTGTGTGTTTGAATTGTGGCTGGAACTTGTCTTTTGAACAGATTATCCTTGGTCCTTTTGCTATCTTCTGATCAGATATTATGCTTGTCCCTTTGGTTATCTTTGAACAGATACTATGCTATTTTCTTCATTGATTTCTGATCTCCTTGTTCTCATTGAAAGGGCTGGTGCTTATTGGGAAATTTTTCTGTTATGTTGCTATCTATGACTTTTTACCCTTGGTAAAAAAAAATCTCCTTGGAACTATCAGTTGGGAATTTTTCCTGATATTATCCCTTTGAATTTGCTTCTACTCATTATACTTTTATTCTTAGCATCAAATCTTGGAACTAGCATCTGCATCTTTGATACCAACCCTGATGATGCTACCTTTTGTTGCCACTTTGAATCATCATGCTTGTCATACCCCAAAATTTTCCCTCCTACTTCTCAAGACATTCTATACCTCCATACTCAAGGATTCCTCAAGGGTTGATCAGACAAAACCCTCTCCTAGGCAATCAACCCAAACTAGGATTTGGAAATTCTCAGATCAAGGTGGTTCCCAAAATCTCCAATGGTCATCATGCCTCCTCATATGCTTCAAAGAATCTCCATGTCAAGTTTCAAGCCTTACAAGTCAAGTTTCCTCAGACAATTGCTCAGATGGTTGGAAAATCAGTTGTATTGGACAAAAAGTCAACTGTGGTCAACATACAGTCAAACTTCATGATTTTTGGTCAACATCCATATTTTTAAGTAACATTCATCATTTGATCAAGGGTTGGTCATGATTTATCAAGAAAACTCAAGATTTGATCAAAAGTCAAACTTTCCAAATTAGGGTTTCTTGAGGAAAAGTAAACTAAACTTTGACTGAGCATAACTTTCTCATACTTTATCAGAAATTTTTCCACCACCTCTCATTTTGAAGAGAATTCAATTCTATACAACTTCATGTCTCACAAGCATGGCCATAAAATGCTTCATTTTTAAGATATGGATCAAAACATTACAGGTCCTTTTCAAAGTCAACAAAAAGTCAACTTTTTGCAAAGAAGTGTTAGTGAGAATGGAAACTCCAATTGAGATGAAACCAAATAGGTTGTTTAGAGGATATCTAGAGCTTTCCAAAAAGTCCAAGAACACTCAAATATGTTATAAATTGAGCAAAATACACCTTGCACAAGTTGGGCATTTTTGAAGAATTGCACAAAGGAAAATATTTGACAAAATCCAATTTTTTCCTAATGGGCCTATAATTTTATGATCCAAACTTGATCATAATATTATTTGTGACCTCTTGATGCCTTTCCGCGTCCTCTTTCTATTTTTTTTATTTATTTTTGAATTTAAAAGCATTTAATTCAAATTTAAATTAAATAAAATATGAAAACAAGGTATAATTTAAGTTGGGTTGAATTTTTATCAAGCTTGAGGACCAAGGAAGCCCACAAAACATGCCAAATTCGTGCTAGCTCATGCAAGGAAGAGAAAATCAAATTTTGGAAAGATTTGATCAAAATTGAAAGAGAAAATATTTTGCATTCAAAAGCATATCTATTTTCATTCTTTTTGCTCCAACCTCTTGCCCTATAAATACCGATTGCATTCACAAAGACCAAGGACGAAACCCTAGCCTCTTGAAGCAACCCTAAAAACCACAAATTTTTCACAAATTTGTCAATTTCGATTTTGATTTTCCAGCAAGTTTCAAGTTGTTTCAAGCACTCAACCGTGTTCCTGGACATCCCAACAGTCGTTCCCAACACTTACACGAAGCCAAATCATCCCAGATCGTGCTATCTAGCTCTCACCGGTTTGATATTTCATGCATTGCTAACTGTTTTTGATTGATTGTATACACTCACGACATTCATTAGATCATGATTGATGCATTACATGTGAGGTTTTACGCATAAAACTCAAACTGCCATTGTTAGGGTTTCTTGAACTGCTTGCTTCGAAACTCAATTTCCAGGGACTTTCAGGCCAAACGGAGGTCACCATTGGATTCGCAGACCCCGATTTAGGGGGGGTAGCCTTAACCCTAAGCTTTAATTTCCAGTATTTTGCAGGTTTTAATTTTTGGTTGATCGGAGAAGACGACCGGAGCTAGGGCTCCAGCGTCGCTGACTTGTTTGACTCCGACAAGGCACGCGTGGCAAAACAGAGCAATCTGATTCGTTCATCCATACAACTCGGGCCCACGTGTTTGACTGTGCTTTGAATTTGCAAAATATGACACGTTTTACCCTTTTAAACCATTGATTGCAGGTTACAAACACCAAGACACCTAAGCTCAGTTGGCAACGCGTTGGTTGATTTCTCCAGAGGGCACGAGTTCGATCCTTGACCCTGGCAATTTCTTTTTACCACTTTGCAAACTAACTTTTCTATTTTCTTATTTTTCTTAATATTTTCATTCAATTTAATTAATCTTTAAATATTTTTCTCATGCATTTAAAAATCACCAAAAATATTTTCCTTTTGCATTTTAATCAGAAAAATGTTTATTTAATTTTTGACATTAAAATTAATATTTTTGCATGCATATTTTAATTAATTGTTAATTAACCATTAAATTGACTTCTAATTGCTTTTAATTATCAAAATCGATCCAGAAAATTACCAAAAAATTATTCTAGCATCTAATTATCATGACTAACTTAAAATCTTTTTCCTCATTCAAAAACTTTATTTTTACTAACATTTTTCTCTTATGCGTGTTTTCTTATATTTTCCGATTATGTATCTGCTTACAGGTTGTAATGTTTCGGACCATTTCTCTCGCTTCTCTTTTCAATATGATGTAACTCCCTATGGGATGTAATAGATTAATTAGGACTTTTATTTTCCGCACAGCAATTATGTAACTGCCCCAAAGCCATGTAATAGCGTAGGACATTTACCTTTCTGCACTTTACTTTCCGCATGCGAAATTTATTTTCCGCACCCTATAAACTGTTAGTAATTAGGCGTGTATGGCAAGATAAAAATCAACATAGATAACCTCTAATTCCAAGATAACATATCCGAATTTGACACTCTCTTCACACATGCACCCTTAGGGTAATTCTCTCGTTGCCTTTCGATTAAATGGTCAAGTCCCTCGAACGTAGAGGTATCCTAGCACCGTTGCCTACAAATATATCATCATAGTCCCTTCGATACAAAGATCATAGACCCACGATGTCGCCTACGAATACATGATCTTGTCCCTCTATCATTGCCTACGAAAAGTGATGATCGTCCCTTCGAATGTGCTAGGATACTTCCTACAAGTTGCCTTCTATGACCATCTCATGTCCCTTCGAATGTCCCTTCTACATCCAACGAATAGGGTTACCTACCAACTAATGGTATGGATAGAACTATTCTAAAGGAAGCGAAAACAACACGAAAATGACCATTCTGAGTAGGTAATAAGACTTTTAGTTGCTTGCTCAATCAAAACACTTTTCTCACCTCACACTTTTGTCAAAGTTCAAACTCTTTCCAAAACAAAACATTTCCGAACACTTTGTATACATTCCTACATGAATCATTACAAAGTCAAAGCAAAATGTCTTTTCAAAACTTTTTTTTGTCAAACACACAGAAAGCAATTTTTAAAGTGAGCTAAAAGCAACTAAGAGCCCGTAGATAACTACGGATGAAAAGGGGTGCTAATACCTTCCTTTTTCATAACCTTCTCCCTTACTCAGAATCTAACGAATGTCTTTTCCAGTTCTTTTCACCTTCCCTTAATTGGATAAAAGAAAAGTCGGTGGCGACTCTTGCTATCCGGACATTTGCGATAAAAAGCAAAACAAACCTCAAAGTCAGTTCACCGTATTATAATGCTGCTATGTTTTCCAAATGACTTTTACCTTGCCATATCTGGCTTTCTACTGTGGGTTAAATACTTTTCACTTTTTGCTGATAACCATGGCCTGTTGGGTAAAAGTTATCCTCTCCTTCACCGCTTGATGATATTATATTGACTTTACATTTGGGCTGAACTTATTTTGGAAATGTGATACTGTTGGGTTGGATTCTTTTGATTGCTTTAGGAAAACATGATGTTTTTTCTGATTTTCCACTTCACACCTCCCTTTGTGAACCAACAACAAAGGTTGTTGTGATTTACAATAGAGGTAGTGGCCGATGAAGGAACTTTAGTTCTGAGGCTTTGGTTGCTTGAAACAATTAACCTTTCAAAACCTGATTCCCTACACAACCCTCATGATGAGTTCGAAAAAGAATAACTCTTTTGATTTTCATATGAATTTTTGTTCATGTTTTTTTAATTGCTAACTATGTAAACTTTTCCTTGTTTCATGTAACATTGGATGATGGCAATGGTGGCAGGGAGAAAGTAGAGCAACGTAGAAGAAAGGATCGCGGATGGACTTGAAGAGATGAAGACTTTGAAGATGCTACGAAAGTTTACTTTTTAGGATTTAGAATTGTAATTTACAAATCCTTTGTAACAAACTTGTAATTTCCATGATAGAATTTGAATACTTTGTAAATTTTGTAACTCACATTTAATCAAATTAATAAAACAAACTTGTTTCTTCAATTTCAAACTTAATTTCATTTTCTTCTCGCAAAAGGTATTGTAATCTGTAGAACTTGACAAATGAACACAAATTTGAATGACATTCGTAACCTCATCTGAAAGAATATTGCACTGCACTCAAAAGATGAGTTAACCTTAGCTTGAATCTTCTTGATACTTTCGCTAATGAATTTGCACTCTAAAACAAACATCATTCCTTCCGATGAGTTTAAATTCCAAGAACAAATAAATCCTTTAAAAAATTAAATTCCGAAAACAAAACAAATAATTATTTTTGAATGCCAATTCCAAAAGCAAATGACCCTTTTTGAAATTCGAATTATACTGAATTAATAGCAAAACGAAAGTTCTCTTTTAGAAATCCAGCATAATTTTTTCATGAAAATTTCCCCTATAGAATTTTTCTGAAGCCACCATGATTGAACATCTATGATGAAAAATGAATCACCGAGGTGAAACAAAGGGGGAAAATTTGGGGTGCGACACCCGGAAAATCATTTAATTATTTAAATGAAGTATTAAGGATTTAATTGTTGGAATTTAGTCAAAGAAGAGATTATCGGAATAATTATAAAGGGCATTAACGGATTTATAAGTCGGTTTAAGAGGATTAAGTGAATAATCAGTTTAGTCGGAGAATTATTATTATGAGCAGAAATTAATTTACTAGAATATTTAGTGGGTTTTATTATAGTGTAAGAAATAGCATGAGAAGTATTATTTAATTGGCCAAATAGAATATATGGTAGATATAATATTTGATTTATTAAAAGAGTAGAAATAATTAATTTAATTATTAATAGAGTAAAATAGGAGGTAGTATATAAATGAAGGAAGTAATAGGAATAGGGTTTGTACGTGAGAAAAGGAAAATCAAAAAGAAAGTGGAGGCACAAAGGCTAAGAGAGGATTCAAGGAGCGCACAATCGAAACCGGAAAATAGGAATTCGATCGGAGTTATAACCACCGTCAAAATCTAAGGTAAGGGGGTGGGGTTCTAACTTTCTAAACGGGATTATGATAAATTGTATGTGGGGATGAATTTACATGAAATTACCTTTGTTTGTGTAGACCGCGTGTGAATTAAATGATTGATGTTTATATTAGTGTTGCTAGTATTATTAATGGTAATGTGAGATTGTGGCACGATCGGAGAAAATGACACAGGAATTGATCGATTGAAGAATGGAAGTTAGACGATAGCCACAGGGGTGGGGCGGGCGCCCCTGTACCACAAGTAGTGGAGGCGGACGCCTCAGGGAAGAAGAAAGAGGCGGGGCCCGGAGAGAGGCGGGCGCCTAGTATGAAGCGGGGTCGCCTCCTTTGGTTGGAGGAGTGGGATGAGGCGTGCGCCTCTGTGTTCTTCTGTGCAGTTTCTATTTTCTGTACGTTTGGCATGTTCAGCAGAGGAATATCTGATTTAATAGTAAAATTATAGTAAAAATAATGCCTCGACATGTAATTTCTAGGTACAAATTATTAAATAGCAGAGTGTATAATTGGTGTAGGTATGACATAATACTTGGTCAAAATCAGAAATTAATAGGAACTAGAAACTAGTCCTTAGCAATTTTGTTAGGTGCTGGTATAAGGCAGTAGGGATAGAAAGATAATATTATAGCAGGCAATGGTAATATAGCAGTCAGAAGAATAATAGTAGTGCTAACAAAGATGGAAGTGTGACGACAGTGTAAATGTAGTTTCAAGAAAATAACTATATTAATAGTGCAATTAGATGAGATACTATAATAATTAATAACAATAAAAATAGTACTTAAAGGCAGTATCGAATTAACCGAGTTAGTGAATTAAGCGATATAATTAAATGTCCGAAATTAATTAGAAATTGTCGCAATGATTCATATGTTTTAGTAGGTGATTACGAGTATGTTATTTTGTTAAATTCGGGCGAAGGTATCGTGTTGTTGATTTGTTTGTGAATTATTAGCTATGAATATGTTGTCGTGTATTGATTTATGTGAAGTTGCAGGATGTTCCAGTGACGATAATTACCTCTGATTATTGGTAATAATAGTGATATATGCGTATGCCTTGTGAAGTGAATTTTATGTTGTTATTGCATGTTGTTGGAATCACATTTTCATTTGCATTTGTGAAGGCCTGTATTGGCGGAATTGTGAAGAAGGCTTATGCCTTGTGCCTCTGTTAACTGGAAATAGTGAAGGGAGCTGAAGCTCCATTGATACCACATGCATATACATTGTTGTGTCTCACTTGAACCATGTCGTTGTTAATTGTGAAGTAAATTAATTGTTGTTGTTAACGATGAGGTGTTTTGGTGTTGTTGTTGATTTAGAAGTTAATGTGACGTGTTAATTGTGATTTGGTAATTATGTATGATTTAATCATAATATATTATTTATCATACACCTGTTTATATTGGTAGATATCCCACCCTTTCTATTTTGTTGGTCGTTACCTTTATATTGGTAACGAGGAGTAAAGGTCTATAACGCCGTCGACGCACTTGGGGAAATGAACGCTAATTGATTTTATATTGCGCTGCAATGCTTTAATTGCTTACTTGAATTAAGTTGTTTCAAAAGATGCTATATTCCGTTTGAAGTTTGGAAATATTATAAATCCGTTGCGTAGTTTTTGAATGAATATGAAGTATTTCTGAAGACTAATTGATTGTTATAAATTCTTTGAATTAATATGTGCTATGTATCTATTATGATAGGCTTTTTATGATGACGAATTTGATTTATGAATGTAATGCCTCATATTGTTGAAATTTTTGGCACTCTGATTTTCATATAAACGTTGGATAGAATTGGGGTGTTACATAACGCACTTAAAATTGACCTTAACAAAATAATACGTCTACCAATCGACATATGCTTATTATTTCAAGACGACAACCTACTTCTAACTGAATCTATAATCGATTTCAACACCTCTTCCCTTTGATGATTTATAAATTCCAAATATGAAAAAGAGAGAGAGAGAGAGAGAGAGAGAGAGAGAGAGAGAGAGAGAGAAGAAGAAAAGAAAAGAGGTGTGGATAAAAATAAGAATACCATTATGTTTTTCTTCACTAATTTCCTTGAGGACACTTCAGTTTCGGAGATTAGAAAAAAACTATCACATATTGGATAGGTGGTCGACATTTTCATTCCTCAGAAGAAAAGTAAATCTGGAAAGTCGTTCAGGTTTGTAAGGTTTTCAAGGGTGAAGAATGAAAAGGGTTTAGAGGAACAACTGAGGAACGTGTGGTTTGAAACATACAAACTATGGGCGAATGTATCAAAATTCAAGCGTGAAGAGGACAAGGTATCAAATTGAAGGAGAGTATATACAAAGGTGTGCACCATCCAAAAAGATTTTGGAGGAAGAGTGGAGCGGAACTCTCAAGGAGATGAGGCTAACCGTCCTAGAGGTGTGAAAGAGAAGCAGACACATACGAAGATGAGAAGACAAACTTGTAGCTATGCTAAGGTGGTAAAGAGTGGATATCAATAGGTGAAAGAAGATGTGTGGAAGGGTTTGAGTTATAGGGCAGAAGAAGAAGATTTAAAATGGGTAGAGAAAGGTTACGTTGGAGAAGTTCATAAAAACGTAGAAGTTTCCATGCTACAACAAAAAAAATCATGGATTTAGGTATACTTTCATTGGATATTATTCCATTAGGGGGAAAAGTGTTCATTAGAGTGCACGATGATGAAGATTTGGAAGCATTGGCAAAATACGCGAAGGAGTTCTTCCAACTTTGGTTTGAAAGATTAACAAAGTGGCATCCTCAGGCGGGGAGGGTTGGAAGAGAGACAAGGGTGTGAACATATGGAGTTCCAGTACATGCCTGGAACAGAAAATTCTTTGAAATTTTTTGTCTAAATATAGGAAAGTATTTAGATATGGATATCTGTAATACGGTGGGAGAACTAACTTGTTTGTTTTGCATTTTATCGCAAATATTGCGGATAGCAAGAGTCGACACCGACTTTTCTTTTATCCAATTAAGGGAAGGCAAAAGAAAAACCTTCGTTGTCAGGGAGGCGCTATGAAAAGGGAAGGTATTAGCATCGTTTCCATCCGTAGTTATCTACGGGCTCTTAATTGCTTAGCTCACTTTATAAATTGCTTTCTGTGTGTGTGTTTGAAAAGATGTATTTGAAAAGGCATTTCGCTTTGACTTCGTAATAATTCTAATATGTGTTTGGAAATGTTTTGTTTTGGAAAAGTGTTTAACTTTGTAATGATTCACGCTGGAATGTATACAAAGTGTTTGAAAAGTTTTTTAAAATAGTGTGAGGTGTAAAAAAGTATTTTTGATAGAACAAGAAATTAAGAGTCTATTACCTACTCAGAATGGTCGTTTCCATGTTATTTTGCTTTCCTTTAGGGTAACGCTATCCATACCATTAGTTGGTAGGTAACTCTATCCGTTGGATGTAAAGGGACGTTCGAATGGTCATCGTATGGTCATAGAATGCAACATGTAAGGATACCTTAGCATATTCGTAGGGACGGTCATCACTTTTCGTAGGCAACAACCGAGGGACGAGATCATGTATTCGTAGGCAACAATCGAGGGTCATCGAGGGACTATGATCTTTGATTCTAAGGGACTGTGATGATATTGTTTGTAGGCAACTGTTCTAAGATATCCCTACGTTCGAGGGACATGACCATGTTTCAAAAACACAAGAGGATACCCAAGCAAGTGTTGTATTCATATATGTTATCTTGTGATTAATGTGATCTATCTTGATTGAATTAGTCTTTCCATACATGCCTAGTTACTAGCAGTTAATATATGTATAGAAAATAAAGTGTGGAAATGTAAAGTGCAGAAAAGTAAATCCTACGCTATTACATGGCTTTGGGGCAGATACATAATATAGGAGTGCGGATAGTAAAGGCAGAAATGTAAATCTACGCTATTACATGATAGAAAATTGCGACCTATACATCCTTTCTAGAATTGTAAATGCAAAATAAGAAATAGATAATCAGAATAATAAGGAAACGTTAGTAAAATGTTTCGGAAATTAGTAAAAAGGGTTTTAGGTTAGTAGTCCTAATTACTAGAAAAGAAATTATTTTTGGAGTTTTTATGATTGATTTTAAAGAAAAACCTAATTCTTATTAATTAGTATTTAATTAGAAAAAATGATTTAAATATGAAAAGAAAAAAGGAAAATGTTTTTTTGTGTCAAAAAATTAAATAAAGGTTTTTGAAACCTAAATCTAAAATTAAACATTTTTTAGAGTTTTAGAAAATAGTTTAAAAGATAAGAAAATAAATTAGTTAAGAAAAATTAAAAGGAAAATAGAAAAAATAAATGATTTTTGTGTTTTTTGTCAGAACTTCTGACTCTGTTCGTCCCAGAACTTCTAGCTCACTCTTCCCAGAACTTCTGGAAATTGGGTCATCGTTCCTTGCCAGAACTTCTGGGAACTGTTCTTTTCAAAACCTCTGTGTTATCATTCCTTCTGGAACTTCTGGAAATCGTTCCTTCCAGAACTTCTGGAAAACTGTATGGAAGTTCCTTCAGAACTTCTGGAAACCTATTTTCCAGAACTTCTGGAGGTTGTATGGAAGTTCCTTCCAGAACTTCTGGAACCTGTTTTCCAGAACTTCTGGAGGTTGTGTATGTTACCTGCGGAAATTAGAAAGATGTTAGAAAAAACATTGGCAAAATTCAGGGTTCGAACCCATGCCCTTGAGAGGAAAGTGACAGAGTGTGCGCATGTTGAACTGCTGGGGCAGTGATACATCCATGTATTTAGTTACATAGATTAATATGTATGTGATTTTAGCTTTTGGGAATTAAGCCAAATAGGAACCAAATGCGCTGGGGCCCAGAAGATTCAAATTGGCCAATCATTCGTAGCCACACCTGCCTCGCTGGTTGACCCCAAAGCCAGAGGTGCCGGAAGTGATTTTCGGTTGTCTTCTCCGACTACAATAATCACCAAACCTGCAAAAATCAATAAAAATGCAAACCAAAACAACCCAGATCCACTAATTAGGATACTATGAATCCAATGGTGGTATTATCTCTGTCTGAAACTACCTATAATTATGGTTTTGCAACTCAACAGTTTGTATGCCCTAATCATGGCAAATCACGATTTGGCCACTAAACCTTGCAAACGATGGATCTATCCTGTTCTAATTAACCTCAGGAACACATTAGCATGGTTAGATTGAATTAAAACGCAATAAAAATAGAGATACGAATTCATGAAAAATATGTAAATGGATGTTCATGGTATGCACGATTCAAGTATGCTTGGCCACGGATAATGATTCTATCTGCTCGCTTCATGCGCCACACGACGTCCTCTGTTTGACACCTGTCAAGCAGATCCGTAGTTTATCTCGCTAAGGTACAATTGATATAAGTCATGATTGGTATAATTGATCCCTAAGAATGTTTTATTTGGTCTTGTGGCCATACAAGAATAAGTTACATAATAATAATTAAGAAAAATTAAAGCACTATCTGTGTCTTATTTTGGAAAAAAAGAACACAAATCATAATGAAAAGAGAATTTCTTTCCCCTCCTAGTGGGGTTCTTCTTCATCCCTGGTGAAAAACCAAAAATACCCCACAGTTTCGTAAGTTAACTTACGAATTCCCTAAATAAGGTGAATTCGTAAGTTAACTTACAAAATAATCCACGATTTTTTTAAAAAAAAAGGTGAATTCGCAAGTTAGTTTACGAATTCATCTTTTTTTTTAAAAAAATAATGTGAATTCGCAAGTTAACTTACGAATTCAACTTATTTGGGGAATTCGCCAAATATTCCAAATTTATTAAGATTAAAATACAATTTATATTTCACTATTTAATTAAAAAATAAATTATTTAATTTATTATTTAATTTTATATCATAAATTTACTTTAATAATTTTTAATTATAAATTTAAGTTACTTTTTATTAATAATAATTCAATTTAATTATATTGTTAGAAATATATTATATAATTAATTCATGTTAAGTAAATCAAGACAAATAATCAATTGTATCTCTTCATATAGAAATTGATATTAATAATATTAATATCATTTTTATTATAGGCCAAATTTGATATTAATATCGATTGTATTAATAGATTCTATTATTAAAGATATTTATTTATATATATAAGAATCTATTAATACAATCGATATTACTATCAAATTAGTCTATAATAAAAATCATATTAATACTATTAATATCAATTTCTATATAAAGATATACAATTGATTTTTTGTCTTGATTTACTTGATATGCATTAATTATATAATATATCTCTAACAATATAATTAAATTGATTTATTATTAATAAAAAATAACTTAAATTTATAATTAAAAATTATTAAAATAAATTTATGATATAAAATTAAACAATTAATTTAATAATTAATTTTTAATTAAATAATAGAATATAAATTGTATTTTAATCTTAGTAAATTTGAAATATTGGGCGAATTCGTAAGTGCATCTACGAAATACCTTCAAATAAGGTGAATTCGTAAAATATAAATTGTATTTTAATCCTAATAAATTTGAGATATTTGCTGAATTCGCAAGTGCACTTACGAAATACTTTGAAATATGGTGAATTTATAAGTTAACTTACGAATTCATCCAAAAAAAATTAATTCGTAAATTAATTTATAAAAAATATTTTTAAGAAAAATCCATTAAGTGTTAAAAGAAATTCCGTGATGAAAATAAGAAAATGAAAAGAGAGAAAGTTTGTAATATTTTGAATAGTTAGACCGTTAGACACTGCAAAGATTTAGCTTTAAACTAAAGTTTTATTGCCGAGCAGGCTTTTCCTAACATGCAAGAATATGTCTGCATAAAAAAAGAAGTGAGGTCCGCGTCATTGCATTCTACTTTCCGCGTTTCGTTCGTCCTTTACGCGTTTTGAGAAATCATGAATCATTCATCACTAACCATCTCAAATTTACATGTAGGGACTAAAAGTGGAATGCATCCTATTCAAAACCAAAATTAAGTTTTCAAATTTATTTCCACACCTTAATATTTATCCTTTAAATTTCTTTTAATTAAATACTTAAATTTAATTTATAAAAATGAATAAGTAAAATTTGTTTTAATTCGAACTCATGCTCATGTATACACAACTCAAAATAGTATGAGAGTTAATCAATCAAGGCTTAAATATATTTTTGGTCCCCTTCTAATTAAATAAATAAGATTTTAGTTTCTCTTTATAAAAATTTAACTATTAAGTCCTGTCATCTCATTACAAACCAATTAATGTAATTTGTTTAATTTTTATTTTTATTTTATATTATATCAGAAATTAATTATATTATTTAATTGAATAAAGAATCATTCAAATTAGATTATAAATCATCTTCTTCATCCGCCCCAAACATGTTCTTCGTCTAACCCTTAATCCTTCTTTTTCCATTTGTGTGATCTGCTTTCCACTTCCTTCATCTTCCTTTCATAATCAAGATGTCCCAATGCACAAGAGCTAGTAGTAGTCGATCTTGTAACTTTCGAAGCCTGTGCAGGTGTGAGATTGAGGCGCCTTTGATGACTTCGTGGACAGAATAAAACTCAGGTCGTCGTTTTTTTGGCCGTGGGATGTACAAGGTAAGATCAATGTGTTGCTTAAAGTTTTCCATGTATTATGTATTCCAAGTTGTAGATTCATTGTTCTGTGATATTTACAGGTTCAAGGTTATAAAAAATGTAGCCATTTTGTCTGGTATGATGATGAAATGTCTTTAAGAGCCAAGGAGATTATCATTGCATTACAAAAAAAGTTGGACGAAGAAACGACAAAAGTAGATGAAGCCAACATTAAGTTATCCAACGTGAAGACAAAATTGAGTTTAATGAACATGATGATGAAATTCTCTGTTTCCATTACATTTGTTTTGGCAGTAGGATTAGTTTTATCAAATGTAATAAAATAGTGTTTGGAATGATGTAAAGTAGTGGTTGTGTTTGAACAAGTTACTTGTGTTAGTGTTAGTGTTAGGGTTAGTTTTGAAATTGATGGAAATATGTAATGGATGTACAATTTCAGTTTGAATTGAAATGAAGAAATGGTTTATTTTGCCTATTTGAATATGTAATTGAGAAATATTGTGAGAATGTATTTTCAATATTTATGCAGAAATATTGTAGCAGAAATGGTTTATCATAATTTATGCAGAAATATTGTAGCAGAATTATGCAGCTTGTTTACACAAATTTGTTCATGACAAAATTCCATCAAGCTTGTTTAGACAAATTTGTGTCATAAATGACTACATCTAATTAACAGAAATACCATAAATTACTACATCAAATTAACAAAAATACCATCAAGTTAACACAACATAAGCATATTGGATTAAGTAGCTTGTTTTTACAGACACAAAATACCATCTTGACTATTACAAGTAAGCCAAAATTCCAAAATAACATACATCCAAAGTATGACATAAATCTGTTCATGACAAATATCCAAAAGACAAGTGCACGAATTAAATTTGTTCATGACTGATTTACAAATCACTTAACACTACAAGCACTACTCTCTTTCATTTCCACACCAGAATATTTCTTCTTTCAATAATTCTTGTGTATAACTCCTCAAATGTGTAAATTGCTCCCTCCCAGCTCCTTGAATTAATTCCATTGCTTTCTCTTAGCCCTGTATGCCTGATCAGAAGATAATTTCACACCCCATCTTTCAATTGCTAAAGCTATTAATCCACTTGGTTTCATATTTGGAGTGTGTATAAGGATATATGCAAATTGCTTAGCCAACCAGCAAGTTTTGGCTTGTCTATTTTTTGCATTCCCAGCACAAGTATGCTCATCATATAAACTAGATATCTTCCAAAATTGGTTTCCAACCCTCTTACTAAACCTCATGTAGAATTTACACCCCTCTATGCAATTAACAACCATCCTCTTTCCATCATTCTTTTTGAACCACACATTCTTGTTATGAACCGTGGCATACTCCTTGACAGCATCCTTAATAACATCCTTATTGTTAAATCTGGTGTCTAATTTGGCAGTGGGGTATCACTACTTTGGTAATTTGGAAAATGCTCATACTCTTCTTCATCCCCACTAGCAGGAGAAGTGTATAGCTGATCTGAATCTTCATCCATAAATTGCTCAAGAGGTATTTCTGATATCTCATTAGGTAGGCATGTGGTCCAATCTAAGTCCATAGAATCATCCTCAGAATCACCCACAATATCAACATCATCATCAGATCCACCATGCAAATCAGATTAGCCCTCATCTTTATCACCCTTATCAGTCACTCCCTCATCCATCTCACAACCAGCCTTATCAGTCACCCCCTCATCTTTATCACCCTCATCATTCTCACCCTCGTGACTTGTCACACCATCATCCATCTCACAACCAGCATTTTAAGTTACTCCCGCATCCATCTCACAACCAACATTTTCAATCACTCCCTCATCCATCTCACAACCTGCATTTTCAGTCACTCCTTCATCCATCTCACAACCTACATTTGATGACTTCACCATAACACCCTCACCATCAATAGACCTCAGAACATCTCGAGACTTCACCCTCATTAACCTCAATATCATCATTGTTATATGTTGGTCCATCCTGACCCAACTCTGCCTCATCTACTATATCTGGGATATCAACACCATGCTCAACATAGACATCAACCAACTCAAATTCCTCAACATCCTTGCAAATTTTAGTACGTCATTATCATTCTCTATAGGTGTAAGATCCCTAGCAAAACTAAACCTAGGGTTGACATACCAAAGACACTTCATGCTTGTGTATCCTACCTGATGAACTAATTTCTCCAGCTCTATGTAGGACATGTAATCAACGTCTCATGCCCACGTCATTTCTGTTACTAACCCATCCAGATACCATTTAACAGGAGACTGTACAAGTGTGCCAGGATGGTGAATTCTAAGCCTAACTGTATTTGTACTTGATGGCCTGTATACAACAAAATAAGAAACAATTAGGATTTCAGATTAAACATTTAGGGACCCAGTGTCCCTCTTTCAAATTAAACAATTAGACATCATGAGACCACTAAGAAACATTTGAGAAGAAGACAGGATGTGACCACATAGATGCACAATAAAAGAGAAACACCATACCTGAAACAGAACTTATCGTTTCCACGCGTTTTTGAAGAAGGTTGTGCTTGATACATTGCTCCAATACACACGTCTTGTTCTGTAAACAACTTGGTCGAAATTGCAGCACGAAAATGATCACGTATAAGAGGATTGAAAGAGGATTAATTTTACTAAAGATACCATTCTTTATTCAATTAAATAATATAATTAATCTATGATATAATATTAAATAAAAATACAAATTAAAAAAAATACATTAATTAGTTTATAATGAGGTGGCAAGTGACTAAATTCAAAAGCATGTGCCACGTCATTAAAAATTCAGACAAATGGTCAGAGACCATTAAAATTTCACCAAAAACAATATTGAGGGACTTAATAGTTGAATTTTTTTAAACAGAGACTAAAATCTTATTTATTTTATTATAGAGGGACGGACCAAAAATGCATTTAAGTCATCCATCCATATATAAATTTAAAACATGTTTATTTTATAAACTAATCACACAATTAAGATGGTTTTATAACCTCACATTTTACTTTAAACAAAAGTTTGCAGACGATGTTGAAACGAGTCCGTCCCGTCTACCCACTAGTCATAAAAAAGATAAAAAACAGAAATAACGCGTTTGACCCCCAAGACCCCAGAAACGGTAATAAGTCATTAATTCCCACAACAAAATGAAACTTAGTAAAGCTCTTTCCACGAAATCTTCAAATTCCTGCTTCTCAGAACCCTCACTCTCACGGCTTACAAATATGAACCATTCTTTCATCCCAAACCTTCCAACTGCTTTTCATCTCATGATATTATCAGCTTAGGTTACATATATAAACAAAACTCATCAAATCGAGAAAAAAATCCGTTAAATTTGTTGTAGAAACTTGCTTGGATTCGGTGATGGAGAATTATTTGCAAGAGAATTTTGGAGGAGTAAAGTCCAAAAATTCCTCCGAAGAAGCTCTCAGAAGATGGAGAGATGTTTGCGGATTCGTCAAGAATCCCAAACGACGGTTTCGTTTCACTGCCAATCTCGACAAGAGAGAAGAAGCCGCCGCTATGCGTCGTACCAATCAGGTTTCTATTTTTTTTTTCATTTTTTTTTTTTTGTGTTACCTACTTTTTTTTATTATTCAACATGTTGGATGGGTCCAATGGTATTTTAGATTAAAGATACTTTCCCATTGCCATTGGTTGCTTTTAATAGTAATATTTGTTAAAATAGTATTTATTGCATATAGTTGTGTGTGTATTATTTGTCTTGTCGTTTATTTTTTTGAGATATTATTTGGAATATTAGGCTGTATATCAATCTTATGGGTCCACCTTAGAAATTATTTGAAATTCAAACTTCAATCATCATAAACTCTTACTATTTTGGAACTAAAAATTCATCTGTAATTAGTCTTACATCACAATATATGGTCTGAATATGAGTTTATAAGTCGGACCAATCCTCATCCAAGAAAACATTATCTTTCTCCTTCTTCATTCGATTTCACGGTTGTTAAGTTTCAAGACTGCTGCTTATATGTTATTTTGATCAATTATGGATTAAAGCATGAACTTGACCCTTAATCTTAAGAATTTGTATATTCTAGATCTAGAGCATATCTAGTAGATTATTTGGCAATTAAAATGTTGCTACATTCCATAATTAACATTAGTGTATAAATTACCTAATCTAGTGAATTGAGTTTGGAATTGTGGATGGGGTATAGATTGAATTCAAACATTAAATGCATTTTACTAGCATACAAGTTATAAAACGGAAACTTTTCAAAATAATTATGGAAACATCAGAAGCTAGCTGACCAACATTTTGATTACATGATTTTCGTAGCTTCTCTATCTATTTCAGTTTAAGAAAAAAACCAACATTTTGATCTTGCCTTCCTTTTGTACTCTCACTTACGTGCTCATTTACTGTATGAAAACTGTTTTCCTAAATAAAGGATTTGGGAATACTTATAAAGTACTATAAACAGTCATTCGTTATTTTTCTCTTCAAAACGTAGAATGTGATATATTCATGTTTTATTTCTCAAAAGACTTGTTCTCTCGTTACTGTAGGAGAAGCTGAGGGTTGCAGTTTTGGTTTCCAAAGCAGCATTTCAGTTTATCCAAGGTATGTTTCTTTCTTCAGCATTATTTCTATAGCTTACAAAAATTAGAGCCAATATATTTACTTCCGTTCATATCCACAGGTGCGAAACCAAGTGATTACAAAGTGCCGGAGTATGTTAAAGATGCAGGATTTCAAATCTGTGGCGATGAATTGGGGTCTATTGTTGAAGGACATGACGTAAAGAAGTTGAAATATCATGGTAAGATTGATGGCATTGCAGAAAAGCTTTGTACTTCAACCACCGATGGGATTAGCAATGAGACTGATTTACTGGATAAAAGACAACAGATATATGGAATCAATAAATTCACTGAAAGTCAAGCGAAAAGCTTCTGGGTTTTTGTTTGGGAAGCACTTCAAGACATGACTCTCATGATACTTGGAGTGTGTGCTCTTGTCTCTCTGATTGTTGGCATTGCAACCGAGGGATGGCCCAAGGGAGCTCATGATGGCCTTGGAATTGTTGCAAGTATCTTATTGGTTGTGTTTGTGACTGCAACAAGTGATTATCGTCAATCTTTACAGTTCAAAGATTTGGACAAGGAGAAGAAGAAAATTTCCATTCAGGTCACTAGAAACGGATATAGGCAGAAAATGTCTATATATGAATTACTTCCTGGCGATATCGTGCATCTTGCCATTGGTGACCAAGTCCCTGCTGATGGACTATTTGTTTCTGGATATTCTCTGTTGATTGATGAGTCAAGCTTAACAGGAGAGAGTGAACCTGTGGTGGTGAACTCCGAAAATCCATTTCTTCTTTCAGGAACCAAGGTCCAAGATGGATCATGCAAGATGTTGATTACCACGGTTGGAATGAGAACTCAGTGGGGTAAGTTGATGGCTACTCTCAGTGAAGGTGGTGATGATGAAACCCCATTACAGGTGAAACTTAATGGAGTGGCAACAATTATTGGGAAAATAGGCCTATTCTTCGCTATTGTTACTTTTGCTGTTCTGATGCAAGGACTTGTGAGCGCTAAGCTCCAACAAGAAAGCTTCTGGAGCTGGAATGGGGATGATGCTTTGGAGATGTTGGAGTACTTTGCAATCGCAGTTACCATTGTTGTTGTCGCTGTTCCAGAAGGGCTTCCATTAGCTGTGACATTGAGCCTTGCATTTGCTATGAAAAAAATGATGAACGACAAAGCCCTTGTCCGAAATTTGGCAGCGTGTGAGACCATGGGATCAGCCACAACCATATGTAGTGACAAAACCGGGACACTCACAACCAATCACATGACTGTTGTGAAAACGTGCATTTGTATGAAAAGCAAGGAAGTGAGCAACAAGACTTCTAGTTTGTGCTCTGAACTCCCAGAATCTTCTGTGAAACTGCTGCTACAGTCAATATTTAACAACACCGGAGGAGAGGTTGTGGTTAACAAACAAGGGAAACGTGAGATTTTAGGGACTCCAACTGAGACTGCGATATTGGAATTTGGCTTGTCATTAGGTGGTGATTTTCAAGGAGAGAGACAAGCATGCAAGATTGTTAAAGTTGAGCCATTCAACTCAACTAAGAAAAGAATGGGTGTAGTGGTGGAGCTCCCTAGTGGAGGTTTAAGGGCACACTGTAAAGGTGCTTCTGAAATAGTTCTTGCTGCTTGTGACAAAGTTCTCAATTCTAATGGAGATGTTGTCCCACTTGATGATGAATCAATTAACCATCTTCAGACTACTATAAACCAGTTTGCTAACGAGGCACTTAGAACTTTATGCCTTGCCTATATGGAATTGGAAAACGGGTTCTCTGCTGAAGACACCATTCCTGTTACTGGATTCACTTGTATAGGAGTTGTTGGTATCAAAGATCCTGTTCGTCCTGGTGTTAAGGAGTCTGTAGCACTGTGTCGATCGGCTGGAATAACCGTGAGAATGGTTACAGGAGACAATATTAATACTGCAAAGGCTATAGCCAGGGAATGTGGGATTTTAACCGATGATGGCATAGCCATTGAAGGCCCAGAGTTTAGAGAGAAGAGTTTGGAAGAGTTGCTTGTGCTGATTCCCAAAATTCAGGTTTTTTTACCTTCTTCTATTGCGTACTTCTTGATTGCTTCATTACCAATCTATCTTTTTGCTAAAGATGATTTATGGATGATACTTTAAGTAACATAAATGTTTATTTCCTTTTAGGTTATGGCTCGATCCTCGCCTTTAGACAAACATACATTGGTGAAACACCTGCGCACCACATTTGGGGAAGTTGTAGCTGTAACTGGCGATGGAACGAATGATGCCCCTGCCCTTCATGAAGCTGACATTGGACTTGCCATGGGCATTGCTGGAACTGAGGTGTGTGTCAACTATCTGATACCAAATTATAAGAAAAGGGGCTTTACTAGATTTTAACTAATTACATTATGTGTGCAGGTTGCAAAAGAAAGTGCAGATGTCATCATTCTGGATGATAACTTCTCGACAATAGTAACAGTGGCCAAATGGGGACGTTCTGTTTACGTGAATATTCAGAAATTCGTACAGTTTCAGCTTACAGTTAATGTGGTTGCTTTAATAGTGAACTTTACATCAGCCTGCTTGACAGGTTAGGAAGTTAGATTAATATCTCTACTTTAAATTTTGACTTCATATTAGTTTGTGTGACATAATTTAGAAACATTTGATTCCTTATACTTTATGATGTAATATACATTTTGTCTCCAGGAACTGCTCCACTCACTGCTGTTCAACTTTTATGGGTGAACATGATAATGGACACATTGGGAGCACTTGCGCTCGCAACTGAACCTCCAAATGATGATTTAATGAAGCGTTCACCTGTTGGAAGAAAAGGAAATTTCATCAGCAATGTCATGTGGAGGAATATCATGGGACAATCACTGTATCAGTTTATGGTGATATGGCTTCTTCAATCAAAAGGAAAATCCATCTTTGCACTTGATGGCCCCAATTCGGATCTAGTCTTAAACACACTTATCTTCAACTCCTTTGTCCTTTGTCAGGTACTTTTTCTGAAAATGTTGAATAACTTGTTTTGGAATAATAATTATGACTGTTTGGAAAATTAGGAAAGATCGAGTTAAAAGCATGTGATATTTAACTGTCATATGAATGTGGCTTAGCAGTTTTGGGTTGGTCTGATTTTGCAGGTTTTCAATGAGATAAACTCACGGGAGATGGAGAAAATTAATGTTTTTAAGGGCATATTGGATAACTATGTCTTTGTGGGGGTCATCAGTGCTACAATTTTCTTTCAGATCATAATAGTCGAGTACTTGGGAACCTTTGCAAACACAACACCTCTCACTCTGGTACAATGGTTCTTCTGCTTATTTGTAGGATTTATGGGCATGCCTATTGCTGCTCGCTTAAAGAAGATTCCTGTCTGAAGAAAGCTAATGACATCTCTCTTAATCAAAAAGCGGTGAAGATTTGTAACTGTTAGTTGTTATGGTTACAGTTGTTAGACGTTAGATCGCTCTCATTCGTGTACATTCACTAACTCATCGGCCATTGTTCGAGGCTGCCTTGGGTTAGAATTAGAATGGAGCAGCAGAGTAGAACTCTAGAGCCTCGCCGTTTATCCTTAGGCGACTGATGAATCACCATTTAACAATTTTATTTCATGCTTTTTTATTTGTTTCAAGGCAATTAGAATTATAGATGAAAATCTGAACTTGTTGTAGATATTGACTCTTGTTGCCTGGAAACAACTCGAGTAAAAATAACTATTCTTCAATTTGTGGCAATTTGAATGGACGCATCCTGTTTGTTAATTTTATGTTGGTGATTCTGAATCAGTTCTTTGGCTTCCATTCTTTAGAAAGCAGTTTTCAAAAGCAGTAACTACCTAATTAGTATTACCTTAACTAGTATTAAAGGAGACATTAAAAATTCTAAACAAGTCATTCTTTGTAACCCCTTTTCAGCAATTACTGAAAAGGATGATTTTTTAGTATAGCAAAAACAAAGCAATAAAATAAAATTAGTGGAAAGCATAGAGTATATACATCAGGTATCTATATGAAAACTAAATTACGTTTCTTATATTTTCAATTGCATTGTAGAAGCATAGAGTATATACATCAGGTATCTGAAGGTCTTCGTAATTTGTACTCTCAAATTCCTACAAATAGACATACAAAACAAAGAAAAAACTAATTCTAGACATCAGTCATGTCAACCTTTCTACTTTCATATAGATGATAGTTCCAAAGAGGTTCAAGCAATTCCTTTGCATGTGTTAATTTTTCCAGCTCATCGTCGTTTCTATCTTCTTTCAATTGCTGCTCTATCTTATGATATATTTCTTGCAGAGAAGACAGCATCATGTCACCCCAATCCTTGTCGTCGCTGTTATACAACTTGGTACATACAAACTGCAAGACTCCTAATGCCAGCTCAAAGTTCTTTTGCTCTAGCCCAACAAATGAACAAACCAGGAAAACATTTCCAAGTGCATCCATTATACTTCGATTCTTTTTTAGTAATATAATCAGAATGGCCAGAAGTTTATTGAATGCTGGGCATTTATCTGTTTGAGAACTTTCAACATCTCCTTCACCTTCATTCACTGCAGAGAGCACAGTTTTGGCTACAACCAAAGGCCATTTTGGAAAGTGCAACTTCACTTGTTCAGATACAGTTGCGTGTTCGCTTACACTGTCAGTATCTTGTAGAACACTTAAAGACCCCAATGCCAAAACCACATCAGGCAGCCAAGGCCTTGCTGCTGAAACAAGACGTGAAGCATATACAGAGCCCAAACATGATTCTATTGAAACAATTAAATCTAGTAAGTTATTGGCAAGAGTAAAGGCTTTTGATGCCGTGATGGAGGATCCATCAGAACCAGCCAGTATCACATTGAGTATTTTTGAAGCATAGCTGAAAGAGCTTTTTAGGCAAACTAGAGTATTTTTTTTATCTTCGTCATGGAATTGGATCTTGTTATGAAAAAGATGGTTCAATGAAGACACTATATGTCGTATGCATTTTGATGTATATTTCAAAAATAATCCATGGTTATGAGGAGCAAAACACATTGCAGCGGTATCAGCAATGAACTTGAGAACAGCAGTAAGCATCTTCACCTTGCAAAGTACATACTGAGCTTCACTGTGTACAGATCCTATTTAAAAAGATTTAGACAATTAGTCACAAACATCGACTAGATGTATATCCAGAGCTGATATACATATTTCAAAGCTTCAAGTAGTACATGTTTTAATTAGAGTTAACAAAAAAATGCCAATCACGTGTTAAAACAAATGAAAACGGCTATAGATGCATGATTCTATATAAACCCTTATAGTGGGGATTAACAAAAGGGCCATATTCCTTCATAAACTAATGCCAAATAATGATTTGGAAATTCGATGTTCAAATATCATGAGAAGAAACCAGTAGATATTGGCCAAAAAGCAAAATTACATGTACTTGGTAAAAGCAGCGTAATCCTTTATCAAACCTAAAAGACATTATGACTACAATACTTGAAATGAAATATGAATGTATTTTTTTACCTCTTGGGCAGCCAGCATTTGTCAGAGACAACCTTCGCCTATTTGTGGAATTTAGATTTTTTCCTGCTGTTGATTTCAAGTTGGATGAACCCGCATTGCGACTTTGAATAGAGTCATCCGATCCAAATAGTTTTTCTAAGCAGTCGAGCATGTGCTCAATTGTCGAGTCCAATACAGTCTGATTAAACAAGTTTTTTTATCAGAAGATCAACCAAGCTAGAACTAAAAATAAACAGGTTATTCTAACAATGGAAGGACTCAAGTTAAATGAATGGGTGAGCTAGGTATGTAGGGTTACAATATCATAACAATCATGCTGAAAACCTTAAAATTTCGAGGAAAAAACAATTTAATTTTTTCCCAGACCATTGAAATTTTTAGCAAATAATGAAAAATCAACAAATACAACTAGGCAAGAGAAGATGCAAATAAAAATAAAATTCCAGGAAAGAATATTTTAGTCCCTAAATCTACATGAAATTAAAATAACTGCAAAAGGAGTGTACTTGCCTCTGAAAGTAATGATGAAGAATCAATCTTACGTTTCTTCCTCTTTGAACCCCCACTTTTTCCCCCACTTCGGCCAACATTATCAACCGTCATTTGCAGTGCAAGAGCAATATATGCCAAAACAGGAGATACATCTATATATTCATACTTCCCACAATTCACAATGCTGATTTCAGATACCATCTTCAGTGAGAAAAACAACATTTCTAACGGTTGAGATTTAAATATAGCTTTCCTGGTTTTCTCATGCTGCAGCAAGTCTCTAACTTGCCATGCTACACCAACAGCTACAACATAATCATCTTCAAAAGATTGCTTTCGGTTCATTATCTTTTTAACTGAAAGTTTTCCAAATGATTTAGAATTAACACTGTGGGATGGCATGTCTGCACCAAATTTAACGTGACAGCGATGGGCAGCCTTATGCAGTAGGGCCGTTAAGGCTTCAAACATGTCATCAAAACCTCCCAAAGAAAGCAACAACTTATGTGCAGACCTAACTTTAGATTGGCGATCAACATCTTCGGGTAAACCACTGCAGTTTGTGACAACACTCATGCCCTCCTCTAGAAGTCCTTCAACATTATCTGGACAGACAGTGGATAAAATGTTGAATAAAGATGATTGAGCTTGTTCAGCAGAAGCCACAGTTAGTAAACCTTTCACTTTCTCTGCAGTAATGAACTCTTTGAGGACATTCTTATAGCATGGTTCAGAGGTTAAGTTATCACAAAGGTAGCTAGCAGCAACAAGAAAGCCCTCTATCAGATCCGCATCCAGCTTATCTGGTGACAAAACCAAACTCAGAAATACTTTTACTAGTTCCAGAAGACGAGTTTTAGACGCTCCTTCCAATATAGCATACTTGCAAAATATTGCACCAGCCAGTGGAGCTCTTTTTACAAGTGTAAGGCAACGATTACATGCCTCCTCAATGGGCACTACTGAGGGAAAGTACGAAGGTACAAGAAGTTTAGTTATCTTCTGAGCAAGAGGAGGTTGATCACTAGCAAGCTCGGATAAAAGCAAACTGAGATCCACCACCTGCAGGGCATACACGACAATGGGCAGCCAACCAGAGAAATTGATGATATTTGCAAATAAATTAGATACAGAAATTTCTAAAATAAGTATGAGTTTAAGAATATGAACCTTATTAAACTGAAAATTTGGGGCATCTTTAAGATGGAGCAAAAGATCTACCATAGCGATTTGTACTGTGAGGACATTATCTTGGATTAAGTGCCCGAGTCTTGGACAGAGCACTTTAAGTACTTCATGAGAGTGGGGATTGTCAAGCAAATAAATGATGCCATTCAACGTAGAAAGCCTTACCTCATTGCATACATCGTGAGACATGTCACCAATTATTTTTGAAAGCATCTTCGTAATAATTGGCGACGGGATAATTTCCCAAAATAGCTGAAGGACACGACAAGAACCCTCAACGGCAATTGTTCTAATTTCCGGACAATCATCAACAAGCAACCTTTCTAACAAAAAGAATTGTTTATCAATCAATGTATCTTTATCCCCTTTTGGGGCATCAGGATCTTCAAGGGGGAATACATCCAAAAGCAGGTGCAAAGCATTTTGACGAACATTTGAGTTTGCAGCCTATATTGATAAGAAGGCAAATTAAAATGTCGAACATAGCAAGGAAAATTAAAAACTATTTTAAATATCATAATTAATACCCATAACTTAAATAACTTACAAAGTTGCTAATCCAAAAAAATAAACCCGATTATAGGCTGGTATACCAACAAGCCCTCAAAAGTCTTATGCTGGTTTTTTTCATATGCACAGCCCAGTGGCCATATACAAATTACAACTTACAATAAAAGATTTTTAATGCATAAAAAAAGGGTGAAACTCATAAGCTTACAAGACAACACCAGTATAAATAATTACCCTGATGAAAATTGAAGGACCAATTATATGATACACAAACATTTTCTTTAGCACCGGCATAATACAAAGTCTTTATACCGAAAGTTAAACAAACCAACATTCAAGCACTATAAAATGTAGGTTGGAAAAAGTTGATTTTGACAAGGCAATTTACCTGTAGAGATCTAAATATGACAGGCTCAGCAAGTCGATAGAGTAGTTTCTCAACCCCGTCAACGGTCCTCTGATTGATAAAACCTCCCAAAACCCTCCTAATATACGAAGCAAAAGATCCGGAACTTGCATGAATGCACCCCTCAACCAAATCCTGCAAGAATCCATTCTCAATTTCACTCCTTGAATCTTCTGGGGCAGCTTTCCATGCTCGAAACAATATATCCCCATAAGCCTCCAACATGGACTTCCTCCCAAACGGAATCTGCGAACGAATCATCGCCAACAATTCCTTCCTAAGTTGATCACTCAGCCCAAAGAGAAACGACAGAAACTTCCTCCCATCTTCCGTCTTCAAAAATAAAGGCGAAATCACACTCCGGTTCAGCAACAGCTTCAAATCCTCAATGCTATCATCCTCAAAATCAAACAGCAAAAACGCTTCACGAAGCATGTAAACCCTGTGCACGTCCACTTTCTTCTTCAAAGTCAACGTCCTCGAGATAAGAAACGGGAGCGTCTGCGAAATCAACGACTCCCTCCCAACTAAATTCTCCTTCCACCATTCTTCACAAAGCGTCTCAATCCCCGAAGACAAAACAGAATCCGCCTCCAACACAATCAAACTATCATGCAACAATCGAACTCCAGGAAGCAAATCGAGCGGATCAAAAACTTTCCTAGGATGCGAAACGCAGAGAGACAAAACATGAGTGAGAATCTGAAGACGTTCGAGAAGCGTATGCTTTTTATCGGGTCGTGGTTTCTGTTCAGTGGCAGGGTTGGGTTTGCGAGAGGAGCGGCGGAGCGTGGTGGCGAGAGGGGTTTGAGGGTTGTCGGAGTTGGAATGGAGAAGCTTGTGGAAGGATTGGATGGTGGAGGCGATGGAATCGGAGAGAGAGGGAGGGAGAGAAGAAATGAGATCGGAAGAGGGTTTAATGGAATGGATTAGGGTTTTGAGAGAGGGTTTAGAGGATTTTAGGGTTTGGGTTATGGCTATGGAGAGGAATTCTTGAGGTGAAGAGTTAAGAGATGAACGAAGCTTCTTCTCCATTGCAGTAATTCTCAGTTAGCTTCGCTGCAAAATTTCGACTCTGTTGCGCTGCGACTTGTGAGAGGGAAAAAGGGAAAATTCAATTTTCAAATTCTTATTTCCGGGAAAAGAAAGACTTCAAATTTATCACTATAAACTAATAAATTTGATTCTTTATATAATTAATTTTAATTGTTATTTTATATGTTTTATTTTTTTACTTATGAATTTTTAATGAACATTTCTTCCTATATAGGTATATAGGTTTATTAAGGAAGACTAACTGCACATCAAGATGAAAGAGATCAAATTTGTAGTAGGTCAAAGCAATCACATTGTCTCATGTCTTGTATTTGGTGAGAAGAATTCATCATAGTCAATTCTTTTTTTGTGAAGACATCCTTTAACCATCAGTCTAGCCATGTGTTTGGCAATGTTTTCTTCAGAATTTAATTAGATCTTGAACACTCATCTGACTATAATGGTTTTCTTTCCTCCAAGTAGCTTGGTCAGCTCCTAAGTTTTGTTCTTCTCTGTGGAGGATAGTTCTTCAACTATGGCTTTCTTCCAGGCCTTCTCCTTGAGAGTTGCAGGATAATATTGTAACATGCAAAATTTCTCCATCAGAGCCTACTTCATTATTAAGGACTTGTTCATAATTTGCTAGTCTTCTAAAAAGCATATTTTCTCTTTGTGGTCTGACTTATGTTGGTGCATGTTTTACTTATTGTCATATTCAATAACTTTTAGGTGAGCAACTCCAGCTTCATATGCATCACAGTCTTTAGGTTGGACAGACACTAAGGTAGCTTCATCGTGTTTAACATTCTAGTTCCTGGCCTCATTCTTTAGGAGTATCACATCTCTATTGATGTTTATCTGTTATATGTGAGGATCAAGTAGCCTATAGGCTTATGTGTTATGATACCCTACAAAGATCATTGGCTTGATCTTGTCTTCTAGATTTCTTCTCTTAGCATCAGGAACATGCTTGTAGCACAAAGAATCAACGATCTTCATGTGGATGACATTAAGTTTTCTTGTTGACCAGACTTCATTATAGACTTTGTTTACCAATTTCTTTGTAGGGAATTTGTTTAAGATGTAAGCAGTAGTGGATACAACTTCACCTCATAACTCATGTGAAAAGTTTTTCTAATTCAATATGCTTCCAGCCATGTTATGGATACTCATATTTTTTCTTTCTGTTATGTCATTGTATTGAGGAGTGTATGGTGAAGTGAGTTCATGAATGATACCATAACTTGTGTAGAAGGAATAAAACTCCTTTAAGGTGCACTCCCTTTCACCATCTATCATCAAGATCTTGATAAGTTTGCCACTTGGTCTTTCCACCATTGCCTTGAAATCCTTGAAGATTTGAAGGGCTTCATTTTTTTTGCCTTGATTAGGAATAATTATAGCATCCCTGAGTACTCATCCACAAAGGTGAATAAGTACATGTTCCCATCACACCTAGATAAAATTATGGCACTGTAAAACAGATGTCAAGACTAATGTCTCAATACCAACATAATGTCAATACAGATGTTATGACACCATCTGTTGACAGAAAACACTTTTACCAAAACAATAATTATGCAGAAGTAAATTTCAGAAGGTAAAAGAGACAATTAATTGTTAAATCAGTTCGATGCAACTCACCTACTATGTGGGCATCTAAGTCGGGAAGGAAAATCACTATGCTAGTATTATTTTAAAGTTAACAACCATAGTTTACAACTTATCACCTAATCACTACCTTGTGCAACTTCTACCTAGAAACCTTTTAGATATGAGATCCCCTATAACTTCCCACAATCACCTCAGTGATAAAACCAGTCACAAACCAATGACAAGAACCAAAACAGAAGAACACACTTCCAATTAAAATATTTGTTTTTTCTTAAAAGCTTTTAATTGAGAACAATAACTTGGCACACAATCTGCTTTTTGGATCCTTCTTGTAATATTAAGATTTTGTGTATTTTCCCATCGGGTTACTATTTGTCAACGTGGCATGTCTATGTGTCATTTAATTTAATTCTTTATTATTTATTTTTTTAAAATTCATGTGGATTTTTATTTTTATTTTTATTTTTTATTTTTTTAACATGATATATATTAATTAATATTTTTTGTTTTATTTTTAAATTAAGAAATTAACTAAACAAAAATTTATATGAAATATATTGGACTTATGGCTCATGTACTCTCAACATAATTTCAATTAAATAGTCCATATGTTTGTTTGCTTTATAAATACTAATGTTGTTTTTATAAAACAACGTGGGACTATAATTTTAACACTCCACCCATACCAAGTGATTCCAGCATCTTATCACATTCTTCCAAAATGATTATTCCTAATAGATCCTTGTGAACTTTAATCAAAAACATTAGTGTTTTATCTATCAAACTAACGCCAAAAGTAATGGCAGAAATTGAGTCCTTAGCAGATATTGTTAGGGGTGATAGATATGGGGACAATAGTAGTACATGGAGGTATTCTGGCCTGCTGCGAATATTTAGCAGAAGATTCTGCAAATATTTAGCAATTGATCTGCTACATTTTTGAAGCCCAAATCCAGCCAGACATTGCTTATAAAAAAGAAAGCTACAAACCTAATTAAAAGTGTGGAACATATTCTATCTTCAAGTGAGATTTTAGGGTTTGTATTCTTGTTATTTGTGAGCCTCTCTAATATCATTCTGATATAAAAGTAGGACTGCCTCTATTGAGTTGTAACTTTTGTCAATCATTCTTAAACTTTTAAGCATTGAGTGACTGTGTGTCATGGAATTGTAACTTCTGAAATATTCTAAGTTTTAGAGTTTTCTTCACTGTTGTGATTGAAATGGATTTGAGAAAGGTCTCATATCGAGGTGAGTCATAGGTAGAAGTTGAGCACGAATAGTGATTAGGTGAGTATATTGTAAATTGGAGATAGTTTGTTGAAGATATACAAACTAATACTATTTAGTTCATTTCATCCCTGGCTTGGTAGTCCCACGCGTAGGTGTTGTTATACAATGAACTGGGTTAACAATTTTATGTGTTTCTTTAATTTCGAGCAATCTTATTGTCATTGTGTTTTAATCAGATATTAGTGTCTCGACATCTCTTAGGACATCTGATATCTGCATACTAGAATTTCAATTGGTATCGAAGCAGGAATCATGCTCTATGTCTGGGTAAGATTCAAGGAAGATACTTTCTAGTAAAATGGACAGGAATGGAGAATTTCAAAGCAGACCACCCATTCTCGATGGATCCAACTATGATTATTGGAAAGCTCTCATGGTGGCCTTTATCAAATCCATAGACAACAAGGCTTGGAAATTTGTAGTAAAGGGTTGGGATCCTCCAATGGTCTGAGACAAGAATGAGAAGATTACTGATTTGCTGAAGGATGAGAAAGATTAGGATGATGAAGATGATAATCTGACCCAAGGAAATTCCAAAGCATTGAATCCCCTGCTCAATGAAGTGGACAAAAACATCTTCAGACTGATCAGTAGTTGCACTGTTGCTAAAGAAGCTTGAGAGGTTTTGAAAACTGCCCATGAAGGAACCTCTAAGGTGAAGATGTCAAGACTTTAAATTCTTACCACTAAGTTTGATAACTTAAGGATGAAGGAAGATGAGAGCATTCATGACTTTAACATGAATATTATTGAGATAACCTATGCCTCAAGTTCCTTGGGGGAGAAGATGTCAGAAGTTAAGTTGGTAAGAAAAGTTCTTAAATCTCTTCCAAAAAGGTTTGACATGAAGGTAACTGCCATTGAAGAAGCTCAAGATATAAACAACATGAAAGTGTGAGATCCTTACAGACCTTTGAATTAGGGATCAGTGAAAAGTCTGAAAAGAAGAAAAGTATTGCCTTTGTCTCAAATAACGAGGACTTGGAAGATGAATACAACTTGGATATAAATGAAGGGATATCTAATGCTATTGTGTAACTTAGAAGAAAATTCAACAAAGTGATAAAAGGATGGATTGGAAGTCAATATCAAATGTCAAAAACAAGTCACTTGACTTTAACAAATATCTGAATTTTGGGAGAAGGCCTAGAATTGAGGAAAAGACTAACCAAGGAAAAGTAATCCAATGTAATGGATGCGAAGGATTTGGACACATAAGAGCTAAGTGTCCCACTTATCTCAATAAGCAGAAAAAGGACCTATATGCCAAACAGGTTACTACACTGACTAGAATTTGTGATTCTGATGAAGAATCAGATTATGAAGAACTCACATTTAAGGAACTTGCCGCCACATACAATAAATTGTGTCTTAGAAGTGAAGAAGTATGTTAGTTGGGATAAGATCAAAAGAAATTTATTGCTCAACTACAAGCTAAAAATTGAAGAATCTATCTATCATCTCAAATCTTAATGATGAAGTTGGATTACTCAAAACTGAAAAATATGACTAAGTCTGTAAGAATGCTTAACTGTAGTTCTCATGTGTTGGATGAGATTCTTCAGTATGGGAAGAATGTTGGAAATGTTAAAGGTCTTGGTTATGATAATCAAGTTGTGAAGAACAAAGGGAAAGATCCTAAAGTGAAGTTTCTTCATCCAAAGAAGAAACTAGAATAGAAGAAAAAACTGAAATAAAAGATGTCAAACCAAATGTCCCAATATCAGCAAGGACATCAGAAAAATCTCTCAAGAAAGAAGTCTCAACGATGGAGATGTCATTATTGTGGAAGGTTTGGTATATAAAACCCTACTGTTATAAGTTATATGGGTATCCCAAACATGTTGCACAACCCAGAAAAGAACATGTTGATGTTAAATCAAAGAAATAGTAGATTCCCAAAAATGGTTCATTTGGATTCATAGCTCACACTTCTCTTAGAGGCTCTGCCAGAGAGGATTGATATTTTGATAGTGGTAGTTCTAGACTCATGACTGGTGATAAGAATTTCCTGGTGGATATTAGATCACATTTCACTAGCTATGTCACTTTTGGAGATGGAGACAAAAGGTGAAATAAATGGTGTTGGAAAACTAGAATGTGCAGGATTTCCTAGTCTTGATGATGTGTTGTATGTTAAAGGTCTTACTTCTAACTTGATAAGAATTAGTCAACTATGTGACCAAAATCTCAAAGTTAACTTTACTAGATCTGAATGCCTAGTAACCAATGATAGTCATGAAGGGAATCATATCAAAAGACAAATGTTATTCATGGACTCCTCAAAAAGCCGATTGTCTCTTCACATGCTTAATGTCAAAAGAAGATGAAGTTAAGTTATGACATCAAAAGCTTGGGCCATTACATCTGGAAGGTATGAAGAAAGTCTTGGTAAAAGAAGCAAGGAATGGTATTCCAAATCTAATAATAATTATACAAATAAAATCAATATTATATAAATAATGTTTTTTAATAAAATAATTTTAAAAAGCAACATATATTTTCTAATTAAAAAAATATCATCTAATTAAAAAAATATCATCTAATTTTCTTAAATTTTAAGAAAATCAAATATATCTTCTAAATTTATTTTAATTTAAAATATATATATTCTAAGAAAATCTACATCATATAAAAATATCTTTAAATTAAAAAAACATATATCTTCTAATTTGTTTTAAACTACATTTTAACAAAATAATGCTTTTTAAAAATTTGTAGCATATAGATTTTATATTCTTTTTAAAATTTAGTTTTAGTCGCTAAAACAAGTGAGCTGAACCTAACGAGATAAACCTAATAATGAGTTGAATCGAGTTGTTCGTGAACTTATAACGAGTCGAGTTTGTACTTAAATTTTTTTTTGTTGAATTCAAAATGAGATTTAAGCTCAACCAACTCTTAATGAGTCAAGCCGAACTAAGGCGGGTCTGACTCATTCGACTCATTTCCAGTCCTAATTGCTATTTACGGAGACTTAAACCTCGCGTTTGAGGTGTACATGTTTTGAAGATTGTTTATGTTAGGTTTATCTTTTGAGTATTTGTTTGTGTTATCTTTGTGCACCACTCTAGCACATTCATTTATATCTTAAGACATTGAGTTTGGTTTGTTGGTTGAGTTGTAAAACTTTGTTTTAAGTTACTAACTCTATAAGTTTGAAATAAATTATTTGTGTGGGGTGCATGCTTCATCCATTCAATCATATTGTAATTGTATAAACACTTATGATTAATGTTTGAGTGAAAGTGAGAGGGTTATCATATTTAGGGGAAGTGTAGATCAAAACGTCTAGGATAGTATTAGGAAAATGCCCTTTATTTTTGAGAATTCAGAGTAAGTCCATCCGTCTTTCTGACAATTGGGAGTGAAAGAGTTTTATAGATAGTGAAATTATGTTTTTCTCAGGGGACAGATGTCGAATACGATGTTTTAACAACTAGTCCAACAATATACACCGATATGATAACAACACTTATACCATATGATGGAGTAGAAAAATAGTAAATAACACAAGCAATTGGTAACCTAGTTCGATGCAATCTGCATCTAGGTCTTGAGGATTGACTTCTAACCCAAAGAAAGGAAATTCACTATTAGTAGCTTAGCACATTAGTCTTACAAGCAATAACAAACCCTATGTTGTCATATGTCTTTTCCTGACATTATTGAGTAACTTTTTATTTAGGTATACCCCTAAATACGGAACCCCTCTCACTTTCTATCAAACACTAACACAAGTGTTTGGACTTACAATCACTAAACCCTTAGTGATCAACCTCAATCACAACTATGAGTGATGTTTAATCTTACAAGTCAACTAGACAAACCTACAACTATGCCAAATTATTGAAACATAACGTGGAGTACATAAAACAATGACTCTTTTGAATCCTAAACTCTATAGATCTTCAATGTATGATTCGTGTCTCCAAAGTTAGAAAAGAGATCCTTATATAGCATAATTATTCATGGCTTTTCTTCTTGGATATTTGATTTGACTTCTTCCAGAATTGATGCATTATCTGTTGGATATTATTTGTTCCTTAAATCTCTCAATTAAGATATGATTTGTTTCAATTTAAATTCAAATTTAAATCTCCATTTAAATTTGAATTAATCTACATCCAATAGTCAAGCAAATCACATAATCATATTATTAAATCAATAACAGTAAATTTTTTAACAAATCTTCTGCAAAACATACTCCAAAGCGTAGTAGTCTGGCCTGTTGAGCAAAGGCCAAGATGTCGTACCGCATGCAACCAATGTAACTGACTAATTCACAAAGAACTTATGGGAGTTCTAAATAGAAAGTCACTAGGATAGAATTAAGAAGATGAACATTAAACAAGGGGTTTGTTTATTTAAGACAATTTGTACTAATTCTATAGAAAAATGAATTCCCTTTCTTAAGTATAATGTCCTCCAGACATAGGTGTAGTTTCACCGAACTAAATTATCAATTCTCTTGTGTTACTTTTCTGCTTCATCATCTCGTGTAAGTTTTTTTTTTACAAAATCATTTTGTGTAAGTTAAACTGTCATTTATTTTGGTTGTGTAATTGGTTTTATTCTAGTATACAATGTCCCAGACATTGTGTCTCACATTTGTCCTTAGAAATTATCGTCTATCATAAATGTACAAATTGTCTCAAACATCTGATTCAACTTTTGTCCTCCTAAAAACATAATTTTAGAACATATTTCTATTACTTATCAAATTGCTAACAGATTGACTAAGTGTTTGGGTACGCCACATTTTAAGACTAAAAAATAAGTTGGAATTTACTTTTGTGCAACATTTATCTTGGGGAGTATTAGAAAACTAGTTTAAATTTAGTTATGTTAAGTTTTTAGTTCAACTTAATTAGCAAAACACGTTCACTATATTAAAGAAAATTTACTTAATGTGTAAATTCACCCCAAAAGAAATGCTAGGTCTATTTCTTATTATGAGCAATACGTACATTTTTCTTTTCCCAACATCATTTATACATACAAATATGTTCATATGATATAGTTTCCCATTAAAAATGAAATCGAAGAATGAAGATATATGTGACAACCGACTAGACAATATTTTTCTGTCATTTGAGGTTAAAATCTTTAAATCGGTCCCTTCCTCTCTAAGCCTTACATGCTCTTGATTCAATTTTTGTCCACAAGTTACTTATCACTCCAATGAGACAAGAAAGAAGTGAAATACAAAAATAACGTTTTCCTTATGACAAAAACTCACCTAGCTTTACATAATGTAAAATGTTTTATGTGGTCCAGCAAACATCTCACTGCATTTGCATCACATTCCGTGACACTTATATGGATGAATTTGGTCTTTAAATTGGGCGGGTCTTTATCATTGACACTATTGAAAACTATAGTAGTATTTTTCATATATCTTAATCCTCATAGAAATTTTAGATAAGTTTTTGAAAGCGTGTAAAACAGACTATTTCACATGATCTAAGATTTATCACGATTAAACTGTGATTAAAAAAAAATTCATAAAATATTTGTCATGGTTAAACCGTGACAAAATATGACTCTTATTTATTTTTTTCAGAGTAGTAAACATACCCAAAGACTTCGAAAACTTAAGACAAGACAATCCTAATGTTTGATCTATAGGTTCAAGATTCAACTTAATGAACACATTAACATCATTAACAACATTTAGTTACAAACATTGACAGCAACATTATTATAGTGAACGATAAGATTATAGTGAAATTTTGTGTCAGAAATTCCATCACATCACAGTTGCATGCATACACATATACAGTCTGGCATAAAACTTGTAATTTTGCTAGAACAAAATTATTATGATCTCATTGTTTTGTTGCAATGGTTCACATGGAGACTGAACCATGCATGATTACGTTACATAGCCCCTCCATCTTTTGTTGGTTAGATGTTGCTGTTAAAATAGCATATAAAGTCAGTTAGATTGACCCTATTTGAGTATTGACACATAAGGTTGTGCAGAGTGACTTCACATGATCAATGATAGCTCAAAAATTTGTAACCACACATAATGAAGATGTGCATTGACAAACAAGTACGATTGTAGTATTCTTCACAGACTTGAGACATTTAAATTATCAATCACAGAGCTGTTCCTTAGGCATGGAACATTGGTGAAGACTTGCAGTTAATCCGTGATTTCAAGTTGATGAATAAAGATTCATTGGTATAAAAAGATTAATTTACACCCATCTTTTATTACAATTACACTTATTAAATTTAATAAAAATTGGGTGTATATTCATTGGGTGAGAAATGTCTACCTTAATTACACCCGTTTAACACTAGGGGGTAAATAGCTTATGATTTACACCCAAATTTTATTAAATTTAATGAGTGTAATTGTAATAAAAAATGGGTGTAAATAAGTTCTTATCGTTCTTATGTACACTCTATTTTCATAAATTTTTTAATAAAAATCAGGGGTAAATATATGCTAATTTACACCATTTTTAATAATAATCGGGTGTAATTACACCCTTTTTAAATAAAATACATTTTTTTAAATATAATTTAAACCCTATTTTAACAATAAAATGGGGCATTCCGAGAATCAAACTCGGGACCTCTCGCACCCAAAGCTAGAATCATACCACTAGAACAAATGTCCTCATATAAAAAGTTTTAGTTTGTAAATAACATAGTTGGGACAAATGTTTCGTGGAAAAAATTGAAGTACATACCTTTTATTAAACATCACTGTTAGTCAACATATTTTATAGAAGTTACTGCTTTCGAAGAAGCCTTAAACTTCTCCAGCAGGTTTCCTATCTTCTAAGTCATTCTGGAAGTGGCACATGCCATACACATTTAAAATAAAATAATCAAAGACTTGAGATTATAACTCACAGCACAACGCAGACAATTTATAGATCCTCACCTGCAAAGGAGTTCCTGACAACAAAACTCTACGTTTGCATGGGAGAGCAACCAATGCCTAATCCAAGAAGTATTTGTGAGTAACCAAGAAAAACATGCTTAGTAATAAAGATTTTATCCTGTTTATTACAGAAGGAAGAGTTCTCCATAACTTCTTAGGTAACAAAAGATGGGTATAACGCATTTGGGGCATATAGAGATTTAAGGTTATATGATGGGGAGGCTGAATATAATCTCAACATAACTAACTACTGTGACCCAGAATTTCATGTGATGGTTATGAATAAAGTTTGACATTTTTGTTTAAATATTATCGTTTATAGTGACTTACCAGAGCCATTTAGAATAGGAACCATGATGCGAGCAACACCTCTTACAACTAGACGGAAATCTCTTAAGACCAACGAATTTGGCATATTTCTACACAATTCATAGAGATAAAGTAAGCTTTTGAAATAAAATTTCAAACTAGGTCAGATCGATACACTTTGTGCTCTACATCAATCTACTTGCATCTTGTTCAGAAAAAAGAATAATCGTTGGAGCTTGCATTAGCAGGAAATCGGTCAGTGTGTCAGTAAAGTAACTGGATACCAATTCAATAGAAAATTAAGTTTTAGAACAATAAATCATTTTAAATTCAATATCTAAGAAAGATTTACCTCATTAACAGGGGCCTCACTGTCCCGAAAAACAACATCATGACTATCAATTTCTTTCCCAAATTCTGTCTTCAGAAGGTCCCCAGAATTCCCAACAACAACACACGTACGAAACTGCCTTGGATGAAATAAGGGGTTTTGCGGGTAATAATATATTAAGTTGCTCTTCACAAAGAGTCTTATTATACCAGTTCTTTTCCCCCTACAAGAAGAAAACTTATAAATACACTTTCCTCATAAAAAAACGCTGACAACAAATACAATTGATACACAAACAGGAGAAGTCGGGTTTTGAGATCTATACAACTGTGTTATCCTAAGTGGAGCATAATCTAACCAACCACCGGGCCGAACATCAAGATACTCTCTTGTCAACATTGTGGTCATATTTCGATACTACAACATCACAACATATCAACATTCAGTACAAATTCATACTAAAACATATAACATTAGTAATCGTAAAATAAAAAAGGATCAAAATCCACCTGTTCCCACAAGAGTATTGCCTCACGATCATTGTCATGAATCAAAGTAAATTTTGAAAGCGTAGTATAGCGACAATGACTCGAATCGTCTCACAAGGATTCTTGATTATTACTAACCGAAGGTAAATCGAATTAGGGGGTTGGTTTGATGATCGATTAAGAAAAAGCAGAAAATAAGCGGTTAAAATAAGTGATTATAAAATAAGTCAATCTACCGATTCTTCCTACTATCATCGATTATTATAATTTTAATACCAAGCGGATTATCTATTCCTATTTGGATACAAACCCGGTGACAAGCGGTGAAGTTTGTGAGATGTACGATCCTATTGTCCGAATTAAGCAAACGGGATAAATTTTCATGGATTAAGCAAACATGATTGATCAGACACAACAACGAATTAAGCAAACGCGATGAGTCTAAGTTAGGATCATACAATCAACCAAATTGAATCAATATATTTCATGCAATTGAATTAAGCATACAATAACACAAAATATTATTGAAAGGAATTAAACTGAAATTAACATTATAATAATCTCAAGTGTTGGAACCTGAATATAGGAGATCGACTCTAGATGTTTAGTTCCTCCTCATAATCGTCAAAAGCAAAATAGTATTTTTTATGAATAATGAAAGGTAATCTCAAATTAGCGGCTGCTAGGTATAGCAAGGACAAGGATTCGGGTCATAACCCAACTGGGTCAAAAACACAACCCAGGCCCAAAACAAATGACCCAAAACTTAAATATAAAAAATACTGCAACTTCAACGACTTTTTCAACCTTGCTACAGTCCGAATCAGCTTCTGGCCACAACAAGAGAGTTGTAGCTCTTTCTCTTGGCTTTACAACGAATGGTCAAACACCTCAATCCGATTCCTGTAGCTCAAGTTATGATCGTTTCCGTGCAGACTGCTAAAGCTGAAAATTAAATACGAAAATGAAATAAGTGCAAAAATAGAATAAAATAGAAAAACAATATAAAATATAAAAATAATCAAAGGAAAACAAGGAAATGCTTAGATACAAACATGGAAGAATGTGCATGAAAATGCACTGATCAAATTCCCCCACACTTGAACTTTTGCACTCCGAGCAAAATAAAGTAAAAAGAAACACAAAAGCATCATCAGTTACTCGTTCTAGGCTACAAACTCCTCTTCGGTTAAGATTGCATCAATAGGTACTAATCTTACACACTAAGGATATCATAGAAACACTAATATTATCTCCTGAATATAGAACCCAATTCAAATCAAATTATTATGCTAAAGCCTAACTTACTCATCCTCCTTTTTACTCTTTTTCGTTCAGGCGCAATCACATTAAGCCCGTTATCTCCACACACTCATAGCAAAGCGACCGGTTAGTGACTCTGATCCTTTTTGCATGGGGTTCTGGTACTTACGTGGTATAACCCTTTGATTACTCAGTTGTAGTTGCGGGGATCGGACCGTGATCTACCAAGTTCGAAACCGTGAACCAACTAACAACGAGTCTTATTATCAATTTTTTTTGCAGGTTCTACGATCGTTGGGTTAAATGACCGGGTGAGGGTCACCAAACTTAGAAGGCGCATTCCTTTTTCTTTCTCTTTTAAAATTTTTTCTTTCGGAACACTCACTTATATTCATCAGCTTCCTTGCGTAAAGTGTGTGTGAGATGGTGCTGACTGCTGAAATAAACTACTCAAAAGCTGTCAGAGAATGAGAATTCAAGGCTAAAACATAATAAGAATTCAAATCAATTTCCATATGCAGGAGACTTACGATGTTAAGACGATACCGATCTTATGAACTTTTCCCAAGTCTCCACAACTAACCTCAGTTAATCTCTAAGAACTTTCAAACCGGATGCAATTTATTTTATAACTAAAACAAAACAAAACAAGAAAACAGAAACAAAAGCAAATAAAACAAAGGATTCTCCACACTTAAAACAAGCATTGTCCTCAATGAAAAGACATAACTACTAAATAGGAGTGAGAGAGAAAGGAAAGAACACACCGAGTAGTCAAGGAGGATAAGTAATCACATAAGCATCCTTTCTCAAAGAGAGATCTTCTACATTCTCTTCTTCCAAAGTGGGGCTCTCATGGAGTAGTTTTGGGTAATGTCCATTGAACTTGAGAATTTTATCCATCTTCGCCTTTTATTCCGGGATCAAAGAAGAATCTTCGATAAGTAAAAGTGTCGAATGGGCACGTGATCTTCTTTTCAACAACATCGGTGATCAAAAGATTGAAGGGCTTCCTCACTACTTTTGTTTCATCTTCCCTTCAATTGAGAACATGTGCAAAATCATGGATGGGATAATATTGGGAATGTCGGCCAAAGTCCACCCAATCTCCTTCTTATGCTTCTTCAAAACTGCAAAAGCTTATTTTCTTGATAAAAATTAAGGTTAGAAGAAATTATAGGTAGCTTTTCATTCATCTCTAAATAAGCATATTTAAGATTTTCGTGAATTTGTTTGACTTTTGGGAAGGTGGTTGTTCAATGGATGGTTTGTTCGGGCAGCGGGGTGTCGAGAGTTTCATCTACATGAACAACTTCATTTGCAACCTCATCTGGTAAGAATATCAACTTGCAAGGCGCCTCAATTTCAAAGCAGAGCAAATTTTAGTGTCGGTACAAACATCACAAGAATAAACATCGTCAAAACCGGACAATGATGGAAAATCACTGCAAATAAATCACTACAAGTATCATCAACAATTTCAATTAGACTCTATTTGAAAAAGAACTCTCTTCCAAGGGTTGTTGGTTTGATCCTTGAGCTTGTTGCATGACATTCACCAAAGTGGCAAGTTGTCCAATCTGTTTGCAGTCGAAAGTATAATCTATTTGTTGTTGATATTGGAGATTATTTGCAGCCATTTGTTTAACAATGTCCTCTAGTGAAGGCTTGGGAGGTGCATAGCTCACAACGGAATTCTTTAGATGCGTATGTGCATCCTCACCGCAAAACCATTAAATCTAGGCAAATGTATTAAACTAGATTTCAATTCAAAAGGTGCATCACACGTAGGATAGTCAATACATAAACCATTATAATTTACATCAGGGGCAGCCAATTGCCTTAAGGTTCTGTGGTCAGCCATATCAATAACAACTTCAGAATAAGAATCAAACAGATAGTGCAAGTAATCAGAATCAAACTCAGACTCAAAAGCAATGTTAACTTGGACTCTCCTCGTTGTGTGTGCAATGTTCTTTCTACCTCGGGATCAAAAGCAACAAGTGAGGACAACAGACTTAGTAGCCGGACTAAAAGCAGAATGGTAACAAAGTCCAAAATACCAACAATGTCCCTAAAAGCAAAAATAAACACAAAGAAAAAAAACGATTAAATTTTTTCCAAAAAAATAAACTGAACATGAAATTCTTATAATGGGCGAAAAATAGAATTTTGATAATTTTTTGATTTTTTCGACTCTATGAAAACATAAATAAATCATTAAAAATAGAAAAAGAGGAATTTGGCAATTTCGTTGAGTACCTTACATTTCTAGAGTAAGGAGAATTGATCGCACGATTTTACCTTCCAGAGGCAAAAATATTATACAATCGGACATAAACTTTCTAAAACACTTTTTCCGACTCTAAACGCGAATTGGCCAAAACCGTGAGGAAACTAGGGCCTAAATGCGAGAACACTAATCCTAAGACTCTAAAATTAGTTAATAACAACAAGAATCCCCAGCGCCAATTTGATCCATTCGAATCAAAGCAGTAATTTTGAAAACGTAGTATAGCGACAATGACTCGAATCGTCTCACAAGGATTCTTGATTATTACTAACAAGGTAAATCGAATTAGGGGTTGGTTTGATGATCGATTAAGAAAAAGCGAAAATAAGCGGTTAAAATAAGTGATTATAAAATAAGTCAATCTACCGATTCGTTCCTACTATCATCGATTATTATAATTTTAATACAAGCGGATTATCTATTCCTATTTGGATACAAACCCGTGACAAGCGCGGTGAAGTTTGTGAGATGTACGATCCTATTGTCCGAATTAAGCAAACGGATAAATTTTCATGGATTAAGCAAACATGATTGATCGACACAACAACGAATTAAGCAAACGCGATGAGTCTAAGTTAGGATCATACAATCAACCAAATTGAATCAATATATTTCATGCAATTGAATTAAGCATACAATAACACAAAATATTATTGAAAGGAATTAAACCGAAATTAACATTATAATAATCTCAAGTGTTGGAACACGAATACAGATCGACTCTAGATGTTTAGTTCCTCATCATAATCGTCAAAAGCAAAATAGTATTTTTTATGAATAATGAAAGGTAATCTCAAATTCTGTAGCGGCTGCTAGGTATAGCAAGGACAAGGATTCGGTCATAACCCATGGGTCAAAAACACAACCAGTGCCCAAAACAAATGACCCAAAACTTAAATATAAAAAATACTGCAACTTCAACGACTTTTTCAACCTTGCTACAGTCCGAATCAGCTTCTGGCCACAACAAGAGAGTTGTAGCTCTTTCTCTTGGCTTTACAACGAATGGTCAAACACCTCAATCCGATTCCTGTAGCTCAAGTTATGATCGTTTCCGTGCACACTGCTAAAGCTGAAAATTAAATACGAAAATGAAATAAGTGCAAAAATAGAATAAAATAGAAAAACAATATAAAATATAAAAATAATCAAAGGAAAACAAGGAAATGCTTAGATACAAACATGGAAGAATGTGCATGAAAATGCACTGATCAAATTCCCCCACACTTGAACTTTTGCACTCCGAGCAAAATAAAGTAAAAGAAACACAAAAGCATCATCGATTACTCGTTCTAGGCTACAAACTCCTCTTGGTTAAGATTGCATCAATAGGTACTAATCTTACACACTAAGGATATCATAGAAACACTAATATTATCTCCGAATATAGAACCCAATTCAAATCAAATTATTATGCTAAAGCCTAACTTACTCATCCTCCTTTTTACTCTTTTTCGTTCGCGCAATCACATTAAGCCGTTATCTCCACACACTCATAGCAAAGCGACCGGTTAGTGACTCGATCCTTTTTCATGGGGTTCGGTACTTACGTGGTATAACCCTTTGATTACTCGATTGTAGTTCGGGGATCGGACCGTAGTCGCCTACCAAGTTCACGAAACTGAACCAACTAACAACGAGTCTTATTATCAATTTTTTGCGGGTTCTACGATTGGGTTAAATGACCGGGTGAGGGTCACCAAACTTAGAAGGCGCATTCCTTTTTCTTTCTCTTTTAAAATTTTTCTTTCGGAACACTCACTTATATTCATGACTTCCTTGCGTAAAGTGTGTGTGAGATGGTCGATCTGAAATAAACTACTCAAAAGTCAGAGAATGAGAATTCAAGGCTAAAACATAATAAGAATTCAAATCAATTTCCATATGCAGGAGACTTACGTGTTAAGACGATACCGATCTTATGAACTTTTCCCAAGTCTCCACAACTAACCTCGATTAATCTCTAACCCGAACTTTCAAACCAGATGCAATTTATTTTATAACTAAAAACAAAACAAAACAAGAAAACAGGAAACAAAAGCAAATAAAACAAAGGATTCTCTCCCCCACACTTAAAACAAGCATTGTCCTCAATGAAAAGACATAACTACTAAATAGGAGTGAGAGAGAAAGGAAAGAACACACCGAGTAGTCAAGGAGGATAAGTAATCACATAAGCATCCTTTCTCAAAGAGATCTTCTACATTCTCTTCTTCCAAAGTGGGGCTCTCATGGAGTAGTTTTGGGTAATGTCCATTGAACTTGAGAATTTTATCACAGTCTTCGCCTTTTATTCCAGGATCAAAGAAGAATCTTCGATAAGTAAAAGTGTCGAATGGGCACGTGATCTTCTTTTCAACAACATCGGTGATCAAAAGATTGAAGGGCTTCCTCACTACTTTTGTTTCATCTTCCCCTTCAATTGAGAACATGTGCAAAATCATGGATGGGATAATATTGGGAATGTCGGCCAAAGTCCACCCAATCTCCTTCTTATGCTTCTTCAAAACCTGCAAAAGCTTATTTTCTTGATAAAATTAAGGTTAGAAGAAATTATAGCGGTAGCTTTTCATTCATCTCTAAATAAGCATATTTAAGATTTTAGAATTTGTTTCACTTTTGGGAAGGTGGTTGTTCAATGGATGGTTTGTTCGGGCAGCGGTGTCGAGAGTTTCATCTACATGAACAACTTCATTTGCAACCTCATCTGCAGAAGAATATCAACTTGCAAGCACCTCAATTTCAGACAAACAGAGCAAATTTTAGTGTCGACAAACATCACAAGAATAAACATCGTCAAAACCAGACAATGATGGAAAATCAGCTGCAAATAAATCACTACAAGTATCATCAACAATTTCAGAATTAGACTCTATTTGAAAAACAGAACTCTCTTCCAAGGGTTGTTGGTTTGATCCTTGAGCTTGTTGCATGACATTCACCAAAGTGGCAAGTTGTCCAATCTGTGTTTGCAGAGTCTGTAAAGTATAATCTATTTGTTGTTGATATTGGAGATTATTTGCAGCCATTTGTTTAACAATGTCCTCTAGTGAAGGCTTGGGAGGTGCATAGCTCACAACCTGGAATTCTTTTAGATGCGTATGTGCATCCTCACCTGCAAAACCATTAAATCTAGGCAGCAAATGTATTAAACTAGATTTCAATTCAAAAGGTGCATCACCTGTAGGATAGTCAATACATAAACCATTATAATTTACATCAGGGGCAGCCAATTGCCTTAAGGTTCTGTGGTCAGCCATATCAATAACAACTTCAGAATAAGAATCAAACAGATAGTGCAAGTAATCAGAATCAAACTCAGACTCAAAAGCAATGTTAACTTGGACTCTCCTACGTTGTGTGTGCAATGTTCTTTCTACCTCAGGATCAAAAGCAACAAGCTGAGGACAACAGGACTTAGTAGCCAGGACTAAAACGCAGCAATGGTAACAAAGTCCAAAATACCAACAATGTCCCTAAAAGCAAAAATAAACACAAAGAAAAAAAACGATTAAATTTTTTTCAAAAAAATAAACTGAACATGAAATTCTTATAATGGGCGAAAAATAGAATTTTGATAATTTTTTTGATTTTTTTCGACTCTATGAAAACAGTAAATAAATCATTAAAAATAGAAAAAAGAGGAATTTGGCAATTTTACGTCGGAGTACCTTACATTTCTAGAGTAAGGGAGAATTGATCGCACGATTTTTCTGCTTCCAGTAGGCAAAAATATTATACAATCGGACATAAACTTTCTAAAACACGCTTTTCCGACTCTAAACGCGAATTGGCCAAAACCGTGAGGAAACTAGGGCCTAAATGCGAGAACACTAATCCTAAGACTCTAAAATTAGTTAATAACAACAAGAATCCCGGGCAACGGCGCCAATTTGATCATTGTCGCGCGAATCAAAGCAGTAATTTTGAAAACGTAGTATAGCGACAATGACTCGAATCGTCTCACAAGGATTCTTGATTATTACTAACCGAAGGTAAATCGAATTAGGGGGTTGGTTTGATGATCGATTAAGAAAAAGCAGAAAATAAGCGGTTAAAATAAGTGATTATAAAATAAGTCAATCTACCGATTCAGTTCCTACTATCATCGATTATTATAATTTTAATACCCGAAGCGGATTATCTATTCCTATTTGGATACAAACCCAGTGACAAGCGCGGTGAAGTTTGTGAGATGTACGATCCTATTGTCCGAATTAAGCAAACGGGATAAATTTTCATGGATTAAGCAAACATGATTGATCAGACACAACAACGAATTAAGCAAACGCGATGAGTCTAAGTTAGGATCATACAATCAACCAAATTGAATCAATATATTTCATGCAATTGAATTAAGCATACAATAACACAAAATATTATTGAAAGGAATTAAACTGAAATTAACATTATAATAATCTCAAGTGTTGGAACCTGAATACAGCAGATCGACTCTAGATGTTTAGTTCCTCATCATAATCGTCAAAAGCAAAATAGTATTTTTTTTATGAATAATGAAAGGTAATCTCAAATTACTGTAGCGGCTGCTAGGTATAGCAAGGACAAGGATTCGGGTCATAACCCAACTGGGTCAAAAACACAACCCAGGCCCAAAACAAATGACCCAAAACTTAAATATAAAAAATACTGCAACTTCAACGACTTTTTCAACCTTGCTACAGTCCGAATCAGCTTCTGGCCACAACAAGAGAGTTGTAGCTCTTTCTCTTGGCTTTACAACGAATGGTCAAACACCTCAATCCGATTCCTGTAGCTCAAGTTATGATCGTTTCCGTGCAGACTGCTAAAGCTGAAAATTAAATACGAAAATGAAATAAGTGCAAAAATAGAATAAAATAGAAAAACAATATAAAATATAAAAATAATCAAAGGAAAACAAGGAAATGCTTAGATACAAACATGGAAGAATGTGCATGAAAATGCACTGATCAAATTCCCCCACACTTGAACTTTTGCACTCCGAGCAAAATAAAGTAAAAAGAAACACAAAAGCATCATCGTTACTCGTTCTAGGCTACAAACTCCTCTTGGTTAAGATTGCATCAATAGGTACTAATCTTACACACTAAGGATATCATAGAAACACTAATATTATCTCACGAATATAGAACCCAATTCAAATCAAATTATTATGCTAAAGCCTAACTTACTCATCCTCCTTTTTACTCTTTTTCGTTCAGGCGCAATCACATTAAGCCCGTTATCTCCACACACTCATAGCAAAGCGACCGGTTAGTGACTCTGATCCTTTTTGCATGGGGTTCTGGTACTTACGTGGTATAACCCTTTGATTACTCGATTGTAGTTGGGGATCAGTCTGCTACCAAGTTCGACTAAACCGTGAACCAACTAACAACGAGTCTTATTATCAATTTTTTGCGGGTTCTACGATCGTTGGGTTAAATGACGGGTGAGGTCACCAAACTTAGAAGCGCATTCCTTTTCTTTCTCTTTTAAAATTTTTTCTTCGAACACTCACTTATATTCATCAGCTTCCTTGCGTAAAGTGTGTGTGAGATGGTGCTGACTGCTGAAATAAACTACTCAAAAGCTGTCAGAGAATGAGAATTCAAGGCTAAAACATAATAAGAATTCAAATCAATTTCCATATGCAGGAGACTTACGGTGTTAAGGCGATACCGATCTTATGAACTTTTCCCAAGTCTCCACAACTAACCTCGATTAATCTCTAACCCGAACTTTCAAACCGGATGCAATTTATTTTATAACTAAAAACAAAACAAAACAAGAAAGCAGAAACAAAAGCAAATAAAACAAAGGATTCTCTCCCCACACTTAAAACAAGCATTGTCCTCAATGAAAAGACATAACTACTAAATAGGGTGAGAGAGAAAGGAAAGAACACACCGAGTAGTCAAGGAGGATAAGTAATCACATAAGCATCCTTTCTCAAAGAGAGATCTTCTACATTCTCTTCTTCCAAAGTGGGGCTCTCATGGAGTAGTTTTGGGTAATGTCCATTGAACTTGAGAATTTTATCACTGTCTTCGCCTTTTATTCCAGGATCAAAGAAGAATCTTCGATAAGTAAAAGTGTCGAATGGGCACGTGATCTTCTTTTCAACAACATCGGTGATCAAAAGATTGAAGGGCTTCCTCACTACTTTTGTTTCATCTTCCCCTTCAATTGAGAACATGTGCAAAATCATGGATGGGATAATATTGGGAATGTCGGCCAAAGTCCACCCAATCTCCTTCTTATGCTTCTTCAAAACCTGCAAAAGCTTATTTTCTTGATAAAAATTAAGGTTAGAAGAAATTATAGCCGGTAGCTTTTCATTCATCTCTAAATAAGCATATTTAAGATTTTCAGGAATTTGTTTCAGCTTTTGGGAAGGTGGTTGTTCAATGGATGGTTTGTTCTGGGCAGCCGGGGTGTCGAGAGTTTCATCTACATGAACAACTTCATTTGCAACCTCATCTGCAGTAAGAATATCAACTTGCAAGGCAGCCTCAATTTCAGCACAAACAGAGCAAATTTTAGTGTCAGTACAAACATCACAAGAATAAACATCGTCAAAACCAGACAATGATGGAAAATCAGCTGCAAATAAATCACTACAAGTATCATCAACAATTTCAGAATTAGACTCTATTTGAAAAACAGAACTCTCTTCCAAGGGTTGTTGGTTTGATCCTTGAGCTTGTTGCATGACATTCACCAAAGTGGCAAGTTGTCCAATCTGTGTTTGCAGAGTCTGTAAAGTATAATCTATTTGTTGTTGATATTGGAGATTATTTGCAGCCATTTGTTTAACAATGTCCTCTAGTGAAGGCTTGGGAGGTGCATAGCTCACAACCTGGAATTCTTTTAGATGCGTATGTGCATCCTCACCTGCAAAACCATTAAATCTAGGCAGCAAATGTATTAAACTAGATTTCAATTCAAAAGGTGCATCACCTGTAGGATAGTCAATACATAAACCATTATAATTTACATCAGGGGCAGCCAATTGCCTTAAGGTTCTGTGGTCAGCCATATCAATAACAACTTCAGAATAAGAATCAAACAGATAGTGCAAGTAATCAGAATCAAACTCAGACTCAAAAGCAATGTTAACTTGGACTCTCCTACGTTGTGTGTGCAATGTTCTTTCTACCTCAGGATCAAAAGCAACAAGCTGAGGACAACAGGACTTAGTAGCCAGGACTAAAACGCAGCAATGGTAACAAAGTCCAAAATACCAACAATGTCCCTAAAAGCAAAAATAAACACAAAGAAAAAAAACGATTAAATTTTTTTCAAAAAAATAAACTGAACATGAAATTCTTATAATGGGCGAAAAATAGAATTTTGATAATTTTTTTGATTTTTTTCGACTCTATGAAAACAGTAAATAAATCATTAAAAATAGAAAAAAGAGGAATTTGGCAATTTTACGTCGGAGTACCTTACATTTCTAGAGTAAGGGAGAATTGATCGCACGATTTTTCTGCTTCCAGTAGGCAAAAATATTATACAATCGGACATAAACTTTCTAAAAACCTGCTTTTTTCCGACTCTAAACGCGAATTGGCCAAAACCGTGAGGAAACTAGGGCCTAAATGCGAGAACACTAATCCTAAGACTCTAAAATTAGTTAATAACAACAAGAATCCCACAGGCGCCAATTTGATCATGTCGCGAATCAAAAGAGTAATTTTGAAAACGTAGTATAGCGACAATGACTCGAATCGTCTCACAAGGATTCTTGATTATTACTAACCAAGGTAAATCGAATTAGGGGTTGGTTTGATGATCGATTAAGAAAAGCGAAAATAAGCGGTTAAAATAAGTGATTATAAAATAAGTCAATCTACCGATTCGTTCCTACTATCATCGATTATTATAATTTTAATACCGAAGCGGATTATCTATTCCTATTTGGATACAAACCCGGTGACAAGCGGTGAAGTTTGTGAGATGTACGATCCTATTGTCCGAATTAAGCAAACGGGATAAATTTTCATGGATTAAGCAAACATGATTGATCAGACACAACAACGAATTAAGCAAACGCGATGAGTCTAAGTTAGGATCATACAATCAACCAAATTGAATCAATATATTTCATGCAATTGAATTAAGCATACAATAACACAAAATATTATTGAAAGGAATTAAACTGAAATTAACATTATAATAATCTCAAGTGTTGGAACCTGAATACAGCAGATCGACTCTAGATGTTTAGTTCCTCATCATAATCGTCAAAAGCAAAATAGTATTTTTTTTTTATGAATAATGAAAGGTAATCTCAAATTACTGTAGCGGCTGCTAGGTATAGCAAGGACAAGGATTCGGGTCATAACCCAACTGGGTCAAAAACACAACCCAGGCCCAAAACAAATGACCCAAAACTTAAATATAAAAAATACTGCAACTTCAACGACTTTTTCAACCTTGCTACAGTCCGAATCAGCTTCTGGCCACAACAAGAGAGTTGTAGCTCTTTCTCTTGGCTTTACAACGAATGGTCAAACACCTCAATCCGATTCCTGTAGCTCAAGTTATGATCGTTTCCGTGCAGACTGCTAAAGCTGAAAATTAAATACGAAAATGAAATAAGTGCAAAAATAGAATAAAATAGAAAAACAATATAAAATATAAAAATAATCAAAGGAAAACAAGGAAATGCTTAGATACAAACATGGAAGAATGTGCATGAAAATGCACTGATCACAAAACAACATCATTTTAAATTCAATATCTAAGAAAGATTTACCTCATTAACAGGGGCCTCACTGTCCCGAAAAACAACATCATGACTATCAATTTCTTTCCCAAATTCTGTCTTCAGAAGGTCCCCAGAATTCCCAACAACAACACACGTACGAAACTGCCTTGGATGAAATAAGGGGTTTTGCGGGTAATAATATATTAAGTTGCTCTTCACAAAGAGTCTTATTATACCAGTTCTTTTCCCCCTACAAGAAGAAAACTTATAAATACACTTTCCTCATAAAAAAACGCTGACAACAAATACAATTGATACACAAACAGGAGAAGTCGGGTTTTGAGATCTATACAACTGTGTTATCCTAAGTGGAGCATAATCTAACCAACCACCGGGCCGAACATCAAGATACTCTCTTGTCAACATTGTGGTCATATTTCGATACTACAACATCACAACATATCAACATTCAGTACAAATTCATACTAAAACATATAACATTAGTAATCGTAAAATAAAAAAGGATCAAAATCCACCTGTTCCCACAAGAGTATTGCCTCACACACGTCATACTTGTACTCCAAAGGCTCAAATTTTTTAAACTGCTGAGTATACTGCAATCATTGAAACATAAAAAATATCTCCTTAGGTTTTCACATGTCTATATTGATGGGACTAATGTGTATTGATTATTTGATCCACTTTTTACACTGGTTTGATAGCACAACCATGTAGTCACCAAAACAATTCTTTTAGACCTCAAATTCCAAAAAGTCGATTCCCCTTCATATTTAAACAAATAAGAATCCTCCCAACTAACAACAAATATCTCTCTCCCACACCAGAACAACGAAAGTCCCATATAATTTGTCTTTCAAATATTTGCGTACTAGAAACCCATAAAACAAACATAACATATTCTCAAGCTCTTCTAATAGCATTGTTGCATATCTTATGTTATCAACCTCGCATAAGTATATACCAACCACATAAGCATCTTGCAAAAACTATATGTGTTCTGCATTAACATTCAAAATTCATAATAAACCTATTTCTTCAAATGGAGCGGGTCTCCTTTTCCAAATACAAATCACTTATAATTAAAAGTTTACTCAGAAGAACATCTTTAATTTCAAACTTAATCCTTCATAAAGTTAATACTATTCCTAATATAAAATATCAAGTAAGTCTCTAGAGTCAAGTCAGACTCTGTTTTAATAGGTATACAGAAGAACTAAAATAAAAATGAAAGTCAGCAACCAAACTAACCATCATCTATAAATGTAAATAAAAGTTGAAGAAGATAATAATACCAAAATGCTGAATAGAATTAGGTTTGGGATGATGAACCTCCTCAGTGATCAATAGATTAGCCACAAGTCACGTAATAGAATTGCAAAGGCCCAAATGCAGAACTCACACAAAGTCTGTTCAAACCAGCAACACAAACCCTAGTTTTCAAGGGTATAAAAACAATGATTGTGCATAGATTTCGAGAGAGGACGGTTCACGCAGCCAACAACCCTAACACAAGCCCTATTTTCATCACCTTCCCAAACACACAAAACCTTCAGAAATTATTAAACAGTAAAGAACCAAAACACAGAAACCACAATAAAGCCATTAATCACCAAAACCTTTCAGATCTCATAAAGAAAAAAGGGAAAAAGCAAATTGAATTCACAAGTTTGAAAACATTAGAAATATGAAATAAACCATAAACCCTAAATATATTATCATCATTTTCACAAATCGCAATCCCTTCAAAAATTTGTGAGAGAGAAGAAGATATAAATCAGAAAGAACTCACCCATATATCGAATTGGTCCCTGAACCGAATCTCTACATTCGTTCATCATCTTCATAAACCCCAACATTCGAACCTTGATCGATGAAAGCAAACTGCGAATCAAAGCCGACGAAGAATTTGAGTAGGCATGGCAAATAAACCCGCCCCGCCCCGAAATTAGCGGGGAAAACCTGGTTTAACCGGGGGCGGGGGCGGGTGCGGGGAAAACCCGTTTATTATTTACGGTGCGGGTGATGGTAATACCCGCCCCGCACCCGCCAACTAAATTTAATTTAATTTATTTATTTTTAATAGTTTTATTACTCATTTACACTTTTTAATACTTTTTAATGTTATAATATCATGTTTATTAGAATTATTATTTACTTTTTTGAAATAAAATTTAAATAAAAATATCAAACTTAAAAAATACTTTTAAAATAATTAATTATTTAGTTTAATTATTTATTTTTAACTTAATTCAAAAAAATATAAAATTAAAAAAAATAATTTATTCGGGCGGGTGCAGGAAAACCCGTTTCTTGTTGGAGGTGGGGGCGGATGAACAAATTTCAGCCCCAAACGGGTTTGGGAGAGGGTGTGGGTCTGGGTCTAGGTGGCGGGTGAAGGTCTGGGTGTGCTTAAGCCCGCCCCAGACCCGCCCCGTTACCATCCCTAGATTTGAGATGATGAAGTGTTGAATTGTAAACGGAGATGATGAACAGTAATAGGAGGAAACGATTTCCGACGAGATTTCCAACCGAGAGGAGCGAGAGAGACCGTGAAGAATAAAACGGCGAGACACCAGAACATGCATCGGCGAAGATAGGTCACAAAATCTCGAGATCGTGAGAGAGAAGATGAACAGTGGAACACGATAGAATATGGAAGCGGAAAAAGCGAAGAGGCAAATTTGGAACCTTGTCACCCTTCCTTCCTGCGACGAAGGGTTTCGGCGAAGGGTTTCGTCGAAGGGTTTCCAATTTCAGTGAAAACGAGAAGAAGGGTGAAGAGTAAACCTAGTTTCTGTGAAGTGTAAACCCAATTTCAGTGAGTGTGAATAATTTGAAAAAAGGGTGAAAATGAAAATGGGTTTGGAAGATGAAAATGGTTTCACCGTGAATAGTTAGGAAAATAGGTGAAAATTAAAATATTTTTTCAAAACTATTGATTTTTGTTCATCTAATTCAATATCAATTCTTTTTTGAAATGTTAAATAAACACTTATAAAATAATAATTTATCATAAAAAACTAAAGCATTTTATTTAATTTTTTTAATAAATAGTTGGACCAAGAAAAATCATCTAAATTGTGACATTAATTTATTAATAGTCACCCATTAATATATCACATTGATTACATATATTAAGTTATAAATTTTTTTAGTTTATATAAATTTACACCCATTTATTTATTTTAAAAAGAGTAATTGAGATTTGATTATAATAATATTTTTAATTTAAACCCATTTTTTGAAAATAGTGGGTATATTATCACATGATAATATTTAAAATTATATTTTATTTATAAAATTGTCACCATATTTTTTATTTGCACCATTTTTTTTAATTTAAAAGGAGTAATTGAGATTTGATTATAGTAATATTTTTATTTTAAACTTATTTTTAGAAAATAGGGGTAGATTGTCACATGATAATGCTTAAATGACATTTTATTTATAAAATTGTCACCGCATTTTTTTACTTACATCCGATTTTTGAAAATCGAATATAAATTTTAAAATTATATTATTTTTTTTACTAGTGATAAGACTATTATAGTTAGATTTCAAACTCAACTGTTAAAGGACCAACTGAATGATTGGTTATATTTATAGGAGATAAATTTGATTTTAGAGCTTTAGATAATTGGGGGGTACTATTTTTTTTGTTATAAAATTTTTAGATGAGTTGAATTCAGAATCGATAGAAGAACTAATAATAAAAGAGAACATAGAAATATAAATCACATGATAAATATAATATAACATTTGTTTACACCGTTTAAACATATGTTTGCCATTAAAGATTCTCACCTTCTAATTACTTTCGAAAGCTTTCATCAAATCAGAAAGCTTGTTAACATTAAAGAGGACAACAATTAAAAAAAAGGATATGTTATGCTTGTAAAAACTGTTCGTGCAACGTTGTTAAAAAAAGTCTAGCTTAAATTCAAAGTCTATAGCAAACAATATTAGTACATAAATTTATATATATATATATATATATATATATATATATATATATATATATATATATATATATATATATATATATATATATATATATATATATATATATATATTGATCGAATAAATAATCGAATGGAGCTTGGAACAGTTGATGATCCTTCGAGCAAGTTGACGTTGAGGAAGAGGTGGTGTACCTGCAAGGCACTCCGATGCTAAAGTAAGCAAATGTTCAAGGAGGATGGTATAAAATATTAGGTTTTTAGTGTAAGAAAGTGATATCTTGCCCTCAAAGATATGAGGGTTTATATAAGGGACATAGGAGGATTCTCATTGGTTGTTATATTTGGATCGAGATATGCGGGTCCGCAAATATAGTCGTTTGAGCTGACTAGGTCAAAGACGGGCGATGGCGCCCGTAACTAGCCGTTGTGTCAGGCAAAGGGAGTGTCACGGGCATAGCTCTTGATGCGATGAGCAACGAATCTACTCGACAGACGCCGAGCAAGAGACGTCGTGTGGCATGTGTTCCGAGCAACTGGCAGCCCCCAATGTCGGCATGAATCTCTATCGAAGATTGTATCTCGAAGAACATGACCTGCCCGACAGGCGTTCGGGCAGTCCATAACAGTAGCCCCCCAAGTCGTTGCGTCCGTGGAGGTGGCGACTTGATTCGAATCGTACAGTCGAGCTTGTTTTATTCGAGGAAATGAGGAATCGTCGAGGAAGCGAAAGGTTGGAGAATATGGAGGGTTTCGTTGGCGTGGCCTCGAGCCGTGTGCATTAATGGCTTGGCAGTTCTAGGGCATAGGGTGCAATGATGGATTCCCTAGGTTTCATAGGCGCGTGCAGACCCACGTGCGGGGAGTAGGCCTATAAAAGGAGCGAAGACTCCTTACTTGTGGATTTTATTTCGTCTGAATCCACTTGTGTATGTTCGACTTCATCACCCATCACTCTGAGGAACCTGAATCGTGTTTTCCAGAGTTTCTTCCGCTTCACGTCGCCGCATTAGTGCTTGATTCTTCATCAGTGACGCTTTGGTCACTTATTAAATGGTATGTTTCTGAATTCTTGGTTCAATTTCATTGGGTTAGGTTTGAAATCCCTATATGTACATATAATGCATGCGGTTAGGGTTTCTGTTTTGGGGTTTTTGGAATGGCGGTGAACAGCTGCTCCGTCGTTCCATTACGTTTGATTACGCTGGAGTTTTTCAGTGCGTTCTCTTCCTCGAGCCGAGGGATCTCGTTTTAGATGATAATTTGTTTCGAGAGAGGGTATTAATCGAGGAGGTGGATCCTCGTTCGTCTGAGCCCTTTCACTTAATGAGTAGTGGAAGGGTGGATTTGACGTCAATGTCGAGCTCACCAACTTCCTCTACTTTTTAGGTATTATGGTGAACATCGATGAAGACAGTTGTGAGGGCTCAAGGGGTTCCGAGCAGGAGTATTCTGATTTTACTCCCTCTGAGAAAAATTCTTCTGATGCCATTCTAGGGGAGGAATCCCATCCTGTCGAGGGTTAGCTTGGGACAGTTGCTCCAACTGATGACCAAGATCCCACTACCTAGGTGGCTCTCAATGTTCGTGTGAGAGGATCGTGCTTTACTACACGTCCGAGCGAAGTTTTCGAGGATGTTGATCGGTATGATTCTGAGGGGGAGGAAGTGAACGAGGGGGAGAAATGAGAGGACTGAGCTGTTTATATTCCTGCAGCCGAGCATCGGGTATGCTCGATATATGAGGGGGACCAAATCCCAGTGTTCGACATTTGGTTCAGGGAGTTGGGGTTTCGTCTCCCCTTTACTGACTTGCATGTGGCGGTGTTCGATCACCTTCGTTTGGCTCCGTCGCAACTTCATCCGAATGCGATCGCCTTTATCAGGGCACTTGAGATCGTGTGTGAATACTTAGATATAGGCGCTACCCTCCCCTTGTTTTTTCATATATTCTTCCTTCAGAGGGGGTCAAACAAGACGGACGGGGTAGTTCGATGGAGTTGGGTGTCGTTTCGACAACAAAATGGGAAGCTTTTCAAACCCTATCAAGAGTCTGTTCGATTCTTCAAAGAGAAGTTCATGTTGGTCCGACCGATCTCAGAATGGGCTCTTTTTAACGTGTTCACAAGCACACATGGTGTCTGGGAGGATGGTTCCCCGAAGATGAACGAGCGAGGGGAGCGGGTGCATTAGCTCGTATCTAAGTTTAACTTTCATTGGGCGAGGAGGAAAGCCGCTCGTTGAAGAAGATGAGGGTTATGTCTATGAGCCCCCACTTATCAATGTGAGGGATCTCCTTCTTAGTGGAGATCCTAAGGCTTACTTGGGTAGATGTTTTATTATTTTAATTATCCTCGCATCCTTTCTCTTTTATGCTATTGATGAATGCTTTTAGATTTATCTGGTCTTAATGTGTGCCCTTTCTTGTTGCAGCTAGGATGAATCTCGTGCAGGAGCGCATGGCTTGGAATCTTCTGCAGAAGAAGAAAGCAAATGGGACGGGATTGCCAAATGAAACTGGGGTCTCCTCTAAGACTGGTCCGAGAAAGTCGTCTACGAGCTTGGTGGCCCTGTCCCCTCAGGAGACTCACTTGAAGAATAAGAGGGTGTGAGGTGAAGGGCCCGTGGATCTGACCGGGGAAAAGGTAAGGGAAAATTTGATCTTCCTCCCTGCTGGCATGACCGTGCTTATTTTGAGAACAAGAGCGTTGTTTTTCCCCAGGCTGAATCTCTTTTGCTAGAGGAAATGGACCGGCCGTTAAAAAGGGCAGCTCTCACTAAAGATGCGGGTGCGTGGGTGCACGTTTTTGAAATGGCGTCCGCTTATTCCAAACTCGGTCAATCTCCCAAGGTCGAGCTTCGGGAGCTCAAGGCCAAATTGAAGGAATCAAAGGAGCTTGCCAAAAGCCAGGAGGAGGCTCAGGAAAAATTATCCCTCGAGCTCAAGCAGGCTATCGAGGAACGTGATGCAGTCCAGAAAGATAAACAACAGCTGGCCGACGAAGTCGCTCGACTAACGACTGCCTATGCCCCGGCCGAGGGGGAACCTGAGGATTTAGTAGGGTTGAGAACTCGAGCAGATTTAGTCGGGCGCGTGCGACTAGCCTATGATGACGCCGAGGCTGCTTTGACAGAGAGCTTTGAAAATATTGTGGCCCAGATACGGGCCCTTAATCTAGGTGTGGAGCTGGTGACTGATGGGATGGGATTCCATTTTTACGTTGAAGAAGGTGAGATAAAGAGGCCCGACTTCTTCGATGAAATGATCGTGGACGAGACTCAGCCGACCCCTGGAGATGATAAGCCTGTGGAGTGATTTTGCCTTTAAGTTTTTGTTATGCTTGCTTGGGCGTGGCTCATTTATGTAATGATTGTTTTTCGGCCCTTAAGGTCGTTTTGAATTTTTTGTTTTGTTGGGGTGGAGTCCCATATTTTAACTCCAAGACAAATTCGGTCTTTATGGCCGTGGATGTAATGTCTAAGTATTTTAGTTTATCGTTTGTATGCATTTGATACTTTATGTTTCGGGGAGGGAACGCTTAATAGTAATGTATGGTCTTTGATAGTGTGGGGAAACTAGTCAAAGTGATCTAGTTCGTTGCTGGACTCGGTCCGAAGCTCAACCTTTGATTGAAGGCCTGAGGTCGGTGGCGTGAATGTCCCATCGCGAATTGGGTGTTCTGTCGAGCGAGGTACTTAGACAGCGGGGCTCGTTTGAGTCCCCCGCATTGAGGTAGAGATCTAGCTCGTTAGGTTAATAGAGAGAGTGTCTCTTTATGTGCCATGATGTCACGCAATGCTGGAACCAGGGCGAGCGTTTGATGTCGAGCTATAAGCACCTTGGTGGTTTCCCGAGGTGTGTCGACCGTTAGTGTTTTAACTATAGTATTGTTTTAGTTTTTTCGCGTTCCATGATCAAGTGAGTTGTTCCCCTTGGAGGTTTCTAAGTAGTAGGCCCCTATTCCTGTTTTGGCATAGATACGATAAGGGTCTTCCTAGTTTGTTGTGAGCTTCCCTTCGGTGGAACTCTTAAGGTTCCATTTGAGGACTAAGCTCCCGACGTCGAATTCGTGAGGAATGACTTTGGCGTCGTATCAGAGGGCTATTCTTTGCTTGAGAGATGCTTCTCTAAGGTAAGCCCCTATTCTTATTTCTTCGACTATGTCGAGCTCCTCCCTCAATGATTGGTCGTTCATCTCTGTGTCGAGGGGATATTCAGTTCTTTTTGAAGTTTCAGAGATCTCTATCGGGATAACAACCTCGGTTCCATAGGCGAGACGAAATGGGGTTTCCTTGGTGGATGAATGAGGAGTGGTTCGGTAGGCCCAAAGTACGTTGTGTAGTTCTTCGACCCATTTATTTTTCGATTCGTCTAACCTACATGTGAGACCGCGTAGTATGACTCTGTTAGCGGATTTGATCTGTCTGTTAGTCTGCAGGTGTTCGACCGAAGCGAAGTGTTGTACGGTTCCCAGATAGGCGACGGAGTCTTAAAATTTTTTGTCAATGAACTGTGTCCCGTTGGCGGTGACTATAGCTTGTGGAATGCCGAACCGGGATAATATGTTCCTCTTGTACAAACACAGGATATTTTGGGCGGTGATTTTGGCCAGTGCTTCAGCCTCTATCCATTTGGTAAAGTAGTCGACACCCACTATTAAATATTTGTTTTGATATGTTCCCAAGACGAACCTCCCGAGGATATCGAGCCCCCACCACGAGAAAGTCCACGGAGAAGAGAGGGTTTTGAGTTCCCTCGGGGGAGCCAGGTGCATGTGTCCGTGCCGTTGACATTTGTCACATTTCTTTACGTGTTCCTTGGTGTCGATCTGCATGGTCATCCAATAGTAACTAGCTCGAAGAGCTTTTCGAGCGAGTGATTTTCCCCCAAGGTGTTGGGCGTTGATGCCTTCGTGTATTTCCTTCAATATGTGTGGCACTTTGGTTTCTTCGACGCATTTGAGAAGGGGGATTGAGAATCCCCTTCTGTAGAGTTTGTCTTCGAGGATGACGTATGAACAAGCTCTTCGCCTGATGACGCTTGCTTCCTAGGGATCATTAGGAAGGGTCCCGTCGGTCAGATATTTGTAAACGGGCGTCATCCAGGAGGTGCCCACTCGATGACGAGTATGTCGTGACCGGGATGACTTTTCTCTATGCTCGGTCGAGGGAGTATTTCCTGGATTACTGATTTGTTCCCTCCTTTAGTCCTCGTGCTAGCGAGCTTGGACAGGAAATCTGCTCGAGCATTGTGTTCTCGAGGGATATGTTGTATCTCAACTGAAGTGAATTTTTTCAAGTGGTTTTGGACGAGGGTCCAATACTCGGCCAGTTGGTCATTTTAGACCTGATATTCTCCCCGAACTCAAGAGGCTATGAGTTGCGAATTTGTGAGGATTTTGACTTCTTTTTCTCCAATATCCTCGGCAAGGCGGAGGCCGGCGAGGAAAGCTTCGTGCTCGGCTTGGTTATTGGAAGTAGGGAAGGAAAGATTCGTACTCGGCTTGGTTATTGGAAGTAGGGAATGATAGGGCGAGGGATACTTTGATGACGATACCTTCTCCGTTTTCCAGAATTATGCCTGCTCCGCTTCCCGATGAGCTAGAGGCACCGTCAACAAATAAAGTCCATTTGTTGGTTCCTTCTTGGGATGTCGAGAAAGTCATTTCTGCCACGAAGTCCTCCAGGACTTGTGCTTTGAGGGCTTTCCTATTTTCGTACCTGATGTCAAATTCGGATAATTCCTCGGTCCAGTCGAACGCAACCTCCTTTCTTAGTAGTTTGAAGAATAGGAGTGCGTGTTTGGACGATCTTGCGACGAATCGAGATAATGAGGTCAGCATCCCATTGAGGACTTGAATGGATTTTTTGGACTTCGGATTGGGAAATTCATAGAATGCTCGACATTTGTCGGGATTAGCCTCTATCCCATGTTCGGTGAGATAGAAGCCGAGGAATTTACCAGCCCGGACTCCGAAGGTGCACTTTTCGGGGTTGAACATCATTTTGACTCTTCTAGCTTGATCGAAGACCTTCCTGAGGTGCAGGGTATGATCGACCTCCTCTTGAGACTTTACGATCATGTTGTCCATCTACACCTCGAGCATGTCTACAATTTCGCCTTTAAAGACTTTAGTCTTAAATGCACTTTTGGTCTCCCTAGTTTCAAAATTCTGAAGTTTAAGGTCTCCTAGTTTAAAAGCCAGGTTTTTGGTCCCTCATGTTTACCAGAGTTGGGATTTTTGCAGTCCCCCTCCATCTGGATGTGAATTTGATGACTTGGCAAGAGGATTTTTAGCCATGTCATACATTCTAAAATTAAATAATTTGATATTATTCTAAAACATTAAAATTATTTTTATATTAAAATATATGTTAAATTAGGGCACGTTTTCATCCCCAATTCTATTTAACATATTTTTTTAATATAATTTTTTTTTAATGTTTTTAGAATAATATCAAATTATTTAATTTTAGAATGTATGACATGGCTAAAAATCCCCTTGCCAAGTCATCAAACTCACAGATGGAGGGGCAAAATCCCAATAAACGAGGGACCAAAACCTTTAAACTAGGGGGTCTTAAACTTCAGAATTTTGAAACTAGGGGGACCAAAAGTGCATTTAAGCCAAGACTTTATTCATTATTCGTTGGTATATTGCGTCAGCATTTTTCAAACCGAAGGGCATCACGTTGTAGTGATAGTTACCCGATTCGGTCATGAAGGCCGTATAAATTTTGTCCGTTTTAGCTATTGGAATTTGGTTATAGTCCGAATAGGCGTCCATGAATGAAAGCATTTTAAAACCTGCAGAATTATCAATGAGTTTATCGATGTTGGGCAGGGGGTAGGCGTCTTTTGGACATGCCTTATTAAGATTAGAGTAATCAATGCAAATGCGCCATTTTCCATTATTCTTTTTCACGAGTACAGGGTTGGATAACCACGTAGTATATTGGGCTTCCAATACAAAATTGGCCTCTAGAAGGTCCCTAATAGCTTGTTCGGAAGCCTTAGTTTTTTCTGGGGACTGCTTTCGCCTGCGTTGTGCTACGACCTTAAGGACAAGATCAATGGTAAGGTGGTGACATGCGACCTAGGGGTCGAGACCGGGCATTTTGGCTGCACTCCAGGTGAAGAGGTCGGCGTAATCCTTCAAACATGCTTTGAGCTGGTCTCAAACCAGCTCTGGGAGATCTATTCCGATCCTGACTCCTTTGCTGGGGTTGTCACCGAGTGGAACGAGCTCGAAATCCCTATCTAGGATTGGACGTATGTGTTTCTCTGAGGGTCCTCTTGAGCTACTGGAAGTGGGTGAATCTTATTCGATCATAGGGGCTTTTCCCTTCCTCCTCTTCTCGGCCAAGTCCTTCGGCTCCAGACGGATGTTGAGGTCAATGGCATCGACTCGAGGGAGGGATTCGGGGTTTGTGAGAGCTTTCTGGAAGGTCGAATTTGCTTTTGGTTTGGGGTTGGAGGTTGATGGAGTCTAGGCCCTTTGCTGATTCCCTTAAACATCTTCGGGCTGCTTGGATGTCTCCGTGCAACATTGCCACCTTCCCGCTTGCTGTATAATATTTCATCTTCAAGTGTACCGTGGATGGTACAACAATCAGCTCGACGAGTGCGGGTCAGTCGAAGATACATTGGTACAGAGATAGGCAATCGACGACCAAAAACCGTGTTTTGATTGACCTACCGGTCTCTCTGGCACCAAAAGTTACAATCAACTCGACATATCCCCACGACTTTGTTGTGGAGCCGTTGAATCCCTGCAGATCTGAGCCAAGGTAGGGAGCCAGGTGTGTCTCGTTGAGTTGTAACGTCCTGAAGAATTGAGTGTACATGATATCAACCAAGCTTCCCTGGTCGACTAATATGCGCTTGACGTCGAAGTTAGCCATTCAAGCACGCACGAGCAAATGGATATTTGTGTTGGGGGCACCCTCAGGTAACTCCTCCTTGTAGAAGGCCAGTGGATGAGACTAGCCTTGGATCTTGTCAAGGGTGGCGCCCAGATCCGAACTCGTCCTAATGAGGTTGTTGAATCTTCTTTGATTGATTCGATGGAGTTCTTGATGAACCCTCCACTGGAGATGACCATGGCCATTGGGAAAGATTCTCAAGGGTTGTGGGCGGCAAAGTATGCTGGGGTGGCATCTAGATATGGGAAAAAGAAGTATTTCGGCCTGGATATGCTTATTTCCACGTGCATAGAAGACTCCTCTGCTGGTTTTTCTTCCTCGACCTTGATGGACGAGGGGATTTCTTCTTTTGCAGATTCCTTTTTCTTGTACTGTTTGAGATACTCGTCTCTGATTAGGATCTCAATCACATCCTTTAGGTGGATGCATTCCCCCTTCACGTGTCTGTGAATCCGGTGAAATCAGCAATATTTGCTTTTGTTTGTCCCTAGTTTGGCCGGGGTCTGCCGAGGAAAGCGTACACCGCCTTGTTTGAACTCAGAGTTCGCACAGTTGGTTACGGTATGCTCTCGAGAAGTAGTGAGGGGGTGTAATCACTAAATCGACCCACCGACCCTTTGTGGTCTCTAGAATCGCGGGTTTTGTCTTCCTGCCGTCTTTCTCCCCCGACGGGATGTCGAGGGGTCTTCATTCTTGGAGCTCTTGATGTTCTCCTTATGTCGAGTATCGCGAGCAGAGTTTGCGGCTTCCTTTTCCTCGTATTGGATGTTCGACTAGGCTTTCAGGAGGAAAACATCCAATGTGGAGGGAGTTTCGATACCTACAGCCTTCGCGAAGTTGCTACGAGGGTGTAGTCCTCTTTCGAGGAGATATTTTTTCATATCGTCCGTAGTTGAGACTTGGACGGCTTCTTGGTTGAACCTCTCGATATATGCTCGGAGAGATTTCTCTTTGTCCTGAATGATGGCTTCTAGGGAAGCCTCTAACTTTGGGTGGCGTCGGGAGGCGGTGCAGTGTCTGGAGAATAGTCTCCCAGATGCTTCCAGGATGTGACCGATCCGTCGGACAGACTTTTATACCACGCCATGGATCCTTTCCTCAAGGTTGTAGGAAATATGCGACATTTGATGGCCCCACGAACTCCCCGATAATCGAGTAAGGCATTGATGTTCTCGATATGTTCGTAAGGGTCGGTGGTACCGTCGTATTGACCGAGCCTGAGAGGTTTCTCCAAACCGGAGGGAATAAGGATGTCTATGATAGCCCGACAAAGAGGACCGTGATGTTCGTCTTCATCACTCTGGTCGGGAGAGAATAAAATGGAACGATTGTTTTGCTTTTTATGGGGGGAAAGTTCTCTCTCCTCCCACGATCTAGGCGACGGGGATCGATCGCGGGAGCGATACGACTCGTTCTTCAACTTCTTGTGCGAGGGAGATCCTCTATTTTTCCGAGGTGGGGTATATCCCCCTCTTTTTCATAAAAGATCGATTGGGAAGGTCCTCCTTCCGAGCAGGTCTTCTTGGTGAGAGACTTCGAGAAACAGACGCTTTAGGTCTCTAAGGTGGAGACGATGGGCGGTTCTTTTCCAGAGCATCAATGCCCTGGCCCTGTCGGAGGAGGAGGTTGTTAGTCTGATTGAGGGCGGAAAGAATGACAGCTAATGCTGGGTCCAAATTGATCGACAGCGGTGCCAAGGGTTGAGGGATGACGGGGTCGTCTGCTTGATCCTTCGGTTTCTAGTTATCCAAGAGAGAATCTTGGTCGCCAACATCTTCAGAATCTGAGGATGCGGTCCTGCCATCCCTGTGATCAATGGTGTCCTCTAGACGAGGAGATGAATTAGTCTTGTCTGTCTTTCGGACAGGTGAGAGAACGGTTTTGCCGGAAAGGAGTTGATCGTTGTTATCAACCATCTCGTTAGGAATTTTGAGAGTATCTTTGATCTTCGGGTTTCGGGATGACGAATGAAGACGGGGAAGATAGTTCCCACAGACGGCGCCACTGATATGAATAAATGATCAAAATCAGAGACGGATGGAACAGTTGATGATCCTTCGAGCAAGTTGACGTTGAGAATGAGGTGGTGTACCTGCAAGGCACTCTGATGCTAAAGTAAGCAAATGTTCAAGGAAGAGGGTAGAAAATATTAGGGTTTTTAGTGTAAGAAAGTGATACATTGCCCTCAAATATATGAGGGTTTATATAAGGGACATAGGAGGATTCTCATTGGTTGCTATATTTGGGTCGAGATATGCAGGTTCGCAAATATAGCCGTTCGAGCTGACTAGGTCAAAGTCGAGCGATGGCGCCTGTAACTAGCCGTTGTGTCGGGCAAAGGGAGTGTCACAGGCATAACTCTTGTTGCGATGTGCAGCGAATCTGCTCGACAGGCGCCGAGCAAGAGACGTCGTGTGACATGCATTCTGAGCAATTGACAGCCCCCAATGTCGGCACGGATCTCTATCGAAGGCTGTATCTCGAATAACGTGACCTGTCCGACAATGGATTGGATAAAATCCATCCATTTATATATATATATATATATATATATATATATATATGGATTATTTGAATGATCAAATGTAGTGGTGACAAAACAGGTCATGGTTCGTCAGACCGGTCTGTACACCCACAAAAAAATGGCGGGTTGGGTTGAAATTTTAGGCCCGCCGCCCACCAAAGCTTGCCCCGCTACAGACCTCCACCCGCTTTTGCTCGCCCCGCCAAAACCCGCTAAAGCCCGTCGCACCTTTTCGTTTAACTTGTCCTACCTTAATTCCATATTTTTTTAGTTAATTCTAGTAATTTTAATTCTTGATGGTTTTATTTTATACATTCATTTGTGAATACATGCACTATTTTTTGAAGTAAAATTTATTAAAAAGATGATTTTTAAAAATTTATTTTTAAAAATAATAAAAAATCTAATTGAAATATAAAAAAAATCTATTTATTTTTAAAAAAATGAAAATAAATAAATAAAAAAGTAGGCGGACAAGCCCGTCTCCCGCCACCCTGCCACCTTGACGGGACGAGCAAAATTTTTAGTCTATTTTTATTTGGTGGACATGTCTGTCCCGCTCTATTTTTGGCGGATTCAAGATAGGGTGGAATGGAGCGGGCGACCCGTTTTATCACTTCTAATCAAATGGATTAATTTTATTATATATTTTAAATCTATGAAATCATTTTTTAAAAATAATAAAAGAGAACATACAAATCGTTGTTAAAAAAAAACGTAGAAATTGAAGAGAACATATAAATATAAATCACAAATAATAAATATAATATAATATTTGTTTACACCGTTTAAACATATGTTTGCCATTAAAGATTCTCACCTTCTGATTACTTTCAAAAGCTTTTCATCAAATAAAAAAAATAAGCCTAATGGAATACTACTTCTACATAATGAAAAATATGAAGAGTACAAGTAGGGTCACAATTAAATTCATTAATACAAAATTCATCTAATATATCTATATATATATATATATATATATATATATATATATATATATATATATATATATATATATATATATATATATATATATATATATATATATATATATATAAAATAATTAAGTATATCTAGTATATCTGTTATGAAATATTTTAAACAACTAAGTAATTTTTTTAAATAAAAAATATTATTAAAATCGATTTCAAATATTATATGTTAAAATAAATCGATTTACTGTATTTATGCAAAAAACTCAATTTATTGTATTCCCGTTAAAAACTTGATTTATTGATTTTTCATAAAAAACTTGATTTACTGTATTTTCTTACAAAACTCAATTTACTGTATTTTTGAAAAAACTTGATTTACTATATTATATTTTCGTTAAAAAACTTGATTTACTATATTTTCGCAAAAAAAATCGATTTTATATATTTCTATTAAAAACTCGATTTACTGATTTTCGAAAAAAAACTCGATTTACTGTATTTTGTTAAAAACAAAATTTACTATATTTCCATTAAAAAATTGATTTACTGTATTTCTATAAAAAAAACTCGATTTACTATATTTCCGTTAAAAACTCAATTTACTGTATTTTTGTAAAAAACATGATTTACTGTATTTCCATTAAAAACTTAATTTATTGTATTTCTATTTAAAAACACGATTTATTGTATTTGTGCAAAAAAAAATTGATTTCCTGTATTTTCGTAAAAAACTTAATTAATCGTATTACCATAAAAAACTGGATTTACTAGTTTCCATAAAAATTTATTGTATTTTCGTAAAAAAAATTCGTTTTATTGAAAAACTCGTTTTATTGTATTTTTGAAAAAAAATTGAATTACTTTGACTTACAGTATTTTTGTAAGAAACTCAATAAAAAATCAATTTAATGTATTTCTATAAAAAAACTTGATTAACTATATTTTCGGAAAAAACTTGATTTGCTGTATTTTTACTGTATTTTCAAAAAAACTCGATTTACTATATTTTTTTGCAAAAAACTTGATCTACTGTATTTCCATAAAAATAGGTTTACTGTATTTTCGATTAAAACTCTACTTACTTTATTTCCCTTGAAAAGTCGATTTACTGTATTTTTGCAAAAACTCTTTTTATTGTATTTTGGAAAGAAAACTCGATTTACTGTATTTACAAAAAAAATCAATTTACTGTATTTTAGTAAAAAACTTGATTTAATGTATTTTTGCAAAAAAACATGATTTATCGTATTCCCATAAAAAAACTTGATTTACTGTATTTTTGACAAAATCAATTTATTGTATTTCCGTAAAAAACTTGATTTAATGTATTTTTGCAAAAAACATGATTTACCGTATTTCTATAAAAAACTTGATATTGTATTTTCAAAAAAACTTGATTTACCGTATTTCTGTTAAAAACTCAATTTACTATATTTGTTAAAATAATCAATTTAATTTATTTCCGTAAAAAAACTTGATTTACCGATAACGAGTTTTTAATGGAAATATAGCAAATTAAGTTTATTTACTGAAATACAATAAATTGAGTTTTAGCTTAAATACGGTAAATCGAGGTTTACTGGAATACCGTAAATCGAGTTTATTTACAGAAATACAGGAAGTCAACTTTTTTTTGGAAATACAGCAAATCTTTTTCCAAAAGTACATTAAATCGAGTTTTTAGTGGAAATATAATAAATCGAGTTTTTCAAAAACACAGTAAATCGAGTTTTTTTACGAAAAATTAGAGTAGATTGAGTTTTTTTTGCAGAAATATAGTAAATTAAGGTTTTTTTTACATAAATATAGTAAATCATTTTTTTTTGGCGGAAATACAGTATATCGAGTTTTTTTTATACAAAAAACAGTAAATCGAGTTTTTTTTTCCGAAAATACAGTAAAACAAGTTTCTTTTGAAAATACAGTAAATCGGTTTTTTGTGTGTGCAGAAATACAGCAAATTGAGTTTTTCAAAAATACAATTAATTGAGTTTTTTTTATGGAAATACAGAAAATCGAGATTTTTGTTGAAATATAGTAAATTGAGTTTTTTTTGCTGAAATATAGCAAATCGAGTTTTTTGCTGAAATATAGTTAATCGAATTTTTTAAGGAAATACCATAAAATGATTTTTTTCGAATATACAGTAAATTGAGTTTTTTTAGAAATACAATAAATCGTTTTTTTTTACGAAAATATAATAAATTGAGTTTTTATGGATATACTATAAATCGAGTATTTTACGGAAATATAATAAATCGAGTTTTTTTTTAAAATTACAGTAAATCGAGTTTTTTTTTGAAAATACAGTAAATCGATTGTTCTACGAAAATATTGTAAATAGAGTTTTTTTTTGCAAAAATACAATAAATCAAAATTTACAAAAATATAGTAAATCGAGTTTTTTTTACGAAAATAAATAAGTCAAGTTCTTTTATGAATATAAATTAATTTTTTGGATGGATGGATATCCATCTATTAAAATAATATTAAAGGATGGATTTGATGGATTTTTTTATCTTTAATGGATGAATTGGATCAGATTTTTTTAAAAAAAGTTTTAGTGGATTGTTAATGGACTAATCGATTATTTTGATCCATCCGTCCATTAACAATTCAATTCATCCATTTTGTCACTCCTAATTACAAGTCCATCCAAAAATTATTTTTCTTAAAACCTGCTTGACACAAAAAGGAACAAACATTACGGGTACAACACATGTCTACATAAGCACTTAACCTCATTCACTCCATTAAACTTCATTGACAATCAACATGACACTCTCAATTTTCACAAACAACAAAAAAGGTTATACTTCTTAGATTCCCTCACCTTGCAAAGAGATCCACTTGATCTTGATAACAATTAGTTGAGATCTTTAACACATGGTTCATCGTGAGTCAAATAACATACGAGGGTTAAAAATATCTCATCAAATTAAAATAAAATTAAATATAATTTTGATCCCTATAAAGTTACGAAAGTTTAATTTTGATCCCTATAAAAAAATTAAATATTTTAATCCTTACAAAATTATTATGCACATAATTTTAGTTTTTCATGTTAAACTAATATGTATTTTTTTAATTATTATTTTACAAACATATTTTGAACGATATAAAAAGTTCTTTAAAAGAAAACTCAAAATTTAATTTTTAAGTTGAAATTTTCATTATTTTTATCATTATATTATGAAATTTAAAAAATTCATATTTAATTCTTTTCGTTTTAAAAACTTCTAAAATTTGATAGAAAAATATTTATAGTATTCAAAAAATTATTCAAAAATTTAAAATTTTAAGGATAATTAAACAGTTTTTAAAATTTTAAAAAATAACAAGAACTAAAATTTCATGCATGAAAATTTTATAAGGATTAAAATATATTATTTTTTAATAAAAACTAAAAAATAAAATGTGAAATATTTATATGGATCAAAAACTATTTAATTTATTAAAATAAAAGTAAGAGGAGTCTCTCGACCTAAGCTCTCCCGTGGAGGAGAAAAATATACTCCTTTTATTTCTTTATAATTGTCACTTTTGAAAAAAAAAATTATTTCTTTTTAATTGTCACTTTCAAATTTCAAAATAGTAATGATTATTGTTTAATTAAAATTACTCTTACTTTATATTGTAGAAAAAATAAATTAAAATAATAAAAAATTAAGGATATTTTAAGTAAAATGAAAGTTATTATTTAAAAAGTAAAAATAATTATTATATTTTTTAATACGTGTAAAAAATAAAAAAATAACAATTATAAAAGAACAGAAAGAATTAAATTGAAGAGGCCAAAAAAACCAACAAGTAGTATATGGTGTATATCGATTGTTGAGTTTCCAAACAGGGAGGGGAAATCTCATGCAAAGTAAAAGTTGTTTGTTAGGTTAAAGAAAATCCATTAGATTATGTCCTTTAAGTACTATTCCCAATCTTATACCCACTTAGTACACTAGTATATAACATAATTGAATCACACTACAACCAAACCGATGGAAAGTTTCCCATTTTCCATTCCTCCTGAAAAGTAACCTCATGCTTCAACTTTTATATGCTTTATCAAATCACCCCAACTCTAACCCAATTGTTGCACACACACATCAAATCACACAAACCCATTTTCCCATTCTCAAGGCAACCTTGTCTCTCTATCATACAAAGCAAAGCATCCCAAGTAGTTGTTCAATAATTCCATTCACAACAAAAGAATCTAATAAATGAAAGAGAAAAAACAAATAAATTACAGTTGTAAAAGCAAACACTATCACTATGAATAGTTAATAAATAGTGTTCCACTTACACACTCCACATATCTTTCTTGCTTTCACTTCCCCACCACAATCCTTGTGAACTTTCATTCACTCACCATTCTCTAAGCAAAATCTACAACAACCTTTTCAATTATTTACTCTTTTCCTCACTTGTCACACCCAAAAACTTTTTTGTTCTTGGTTGAATACTATCAATACCAAGTCATTCATAAAAATGGTGAATGATACTCATTAGACCTATTAATCAACTAAAAACAATACAAAAAATACCAATCAAATTAATTAATTTTTCTATATAGAAAAAACAAACTAAGGTCGTTGTAGCTTTTGTTCTTGAAAATCTTCAATATTCTCGTAACCAAGCTTTCTCTTAACTCCTGCAAAACCACTAGATTTGTTCTCAACAACATAAGTCAAATTCGACTCTTTTGATAATAAATCCGAGGAAGGTGTCTTCTTTAGTCTGTCTCTCTTCTTTTCTTGTATAACATTGTAACATGAAAATACATGTTCCTGTTCCATAAACCACATAAATTAATAAACTTTATAATAATAATAATAATAATAATAATAATAATAATAATAATAATAATAATAATAATAATAATAATAATAATATATGTTATTTTCTATCCAAATAATATATATTTGCACTAATTAATTATTAAACTCACACTTTCTATATTTCCCCATGATGAGATTAGCTTTATCTGAATGTCAATTTCCTTCTGAGTTAATGTAGAATCAAAAGCTGCTAATATAGAAGCAGAAGCAATTATAGATGGTCTTTGATTCATCAAATTAAATTCTGCATATACACACAAAATAATCAATTTTTTAGTGAAGCTAATTTAAAAAAAAAAAACACTCATTATTAATTTTTAAGAAAATAATTACCTTTGACCAATGTTACAATATGTTGTGTGGCTTTTGAGATTATTGTTTCTGATCTTGAATATTCATTGCAGAACTTGGTGAAGAAATAATGTAAAAAAGCAAAAGGTGTAGGTAATCCCATTTTCCATTCCAAAGTAGTCAAAATCAAAATCTCCATGTTCTTGATAACTTTGTTCTCAAATCGAAACTCTATTGGATAATCTGATAATGCAGGAACTCTTTGTTCTTCCATTTTTGCTGCTATTGATATACATGCCACTGATAATAATTGAATAGCCCATGGTTTTGATTCCTGCATAAAATAAATAATCAGCAAAATTTATAATAATAAAAAAAGGGAAAATAAGTGAGTTTGTGTTGACTTGAGCTTACATCAATGGATCTTTTTGAGAGAAAGCTGTCGAAATAAGTGATTGATAAATAAGCTGTTTGAAGTGTGAATCCAAATTTTGCTTGTGTCTGAAATAAAATAATCAACAATGGCAACTTTCAATAACAGAAGAACCAAAAAGCGATGTAAAAAATTGATTTTTTTTTTATTAGTTTGGTGAAAACTAACATTGAAAATCCAATCAATGGCATGTAAACGAGCATTTGTCAACCAGAATATATCATCATGATGGTAGGATAAGAAATGAGTGGTGGAGGATTCAAATCCTGATTCTTGTTTGAATAGATATTCAATGTATTCGTCTTCCTCTTCATCTTCAAGATTATTATGTGATGAGTTAATGAAGATGGTGTTTTCATGTTCATCATCTTCACGAAAGAAGAATGTGGAATCGGTTTGTTCGTGACAGAGAAGACTAGACAAAGAAAATGGGGTGGCAACATAACTCCCCATACTTTTGATAGTTGGAGATGTTGTGGAAGAAGGTGAGTGATAAATAGTAGGAAATGTTTGAAGAGAGATTAGATTTTGCGGTAGTGGATTGGAGTGAGTGGGTAGTAGCGGTTTTGATACCGCCAAAGTAAACAAGATTTCATATAATGGGACGTTAACTTGCGGTTATACGGCTTAATATGCACAACAATCAGAAATGAGAAATGATATTTTTGACACTTAAATTTGGGTGTCAAAAAGGTGTCTAATATAAATTTTATAAATTTTAGATGTTGTAGTGTATTATTGAAATTTGTGTAAATGTATAAAATATAAAATTACGAGAGATAAAGACATTACGTGTTTAAATAACACTACTATTTTAAAATAATACTATATTTAAATTAGCTTTTAAAATTTATTGAATAAATAATTATTTAATTTATAATTAGGTTAAATATATATTAATAATTCAATAATTTTAAAATATATATTTTATAATAAAGATCCGAGAATCAATAATGTCAAATATTAGTCAACTTTTTAAATAAATATGTTTTTAAAGAAATATGACTATTCACTTGTTATTAAAGAAATATGACTATTCTCTTGTTATTAAAGAAATATGACTATTCAGAAGTGTTCTAGATTCCGTCAAAATTTGTTGTGTTTTTTATTTTGAGATTTGTTTTTTTATTAAAATTAAGTTGAATATAAAATAATTTATATTTAAATACAATTATATAAAAAGTAATTGAACAATAAATCTGAGATCATCATGTTTAAACTATTCAAAAGTGGCTTTTCTTTAAAACTTGTTTGAAAATGGTATAAGTTATTATAAAATTATTTTTATTAATTATAAGAAAAGTTTTAACATTCATATTAGAATATTTATTAATAGTTTTGTCTTAATAAATATTTTTTTATCAATTACAAGTTTTGCCTTAATATCAATTATTTAGTTCTTGAAATACCTTTATTATTATTGAAGATCCACTTGCATCCACCACCCTTTATTTTAAAGGCAAGTCTCACAAGTTTCCAAGTATGAATCTTCACCAGCGAATATATTATCATTAAGGTCTTTGGTTCTAAGTCTTGTAACCATTCAGTTATACTCAAGGCATAATTCCATCTATGTGGGGGTACAATCTCCTTTCTAACTCTATAATGAGTCAAATAATGATCATGAGTCAATGCGAGTTTCTCCTCTCTAGTACTAGAAGAAGGAGCCTTAACTTTTTCCTCGTCTCCAGTCTTACTAATAGGAACCTCCATCTCAAACGGAGTCTTATCCATGATAGTTTCTATTTCTTTCACTTCCAGGTCTTTGCACTTTATCCCTCAATCTCATCAAAAGTAACATCACTGGTTATGATAAATTTTGATCCTCTAAAATCCATCTTCCATGTAACTCTTCACACTTTCAGGATAACCAATAAAGACATACTTCACAACCCTAATAACAAGTTGGTCTTGCTTGATATGCACAAACACCAATGAATCGAAGACCTTCAAATTATAGTAGTCTACCGATTTCCCATTCAAAACTCCATAAGTATCTTGAAATTTATTCTCGTTGGTAACTCAACTCTCAACAAAATTCACTTTACCCTTTTCAAAATGGTTATATTCATGTGTTCTTCTAAGATATTCTTTTTAGGCGTGCCAACAATAATTAATTTCCACCTGATACCTTGTTTCTTGAAAACCTCATTAAATTTTCTAAAATATACTCTAAACTATTTCCATTTTCAACACATCATTGTTTCCCAATTAACTTTCTTTAAAAGTTTGTCATTTCTTGAACTTTTCAAAGGTATCACTTCTACTTTTAAAATGTAAACACATACTTGTTTAGAAAAATCATCAATAATAAGAAGTAAAATCACCCTCGTGAGTTTCCATCCTTGTTCGTCCCTATAGATAATAGTCAACATACTCAAATGATCTATAAGAAATTTGCATGTCATTCCCACACTCCATATTATTTTGTTTGCGTACTATGCAATGTTCATAATTTGTATGTTTATTAAATTTATCACTTCCTAAAAACCCTTATTTTGCTAGCTCAACCATTTTTTTCCTCTAACACGCCCTAACATGTAGTGTCATAGCTTGTTTTGTCATGAAATTCATGACTAGCTAATGGAAAATGCCCAAAAATAGTGAAACCATGTAAAATACCCAACCCACCCATTTTAGACCCTTTAGCCTTAATCAATGCACAACACCAAAATTTTCAATACTCCATGTTCAATTTTGTGCAATAGACAACTATCGAACACGTTTATGGAGAACACATTTAGCTTAAGCTCGTGAGTATACCTTACATTGTGTAGAAAGAACTCATGGTCATCTAAAATTTTAAGTTTAACTGTGTCAATATACCATAAGCTTTACAAGTCATATTGTTACTGATTCAAACAAATTCACCTTCTTTCGACTCCAAAGTCTCAAAGCATTCTTTACATAGACAAATATGACAAGAGCATCATGAGTCCATGAACCAACTCTTTTCTATCTCCATACTTGTCACTACGTTTTCACCTACACTCTCATAACCATTCTCATATAAGGAAACTACAATTTAAACAAAGTGACATTTTCCCTATCTCTCTAGACAATCCTTCTTGAAATGACCATTTTTGTGAAAAGTGAAGCATTTTGTCTTTGACAAATCAAAACCCTTGGACTTGGACTTTAACTTGGATATTTTTCCCTTTTGGTTTCTTTTACTCTTACCCATTCCTCTTGAGACAACTAATCCTTCACCATTATCGTCAAACTTCAAATATTTCATCTTTGATAACTCCTTAGACTTTAAAATCATTTGTAATTCATCAAAGGTGATAGTACGTTTCTTACCATAAAGAAATGAATCCTTTTTTGCATCATAAATCTTCAACTCAATATTTTGTTAGTCATTAATAATCTTGTAAAATTCTGCAAATTGCTCCATAATGAATTTGTTCTCCACAATTCAAAATGAGTAGATTTGTTGTTTTTAGACATGATTTATGATTCAAAGACTTGGTTATAAACAATGATTCAAGCTTGAACAACATTTCAATCATAGTCTTTTCCTAGATTACTTCTGTTAGGACTATATCTCTATTGCACAAGATAGTAACACTTTTGGCCTTATCCATCATCTTAAATTTCTCTGTTTATGTTACGATTTCAAGAATCAATGTTACACTCTTTAATGCTTCTTCACTTTTTGTTGAATTACTATTACTTGCATTTTTACTTTCCACAACCTAAAATAGTTGTCCCTTGAAAACTTCATGATGCCCCAATTGGAAAATAGGGTGCTCACTTTTCAACTTAACACATTTATCTGACGGTGGGGCCGTTTGTTATGAAATAAATATCAAAGGTTCAAACACATATTTATGTGTGGAACCAAGAACAGGGACAAGAAAAATAAATGGTCTCAAACAAAATTAATTAGAAAACATTGTTAGCAAATCCACACGAGCAATAATAAAATAAAAGGCGAGTGCACATAGTATTTGTTTACATAACACAATTTGATATAATTGATCTACTATGAGGGAGATAGCAACTCTTCAATCATTATACTTCAAGAATTGTTATAATGTATTACAAAATAAGTTACAAAAAAATATTCCAAGTTCATAAGAATTTCTTTTATTTTCTACCCAAATGTTTATCAATCTCTCGTCCCTTCAATATATAAATCACACAAATCAAATGTGTCTAGAAATGTTTCTAAATCATCTTAAATACTCCAAAAGTCTTTTAATTCTTAAAATAATAAAATCCAAGAGTCTTCTGGTTAACTCTTTTAAATTTACCTCACTAAAACTTTACCTCTCTCAATTTTGTGATAAAAAAGGAGAAAAACACACAGTTTTTTCAGAAAGGCAATATGTTTCGATACACCTTAAACTTTCACATTGCTTAAGAATTAAGGATAAAAAAACAAGTCTAGCTAACCTGTCGGCCATGTCTGTTTTGCCCTTACATTTTTGCAGGATGAGTCAAAATTTTAGGCCAACATTATTTTTTATTTTTGTAAATTTTTGTGAGACGTATCTAAATTGAACGATTTTGTCTCCTTACCACCCCCATTTAGAATTTGGACTACAAATTATTCTACGTTAAAGATATTTCTTTATCTTTTCATAAAAATTAAATATTTAGACAAAGTTATATTATAAGAATAATTCATTATTTATTTATCATAGAATATCATATAAGATATAATCCATTGATATTTTCATTAGGAATGATTAAAATGTCTTAGAAATGTTGGGTGTTAAAGGAATTCTATACTTCTCAATATTAAGTTTATAGAAATGGAAGTTGAGGTAGATACAAAAATAAATAGTAAATAATATATTTTATACTAAATAGATTCGACTATCATTAGCTTTTTTTATAAAAGAAATTTCTTTGCTTATCTTTTTTTAAAATAAAGTTGCTTATTTCTTTTAAAGAATGTAGATGATTTAAACCTGATTACATAAACACTGCTATGCTACATGCTAGACCACTTTTAATTTATTTTCCTATAGTTTAAGACAGCTTGTAGGATAGTCACTTTTGTGAATTTGTCCCATATGATGATGGTAAAGGATTTCATTTATTTCTGCCTAATCCCATACATAAGTCTTTGAATCATGACTTTGGCAATGCCAATTTTCAAGTCAATTAAATTTCGTTGAACAATGCACTTCAGAATAGTCTTGAAATGACTCATCTTTCTGTATCAATTTAATATCCTTACTTATAATATATTCTGATTGTCTACATTGGCCATGAATAAAGAAAGCGACCAAGACTTTAGTATATATCATCAAAAAAGTAAAAAGAAAGCTACTAAAGCTCAAACCTACTATATATCCCTGAGCGTACTAAAGTAGAATATGTAAGAAAGAATATCCATACAAAAGAAAGTACAAAGTATTGTAAATTATGAGGAATAAGGAACAAAATTTCTAAAGTGAGAAACTATTCAAATCAAGAATTAAGATTGTATGGGTCATTCCTAATGTTTTTACTCTTTTTTAAATTTTTTGGTTGAGACATTTTTGTATATTAAATTAACCCTAATGTTTCTTCAATAACACATCCCTAAAAATAATGTCTATACATAAGCACGAACATCATAATTAATTTATCAAAAAGAAAAAAAGAAGCATGAACATTATTGGATTGACATTATATTTATCTAGTCACGACATAACGTACAATAATAAATAGCACACATACCATACGTACTTATTTAACACAAGCAAATAGTTTCGTGTCATCATAAAAACCATTCCCTTCTTTTTTCATTTTGACTACTACTAGTAGTAATAATAATAGTGGGATGGGATTATATTATTTGAATTGAACTTTAGTATAAAGTAAATCTGAGAATCAGTTAAAACATTTTCTGCAAACATTAACTCATCGTGCTTGCTATTACAGGCATCAAGATAAAGTTTATTAATATGCTTTTTGTTTCCTTTCATTTAGTTCTTTGGTCCATTTAGTTTTTCTTTTTGTCGTTTTTGCTATCAATATTCAAGTGCATGCTCAACATCACTGTAACCACTCTCATGGTGTGAGCCACTACTGCTCTCAGTCTCATCAAAAAAAAAAAATTAACAGAGTTTAACCTACTTAGGTATAAAAGGTTCAACAGGATTATTTAACATAAATTAAATAACAACTTAGTCTTAGAGAATCTTAATATTTATCGAAGAAACTAAATGTTGTGTCATTAATATAGATAGTATTTCTTAATGGACATAATAATAGATTAAAAAACTAAATAAACCAGTTAAATATGTTTGGATTAATTAAATTAAATTATATGACACAAGATCCAAAATCTGGGATGCAATTAAAACTTTAACAGTTCTTGACTGCCAGATAAGATATCACACTACCCTTCTCACCCAAATAAATATAGTCTTCAATCTTCATCATATATAGTATATCATTTTGCAAGCACGCTCATCGTTTTAACTTATATACACATATTTAGTGCAATATCAGTAAATAATTCTAAGTTTTTTAGTCGTAACAATAAATTAAGTTATATAGAAGATATGAATTGCATGAATATATATTATGTAAGTAGAAGAGAAGTGGGGTTAAATTGAAGGGAAAAATGATATTTGATGGGCCAGAAATATGAATTGATAGATGTATGATAACACACGTGAATAAAATAGTAATAATAATAGGAGAAGGGAGGAGCGTCTTCACGTGTGAAAGGCTGGACCACTTTGAGTCTATATATGGTGTGGTAGGCATCAGACATTTTTATAAAAAGGAACATCAAAGACGCTCCTCTTCTATCCTAACTTGCCACCCACTTACAATACATTATATTAATATTTAACATTTTTTCTTTAATTCATATAGTTTTAAATTAAACAATTAGTTTTCTTTAATTAATAAAAATGGCTTAGGTCTTAAGATACAACTTAGAATTTAATTAGGTAAAGAAGTATTCAAACAGAAATTCAAAGATATAAAAAGTAAAGCAAATATAAAAATAAAGGCAACAAAGTTCATGTCCACATAACAAACAAGAAAATTAAAATAAGATAACTATAATAAGGAATTGTCTCAAAAAAATGAAAAATTAGATATTGATAGAAAGAATTTATTATTTACAGAATTTTTCAAATCTATCAAATTACGATGTGTCTGATCATAGTCAAATCACCCATCACTCTAGATATGGAAAAATTTTAAAATTTTAAAGAAGAACAAAGCATCACCCTAAGCCACATAAAAATGTAATACCAAACATATATTGTTAGGTCGTTGGTCACAAATACATGGATAACCAATTGTTTCCTTCATCTACACATTAGACAAAAAAAACTAAGAATCCAGTAACACCATACACTTAATTAGGTTATCTCTAGTAAGTACCTTTTTTTTTGAAGAAGTTTTAATGAGAAAACAATCACTTTATAGGGTGTCCAACTACCCCAAATAAGAGAATGAATAACGTACTTTAGATTAGATGGAGGAACACGAAGCATATTGCACCCAAGAAGACTAGAATAAGCTTAGACAATAAAAAAAATCAATCCTTTGAGAGACCACATCACCACACGTCGGGTTCAGGGAAGAATGTCACATATTGAATGGGTAAAAATAGATTAAAGGTCATTTTTGATAGTAAACGAAGAGGGGTCACTTCCATTTCAAATCTCAAGTAAACATACCATCTACAAACACTCTAATTTGACCAACGACCTAACCCTACTAAACATAGATACTAAAAATTCTAGGGAACTTAACAAACAAGGGAATGTGTCCAACCTATAAATTCTTCTAGAAGGAGGTTTGAAGGCACATTCTCACTTACATACTAAGATGAACCATAAACCAATTAAAAGTATAATGAACTTTAGAGCCTATGAGAGACACTTATTTTCACCAAGATGAGGCGGAACGAAAACCAACACACGTATCTTCTAAAAGGTAGGAAAAAATTGGGAAACATATATTGATCAAGAGGAGATTCTAGATTCTTAGACCTCTTATGTTTAGGATAGAAAACTTTGGTCCACTTGACCAAAGCTATCACAGATTCACCTTTGTCCATTCCCTAGATGAACTTTCTTTGGATACTTACAATCTTCTGCCAAATCTTGACCAACATTTTCATGAAAGAAAATAAGAATATATGGATAATATTAAGGACCGAGTTAAGTAAGATCACATGATCCCTCATGCTAACATTCCATTGTTTCTGTAAGCTTAACTGATGAAAAATCATACTTGTTCCCACATAGGGAAGGGACTTTTGGCTATAATGGAGAAAGTTACCAGCTAAGTCCATAAAGACAGGATTCACGTTAACCCTAATTAAGCCTTTCTTTGCCAAGCTAACTCGAAGACCCAAAGTAAGATAAAAACCACAAAGAATGACCTTTATCGATCAAAGATTATCTATTAAAGCCTCTGCCATAATCGTGTAATCTACAAACTAGAGATGAGAGACACTAAAATACAATGTCCCAACTCTAAAACAAGATAAGATACCAAGACCCACAACCTTGGAAAGCAATCCACTCATGCCTTCTTCCACGGGGAGGAAAAGAAAATGAGCTAGGAGGTCGCCTTACTTCAAACCCTTTTGGATGTTAATTTATAGGGCCAGAAAACCATTGGACAAAACCAAAAAATTTCTATAGAAAATACTAGCAACCATCCAAGAAATCCACTTAGCATTAAACCTAAACTTAATAAGTATATAATCCGGGAAATTCCAATTGATTGAATTTTATGCTTTTTCAAAATTCACCTTAAAATTGAGACAAGACTTTTTGGTTTTCTTAGAAAAGTTCATCAATTGATTCACGACAACCACCTCCATTAGCAATTATCCTTTAAGAAAACGTGATTGGTTTGGGGAAATATGGTTTTCCATAACCTTAACAATTATAGATATCAATACTTTGGCAACAAACTTATAAAGAGATCCCATCAAGGAGATAGGTCGAAAATACCCTAAATTGAAAGAGGAGTCAACCTTTGGAATCAAAGTACAAAATAGAACATGAAATATAGTGGGAGGGGAAATTAGTGAAAATGATTAAACATCACCCAAAATCATCCCCGAGAAGAAGCTAAAACGTTATCAAAAAATAGAAATTAAACCCATATGAGCTGGGGTTCATATTCCCACCATATAAGAACACCATCCTACTTATCTCAGAAAGAATAAAAGGAGAAGTAAAAGTAGCACTAGCCTCTTCGGAGAGGAATCAAAATATAACCTCATCCAAGTGCAAAAAGTCTACCATAGGTTTCTTAAAATGATTAATGGAAGAAATTAACCACCTCTTTACGAATCATCATAATGTTGGTTTAATATAGGCATATAATGGTCTATGAGATGAAGATGAGTTGACTTTCCATTCTTAAAATATCTTTCACAATAGAGTTGAGAGCATAAGCAGAAGTTTGAAAAAAATTATATTCTACCATCACCTTCAATAATCAAAGGCACTATAACATATCATTTTTCATAAATCTTCACTCCATTCCACCAGAATTACTCTGTTTAAGTCTTTGACCATGTGACAAATTCTAGAAACTTTGATATCTCTTTGGATAAGACTTCTTCTTTTTCTTTAATGGAAGTTACATCCTAGAAATCCAATAATTTGATTTTCTATATTGAAAACATTCAAATCATTAGTACCTCTAATAAATCACCCCACAACAAGAACTCACACACTCTCTCTTTCTCCTAGAGTTGGGAAACACTTAGAGCTGTTAAATGAGTCGACCCGACCTAACCTACTTTGTTCCGGTGGACCAAAGTGTTTAAATGGGCTAGCCCGGCCCAACCCGATTGCTTAATGGGCTACAAAAATGAGCCTGACCCATTTTTTAAAGGCCCTTGAAGCCCTATGGGTCATCCCGACCCGTATTTCAATATTATAGTTTTAATTTTATAAAAGGGATGTAATGGATAAAAGCTACATAACATAAGTAGAGATTCATATTAAACTTAGTTAATTGATGTTTAAAATATTCATCAAATCAACATCCATATATATATATATATATATATATATATATATATATATATATATATATATATATATATATATGAATACTACAAAAATATCCATGTAAAAGTACATAGTAGCTTAATATTATCACCAATACTTATCAAATTTTCTCTTTATCTCACAACCATTTCCTTGATCACATCATCTTGAAAGTATATCTTAATCCTCTTTAACTCTTTTTTTCACTTGAAAACATACTTATGCAATCATATCTTATCTTAATCTTTTTTCCTCTAAAATTTAGCAAAATCTTTTTTTAATGGGCCAGCCTAAAGCCCACTTGGCCTGGTTTGGCCCGACCTATGAAATACATAGGCTCGATGGGATGACCCAAAAAGATAGGGTCATATTTTTTAAAGGTATTTTACGATCCGACCCGTGCCAAATTAATGGGCTTATGGGTCGGCCGGATGGGTCGGGCCCATTTTGACAACTCTACCCATACTCACCAATGGTGTTTAGTGTTTGATGTATAAGATAAAGTTAAAAAAATCTCACACAAAACAAAAGTTTCACTCAAGAAATTTAATGTGTGAATGATGAACAACAAAATTTATCAAAGGTTCTTTTAGAAATATGAGAGATAAAAAGTTTATATATGTGCTAGAGATTGGACACAAAAATATTAAAAATTGAGTATTCGATTCGAGTCAAATGCATAAAATATAGTTTAAGTCAAGAGATGAAAATATTTGAACTAAGTAACAAAAATTGAAAAATATTTGAGTTGTGATTCAAATCATAATTTGAATAAGGTGATTTGGATCACTACAAACCTTTATTCATATCACGTTTTCAACATTGAATTCATTATCAAAATAAGTGTATATAATTCGAACCTTATGAAACCATGATTCGAATCACGTTTCTTGAATTCAACTTTGGGAAATCATGAAAGCTCATGTTTTAAATCAAAATAGTCATGGTTGGAATCTGGTTGAATATTACTATTTAATTCAAATAATTTGAATCTCATATTCAAGTCAAATGTGTTGACTTTAGTCAAATGTCAAATTTTATGCATATAAAGTGATTTTCATCATATAAATTATCATGTCTAATTCAGATCTTACAAAAACTAACATATAATAGAAGATTATTCTTATGAACAAACATATTTTTTTATGTCTTAATCATGTTTAATATAGAACTCTTAACATCCCTTGTCAAGTCTATGTGAATTTAGTTGTACAATAGTGATGAATAATGATATCATGTAATTTAATATATTTTTGATAAATTTTTATATTATTTTAAATTTTAATTTGACATAGTTTATCCATCTTTTTTAGATTTATTTGTAAGTGAGAATCAGTTTCATTGCTAAAAACATTTTAAACTTTATCATGTGATGTGATGTGATGTATGTGACGTAGTCAGAATCACAAAAGATTGATAAGCGCTAAGCCTAGTACAAAAATACAAGTTTGTAAGTGATAAGTTGGTTAGTTAAAGTTTTGGGATGCACCAAAATAGAAAATACTTGAATTTTATTATGATTAAAGATAATCATGACGACCATTTCCAATAGTGTTTAAATACAGAAAAAAAACCTAATGAGCTTTTGGGTATGGAAGGTATAATAATATCTATTCTAACATCGGACACCAAACTTGCACAAATCATGTTGAACTTTTGTAACGCATGATATCTTCTTTAATATGTGCAGTCAACCTTCCTACATCAGTCTCTCCACCTCTGAGGAACTCGACCCCTCACCTGCTTAATATTCATGAATGTCAATAATATTTAAAGTATTTGATATATTCATGGAATCCGAGTGAGCTACCATATAAACATTATCATTGATATTTCGAGTCAATTTGAACAAGACATGCTTGCATGGTTGTAGCTTGATGTAAGTACCAACTGGAAACATATCCTTATTCAGAAATACCACCACATCCTCTCCCACATTAAAAGCTTGAACTTTTATGCATTTATCTCCCATAGGAGGCAAAGCGTTTGGCAATACATTTGCAGTCAACTCCTTGAAATCCTCCAGGGTCCCTAACACTTATTATGAAATTGTTGTTTCCTCATTTACAACATTCATTAGGCCTTTAATCCCCGCTGGGTAGAAAGCTTCAGTTTCTTTAACAGTCTCATAAAGCTCATTTTCACTATGTATCCCCACCTTATTATTGATAGAACAATCTATTTTAAACAAATTCTTCCACCACCCTACATCTTTAGATGTTAGTAAAATTTTATGCAACACAAAATTTACTCTCATCAGATTCTATCTTTGTAGAGTCAACCCCTACATATTTATCGTTCTCAATTCATCGTCCTTCTCTTTCCTCTTCCTCTTCCTTTTATTCTGCAACAACAACTCTCCTTGCTAGGCAAATAATTGATCTATGACCTCTTCCATTATAATGAAAAAATGTGTCTCCGATGGGTTTAGCATATGGATTATTCTGTCTTTAGACTGGTGCTTTACCTTCTTGTTCACCATTAGGGTTGCTAGTCCTCTTCTTCTCAGGGTTGCAATCCTTGATTATTACACTCTTTTCCTTGTCGCCTAATGATTCAAAGTTTTTATGGGGGAGAATACCTAATATATGGGAAATTTTGGGGGGATTTATCCATCAATTCTTCCTTCATATATAGACTGGATGCCTTAGCCACGGTCCATAGAGTCTATAAACCCATATTCTCTTCCAAGAATTCCTTTAAGCCGTTGATGTATCGAGCCACTTTTTGGCTCTCTTATTCTTCGAATTAATTATGCTCGAAAAACATAGGAAATCAACAATGTATTCTATTACAATTCTTTTTCCGTGAACACACTCAATATACATCTTACAAAGAATTTGCTCATAATTCTCTGGTAAAAACTTCTCCAACATTAATTGTTTCATTCTTTGACAAGATCAAACTGACATTTTTTTGAAGTCTCTGCCTATGAACAACAAGTTTATTCCACTAGAAAACAACAATACTCTTAAGCCTTATTGCCACCATCTTAACTTGCGTGTTCTCGGGAATGCCCATGACATTGAAGAATTTTTCAATGCCGACCTACCAATCTTGAAAACCTCAACTCCCATTGTTTTATTGAATAATGCTATATTAGTCTTCACTCGGTAATCATGATTATGTCGATTCCTATGATAAACTATCTCTTCTTTGTTGGATTTTTCTTCTTCAAAACTCAAATTTTCTAGCAATATAAGCATGATTATTTCCACCACGCAGAATCATAATTGATTCTTTTCTCATGTTTCTTTGTTGGTTCCCGTTTTTGTTGGCGTTGTTCACCCGAGTTGTTAAAGTCGTCATCTGTTCGGTTAAAGAAGTTAGAGTCGTGGTAAAAGTCGTCGCAATTCCCTTAAGATCAACTCCGATCAGTGGTAGATCTCCCATGACTGATCAAGGTACAAAAAGAAACAGGAGAAACCTGTTGTGGTGTCACCTAAAGTTGAGGGGATAACGAATGATTCGAAAACACTAATCCTAGAAAGAAAACAAAAGTTTTTAAGCGACAAACCTGTCTGATACAAATTTAGAATCCTCCGAAAGAGAAAATACTTAAATTTTATTATCATCAAAGATAATCCTGATGGTCATTCCCAAGAGTGTTTAAATACAGGAAAAAAACTTTAATGGGTTTTTATTCCAAAATATAAATAAAACAAAAACTTGCGTAAAATATTAAAATGTTGTTTTTGAGCTGAAACGATATAGGAATAGTCTTTCTGACATCGAACGCAAAACTTGCACAAATCTTGCTGAATTTTTTCGATGCTCGACTTCATCTTCCATACACATAGACAACCTTCCTACATACATGACTTTTAACAAAATTTACCATTGAATACTACTACTTATTAAAAGTTGTACGTTATAAAAATTAGGCAAAATACCCCATTTTCACCACTTAACTTTACCCCGGGGTCCAGTTTGGTCCTTTAGTTTTTAAAATGTTCAAATAAATACCTTATCTATTTAATTGGAGGTACGTTGTTTGTCCTTTCTTTTGATTCTGTTAGTGAGGTTCATTATATTTTACACATGTGGCTTAAATGAAGGTTGGCGTGGATATAAAAAGGATATAATATAAAAAATGAAAAGCTAAATTCAGAAAGTGAAAGGCCGAGCTTCAAAACTTCTATAGTCTTTGAAGGCTAAGGGAAGTTCATCGTTTTGCATGCATGTTTGAAGGTGAAGTTGAAGCTAGATTGAAGGTTTGAAAGCTCATTTGAGTACATGTTAGACACTTTTTGCATGTATTTTTTCTGATAATGATAGAAACTTAGGGTTTTTATTGTTTTTGATCGGATAGTTGTAGAAAATTAGGGTATTTCATGTTTTCGCTCTGATAGTTGTAGAAAATTAGGGTATTCATGTTTTCGTACTAATAGTTGTATAAAATTAGGGTTTTTTCAAGTTTGTTGTATTTTAAGGCTTTGTTAGTTTGTTTAGTAATTTGGGATTTTATCTGAGTAGGTAAAATGGACGAGTTTCTAAAACTAAGAATTCATCATAGTGGTGAATTCATTGATGGTGAACTTAGTACGTATGAAGGAGGGCAGGTTGATGATTTGAAATTAGATGTTAACAAATGCAATTATTTTGAGTTAGTAGGTGTATTGAAGGAGTTAGGTTATATGGATTTTGAGATAATCTATTACAAGGACCCCTCATTTGGGATGAGTGATTTGGTTGATGATAAGGGTGCATTATAAATATATGATCTATATAGGGTTCGTCTACGTGTTGACATCTATATGTTGTGTTGTTAACATCTATTTAGGTTTATGTTATGTTGTCTGTTTAAGGGGTCTTACTAGTTTAGGGTTATGACTTTCATTTTGGTGTGTTGTTAATTATGTACTTTGTTGTGAACATGTGTGTTTAACATGTTGATATATTAATGTCAATTATATGTTACTGTCAATTATGTGTTATTGTACAAATTTTGGTTTAGTTTAATACAATATTTGTGTTATGTGTTATTCTCAAGATTGTCAATTAGATTGATGCAAAACATTGAGTATACCAATATTTTTAAATGTTGGTATTTAATTAAACAGATAAATTCATTATGGACCAACTTAAATTGTAGAATAAATTGAAATGTCGATATCTAATTAAACTGATACAAAATTAACTGAGTACATTCAACTGAGTACATACTAAACTTTCCAATGACAACACATAATCTTAAAACATGACAAAAAATCATAACTTAGAAAATTACAAAAACATTATATTCCAACATTTTCCCACTTCAATATCTTGTCCATCTAACTTTGAAGTAGAATAATCTATTTCCTTAATTCTTCATTTGACAACCTAACTTTTTCAAGTTCCATTTTTTTGCACCATCCATTTTGTTTGCTAACTTTTCCAACGTTAAACGTCATAATTTTCCCTTTCTCATCTTCAACTTCCTCATATAACCATTCAAAATATCCACACCCAGGTTGCAAAGATTCTTGCAAGTCAAATAGATTGGAGTTCAAACAAGGGAAGATCAAACAAAAAAATCGCATACGGCCTGGTTGAACATAAAACATACACACCTTAAAATGAGGACAACCCTAAAAATGTTTTCCATAACTTTTGGCCATTGTTGCCATGCGAAGAATAGATTTGTCTCCATAGTGACAAACCGGTTTCCATGGCAGATTCGATCTCGTAAAACGCTTGGGAGTTTAAACTTTCATGGATTTTCTGTAACATGCAGGATGAACAACATGCAGATTTCATGACTGCTCCAAACCTACCCTTTAATTTATGGAAATGGAGATCAACTAAAAAAACAACCCTTAATTCTATTTTCATATGCACCTTGTAGATAAGCTCTGTCAATTTAACGAAGAAGAATCTCAAGATCCATGTCATCTGCCACACATACACTCATAAACGACCATTTGCATTAAATTGACGAAAAGAAAAAATGTACCACCAATTAAATAGATAAGGAGGGTCTATTTGAACATTTTAAAAACTAAGGGATCAAAGTAGACCCCGATGTAAAGTTAAGGGCCGAAAAATATAATTTTTCCTAAAAATTTAAAAAATAAAATAAATTCATAAACGTGACACATACTTTTTCTAGGTGTTGTCTACCAGAGACCTGAACAACCTCTCACGTAAGCGGGCAACATTTTTGTTTTCAACCATTCAAAATTTCAAAATTTATTTAGCGGCGTTTTAAACCATCACATTTTTTTTGAAATTTTATGACAATTTAAAATCGCCACTAAATTATTGAAAACAAAACAAAAAACAAAAAATGCTACTCGCTTACCGGAGAGACTAGGGGTGTAATCAGATCAATTTGAACCGTTTTATGGTCAAAAAAGATCATAACTGATGATATATCAAACAATTTGGTTTGGTTCGGTTTTGAACATATTTAAAAAATGGAACCAAACCAAACTAACCAGTTTGATTTGATTTGGTTTGGTTGATCGATTTATGATTTTTTTATAAATATTATATTCATCAATGTATTCTCCTGTATCGTGTTTTTTAGTGTATTTTATGCTCTTATTTAAAAAAAAATACACTTCATGTAATTTATTTCATACTCTATTTTTTCAAACAAATTTTAAGTTGCTCTAAATCCATACGAAACAATGACATGATTTCCATTATATCATAAAATAAGTTTCATATCAAATATAAAAGTTTACACATGAGTTCAAAAACCTGGGAAGGGATTTAAAAACTTAATAAATAGAACACAATAAACACACATAAATTAACATGTTTCACACCTCAAACATATATCAAAATTAATTTGTAACAAGACTAGAAGGTATTTTTTTTTTGAAGAAGAACGAAAAAGATAAAAATAAAATATGAAAATTATCGGAGAGCTTGAACAAGAAGAAGACAACCATAACATATCAAATTCAACACTATAGAGAAAAATAATTATGACAGCCAGTAAGAGCAGGTTCAATAAAAACAAATTTTTGTGACTTATGATTTCTTTTTTATATGTTTTGGAGTTTGGTTCTACATGTGTGTTTTGCTTAAAGGAATGAAGTGTAAACAAAGATGATAAATGATTGGACCGATACAAAATTTGAGAATAATTTTATGAATTATTTCGATTCGTTGTTTGACGGTTTTTAAAAAGTAAAATCATGAACCAAATCAAACCACATCAATTTTTATTAATTTAGTTTAATTTTTGAATCAAATTATAAACAATCAATTTTATTTCGATTTAATTTAGTCTCGACTCAATTAATTTTTTTATCCGGTTACGCATCTAAAATTCTTGGAAGAGACCTAACACGGTCTCTCACCCTTTATAGACAAACAAAATTTGTAATGTTGAGCTGTGGCCGACCAAATTCTTTAGAATGATATGTTTTACAACTATTTTTCTAATGTGTATTGAGCTTAGGTAATAGTGATGGGAAGAGCAGCAAGTGAAGAAGAACCTTTGACTCTGAAACATCATCAAACCCAAGATGGTCAGCAAGTTTGACCATTTTTTATATGCTCACTTCACTTATCTTGCTTACAGATGCAGAATGGGGGTGAGGAAAATCACGCTTCCAAGACCCATTATTAATGCTATTATGAGAGACATGTCCTGTGCATGAATGCGGTTTGTGTTTATAAAGAAATATTTTAATAAAAATGTGTGATTGAAGAAATTGCTGAGGTTGACAAATATTATGTGTGATATTGCCTTGGTAGCATTTAGTAAATTGAATGTTGTTTGGTTACATTTCATTAAGCAAGCTATTTAAGGTTGGTTTTCATCCTTTTCACAACTACCACCATTATTCCTTTCTCCATTTTTATACTATATTATTGCTACTGTTTCCTTTATCAAATTGTATGACGATGAATACTGCATGGTTGCAACAATATTGTGATCTCATTAATTTTCACACAAAATCTCATAACCAAAAATATCCAACTAGAGTACAAAATATATCATTTTAAGAATAGTACTATTACCCAAAATTTTCCAACTAGACTCCAGAATATATAATTTTAAGAATATTACTATTGTTAATTTAATATATAAAAGTTTGTTTTAAAAAAATTGTTAAAGAAATGCTTCTGTCAAATGATAAATCTTGAATAAACAGCTTTTTTAATCAAATTAACAAATATAAGTACCTCATTAAAATTTAAAGTGTGGATAATTATATGAACTTCCTTCCACTAAGAAATTTCGTTTTAGATGACGTACTACATCAATAAGTGGATTTTGTAATAAATAAGATTCAAAGTTTTAAAATTTGCATGGTAACCCATTTAATATGGATTGAGCCACACATAAATTCTAAGTGCGAATTATTCTTTTGGATCACACTCAAATTCTGATTGTGAGAAAATGTATTACGAATCATAATATTTGATGAGATTAGATATGAACTAAAAATAAAAATGTACATACAAAATAGTTATAGATGTAATGGAGAAGTAACACATCCTATATTATAAAATAGTTATTTCAACACCAAAATACTACACAAATATCTACAGTAGTGTTCATCAAATGCTAATATTTATACAATAAATAATATTTTCTTAAGTAAAAATATAGGCAAAAATATATATCAAATGTCCTTTAAATTATTTGTTTGTAATAGGTTGGTCCTTTAAGTTTTTTTTGCAATAATTTGGTCTTTTAAATTCTCAAATGTGTGTACCCTTATCATTTTTTATCAGAGAAAATATGTTAATTGTGGATGAAATTATTTTGAGTGGTGTGAAAATGATAAAGTGCTATCAAAAATACAATAATCGATAATTTTAAATGTTTAAAATGTGAGAAAACCAAAGTGAAATCACTCTAAAGGACCAATTTGTTAAAAAAAATTAAAGAACCATTTTACTATAAAAAAATAACTTAAAGGATCCATAGTCTAATTTTACCAAAAATATATTTATAAACAGTGAAATATTATTATAATAATATCTTTTACAATTTTTTAAAATTTTTTAGTAGTAAAATAGAATTGATTAATGAAGTCATAAAGTTGATTAGTAAACACCAAAATATTAAAAAATAATTTAGTAGTAAAACAAAGTTGGCTAATATAAAATAAACAAGTAATTAATAAAAGTATTGAAGTTGGTTAATAAATGTTCCGATATCAAAAATAATTTTTAATAATAAAACAAAGTTCATTAATAAAGTGTAAAATGTAAGTTAATGAAGTATAAAATATTGACTAATAAAGTTATTAAGTTGGTTAATAAATACGGAACATCAAAAATAATTTTTAATAGTATAATGTTGATTAATAAAAATCAAAATGTTTACTAATGAAGTCACAAAATTAGTTAATGACAAAATTTTATGTTATATTTACTTAATCTAAAAATAAAAAAAATAAAAAAATTGTTGTTATAGTAAATTTTTACTTTATATAATACTGTTTATAAATATATATTTTATTTTAAAAGAATTATACACCATATAAATAAAATTAATATTGTTGAATGTAAATATTAGTGTAGACATAATATTACTCGTTATAAAATGTGATTTAAAGTTATGTTTATAAGTCGTGGTTATTCATTATCTTACGAGTCATTAAGACTCATATAAATTGGCTTATACAGGATGATAATTTCCCGTTTGTAAAGTTAAATTATATATTATTTGATTAAGACTCTTAACAAATTTTCTCACATTTAGAATTGAATATTTGGAGTGTGAAAATAAATGGTGGGTGATTCGATAGGAGAAAGTTGATAATAGGTGGTGGTCTGTTAAATCTAAATTGATACCATGTTGAAAAATATTGTTGGGTCTAATCATCCTTCATCGAAAAAATTTACCTCGTACCCTAACAATTATTTTCCTACCCCTACAATTTATTTAATTTGAATAAAATACCGTTAAATAAATATTTGATGTTTGGAAAAAATTTTAAAAACTTACATTTCAAAAAAAAGTACAATTCTATCAATTTTAAAGACTTTAATTAAGTCATCCAGTTAAACAAAACGACTCTATGCAGTAAAAAAACCGTTGCCTAAAGTGATTTGTATGTCTTGTGTACTTCAATCCACTTATTTTACACTACTTTAGCCACGTGTTTAAACCATTGTCTAAAGTCTAAAATTTTGAAATAAATTTAAACAATCAGAACACTTTATAAATCTGTTCTGGAAAATAATTACTCACCGGATAACTTTATAAAATTGTTCCGATAGTTTAATTTTTCTTTCAAAATGTTAGATTTTAGGCAACGGTTGATGTATTTTGTTCAAACAACCCACTGGACAATTTTATAAAAGTGTTCTGTTGGTTTAAATTTTTTTCAAAATTTTAGACTATAGGAAACCGTTTTAAATCGTGGTTAAAGTGGTGCAGGCTTAAGAATCACTTTAGGACATTGTTTTAAACCATGGTTAAAGTGGTGCAAGCTTAAGAATCACTTTAGGCCACCGTTTTTTGTGTTTCCTAAACTCGATTTGTTTAAAGCCTTTCGAAATTGATTGAATTGTAATATTTTTTCTTTTCAAAATGTAACTTTTTAAAATCATTTAAATTACTTATTTAAGAGTATTTTAGTCAAATTAAATGAATTAGAGAGGTAGGAGAACAATCATTTGGGTACGGAATAATTTTTTTCCTTCATAGTGTATTTGTAGGGTTGAGTTAGATTTAAATCACATTTCTTAAAATTGTATCAAGAGTCTTGTTAAAGACATGAAATTTATTATCAAGTATTGAAAATCCACCAATACCTATGATGAATTTCTACCAATCTTGATGAACAAGATTAATATCACCACACACAATGATAATGAGCAATTAAAGAAAGAAAAAAGAAGAAGGAAATATTTTCTGCAGAGTTTCTCTCTGCCCACAAACTGTGGAGAATTTCTTATTCACTTGCAACTGCAAATTCTGTGAATACAACTTGATTACAAAATTAGGGTTACTCCCTCTATTTATAGATTTAGGTTAGCTTGCTCCCTAAGTTAAAGCCCAAAACTATAAAGGCCCAAAATATCTATTTGGAACTAAATCAAATATATTATGTTCTAGACTTAAATCAAATCTATTTAAATCTAAACAAATCTAATATGTCGAACCACAATCTCTACTAGGTAGCCTCCCTTCGACACACACAGTTTCGACACACATGAATTACTTTCAACATACCACATAATTCATTGTGTCTAAACTATCCACATTCATCATTTCTCTTAGTCTTCGAAATACTTCAACCTGCACATCATTTGTCATAATGTCTACAATCTGATTCTCAATTCTGCAGTGTTCCAAATTCATCTTCCCATCTGCTACCTGCTCTCGAAGATAGTGGAACCTCATTTCGATGTGTTTGCTTCGACCATGAGCTATTGGATTCTTTGCCAGGTTGATAGCTGACATGCTGTCGATCTTTATGGTAATTGCTCCATGATTTTTACCTGTGATTTCTTCGACCAAGTTCATCATCCAAGTTGATTGACATGTGCAAAGAGAAGCAGCTATGTATTCTGCTTCGCATAATGATAATGCCACAACTGGTTCCTTTCTCGATCTCCAAGCAACTGGCGCACCACCTAACATAAACACATATCCTACTGTGGATTTTCGATCATCAGCATCACTACACCAGCTCGAATCTATGTACCCCACTAACTTGCATTCTTTTTCTTTATCAGCTGTAGGAAATAAATTGCCATAGTCGAGAGTTCATTTCAAATACCTCAATATTCTCTTCGCTGCTGATAGGTGAGATACCTTTGACTTCTACATGAATCTACTTACCATACCAACATTGTATGCTAGGTCAGGCCTAGTATGACAAAGGTATCTTAAGGACCTAATAAGTCTTCTATATTGGGTTGGGTCGACATCATCTTCTTTTGAGTCTTTCGACAGTTGCAGTCTTGGTTATGCAGGTGTCGAAGTCGAATTGCATTCTTCCATCTCAAATCTCTTGATAATTTCTCCTGTATATCTTCTTTGATGCATCATCAAGCCTCTACTAGTCTTGTAGAATTCGATGCCAAGGAAATATGAAATATCACCCAAATCAAACATTTCGAATTCCTTGCTGAGATCTCCTTTGAAGCCTTTGATCTCCTTCTTGCAGTTACCTGTTATTAACAAGTCATCGACATAGAGACATAGTATAAGCAATTTGTTGTTGCTTCTTCTTACATATAATCCATGTTCAGTTGTGCAATTCACAAATTCCTTCTCCCTTAGAAAGCTATCAATCTTCTTACTCCAAGCTCTTGGAGCTTGCTTTAATCCATACAGGGATTTGTGAAGCCTGTACACCTTCCTCTCTTCATTATGTCTCACAAACTCAACTGGTTGTTTAACATACACTTCTTCATCTAAGGTTCTATTCAGGAATGTATACTTTACGTCCATATAACATATGTGCCAACTGTTTATTTCTGCTAAATCGACAACCAACCTAATTGTTTCGATCCTAGCCACAGGTGCAAAAACCTCATCGAAGTCGATTCCTTCTTTCTGGAGAAATCCTTTCGCCACTACCCTTGATTTGTGTCGAGTTATTTCCCCTTTAGGATTCATCTTCAGTTTGTATACCCACTTGATATCAATTGCCTTCTTTCCTTGAGGAAATTCGACAAGTGACCAAGTGTTGTTGTCTTCGATGGATTTCACTTCTTCGTTCATTGCTTTCACCCACTATGAATCCTTTAATGCTTCAACTGCATTGATAGGTTCGACATCTGCATAGAAAGCATAATGTACCAGCTCACCTTCGTCATCAACCATATTATCTGATGTAACCACACAATCTTGCAACCTTGCAGGCATGTGTCTTGCTCTCTGAGGACAGCTTGTGCTTGGTTGATCTATTACTGCTAGTTCCTCTTGTCGAACTTCTCTTTCGACTTGAGTTTCTGGATCTCCAAGTAAAATTATTACTGAATCTTTCTTGACATTTCGACTCCAGTCCCACTCTTAAAGCTCATCTATGATCACGTCTCTACTGATCATAAACTGCTTGTTCACTGGGTCGAACAACTTGTAACCTCCTATCGAATAATATCCTACTAGAATCATTGGACTCAACTTATCATCAAGTTTTCTTCTCAATTGATATGGCACATGTCTATGTGCAATAGATCCAAATACCTTTAGATAACTCAAGTTAGGCTTCACACCAGACCAACATTCTTCTGGAGTAATTACTTCTAGTTTCTTCGTTGGACATCTGTTCAAAATATAAGTTGCAGTCGACACAACTTCACCCAAAAACTCTTGAGATAAATTCTTGTCTATCAATATACTTCGAACCATATTCATGATGGTTCAATTCTTCTTTTCTGCAGTCTCATTCTACTGTGGAGTATAGGGTGGCACCACCTCATGCACAATCCATTCTTTTTCACATAACCTGTCGAAATATTTCGACACATACTTGTCATAACCCAATTTTTGACCTAAGATAGCATCTCATATCATTCACATATGCATCACTAACAATTTCAGCACAAGATAGATCATGTGTGTATTCCTTGAGCCAAATTAGGGTTTTGATCAAAATTTTCATCTGTTCAAGATATGATCAATTAGGGGTTTGAGTCTTCACTCACCTCAATTGATCTATCTTCATCAATTATCAATATTTGATCTTCAAATTCCAATCATTTCCTCAAGATCTATCTTGAATCGGCCAATTAGGGTTTTGATCGAGGATGGTGTATCATTGACTTTCTGATCAATGAATGACCTAATTGCTTGGAGAATGATCTCAAAATCCTCAATGCAATATCTTGACCTATTTTCTTGGTTCAAAACATCTTCAAATGTCATGATTGATTCTCAGAGAAATTCTGAATCATTTGACAAAAAGTCAACTGTTCAGATCAGTCAAACTTTGACTTTTGGTCAAGTTTTTGAAAATCAAAATTTTTAAATCATCAAATCATTTCAAATATTCCATCATGATCATAAAAAATAAAAATGTGTGAAAAAGTCAAAACTTGAAATTTTTCTAACACTTAGAAAAATTTTCAAGTGTTTTTATCATGTTTTTCACCATTTTCATGGCCATTTTTCACCTAGATCCATTTTGATTCAAGAAAAACTCAAAACATGAAAGTTGTAGATCTTGTTCCAAGCTTTACAAAATATCCAAGAACTTGCAAAAACATTTTGTGTAGCGAGGGTTTTGAAATTGAAACTTAGAGGTCCATAACCATAATTTTCAAGTCTTTTTGCAATTTCTTCCTTCTAGAAGCCTTGTCACCACAAGAGATAGGTTTTGGCTTAGAAAAAATCTGATGGCAATGATTGGAAGAGGATAGAATCACTTGAGTTTTTTAACCATGGTTAAGAAAGATTCCATGTGCATTTAATGAAGATTCCTTTCTTATGCCTTAAGCTCCAACTTGCAAACACTTTCAATTCTATCCTTGCCTTGCTCTTCAGACCTCTTGGCCTATAAATATAATTCATTTCTCACTTCAAAATCACACCAAAGCAATCCTAAACAAGCTTTCTCACTTCTTTCTTCTTTTCCAAGTTTCAAGTTTCAAAAATGAGAGAATTTGCAAGTCTCCAAACCTTGCAAGTTCTAACCAATATTTGGCTTTAAACACTCTCTAAAAATCCTTAGGAAGTTGTTATAATCATCAAGCCATCACAAAAGCTAGCCAAACTCAAAAATCAATTTCAAACTTCATAAACTTACATATTGAGCCTTAAATTGCCATCTCTCAATCCACTCGTGCAAACTTCAATTTATCACTTCAAACATCATCCATACACTTCATAGAAGTGATCCAAACACTTAGATCACATATGTAACAACTCCAACATCAAATTCGAAACTCACTTCAAGCAACTGCAATTGGACTTAGGCAGACTGATCCAAGCTGAGCATTCAAACACCTTCCATAAGGTCTAGCGAAGCTATAACAATCATCAAACAACTTTTGGAAACACTCCTTCGAGGAATTCGATTTCAGTTCAAAGAGGTAAGTTGCTCAAACTTTGAACTCTATGATTCGTGCATTATAGATGAAAAATTGCTTGGCCATCTTGTTTTTGCACTCATACTAAATGATAACGATCAATCAATTGCATAAATTATGGTTCATACACGATTTCATGATCAATTCTTAGAATTAGGGTTCATCTGTTTTTCTTTGAAATTAGTCCTCTTAGGTTTAAATTAATGCAATTAATGATCACCATCAAGTTCCTAGTTAAATTTTGAGCAAGCTTGATGTTTGGATCGTGCAATTTCATTGAGAAATAAGGAATTTATGAAATCATGGATTAAGGAAGAAGATGAAGTTGTTGCGCGCGTTTTTCTGATTTCTTAAAAATTCAAAATTTCAGTTTGTATTATATTTAATGGTTATTGTTCTATAAACGGGTGAAACAGCCACCCTAGTGGCATCCAGCATGCTCTTAAGTCACTTGCCATGCCTAAGGTCCAGGGTTCGAATCCCCCTGAGACCTTTTGTTTTTTTTAAACATTTTTCAAACTTTCACATTTTCAACCTATTTTCAAAACCATTTTCACAAACTTGTTTTAAATAAAATTAAATGAATGCGTGATAATAACAAGCCACACATGTGGCCTTGTGGTTAATCTTTTCACCTTTGAACTCAAGGCCCTGATTTCAAACCTCTCCAAAGCCAAAACAAATTTTTATCACTAGTTTTCTTCATTTTTTTTTATCAAACTTCAACATTTTCAAAAATCAATCAAAACTTCTCATTTTGAGATGATTTTTTGCACACTTGTCATTCAATATACATATTTTATGATTATGTCAAAAAATTTCAAAAAATATTTTCTTTTGATATATTTTTATTAGGTTAAAAATAGACGTTTTTAAGTATTTTAATAGTTTTCAAAAAATGTTTTCTTTCCGATTTTTAAACCTAATCTTTTTCAAAACCTTTTGTGAATATCTTTCACTTTTCAAAACCTTTTTGAAACTTTCAAAAACATTTTAATTGACTTACGCACCTCTTTTCCATGATAGATTCGATTAAATATTTGAAAGTACAAACCAAACTAGGTTTTTTTTCCAAAAATCTTTCGAACTCAAGATCAAATTGATCATGGGCCTCCCTTACGGTGTAAGTCTCACTTCTTTGTATATATTCAAGTTACACTAGATTTTATTTGATTATTTTATACACTTGTTTACATATTTCCTTCATAAACTCCTGTGAATTCACACACACACACTTTGTCATATACTTGTTCATGTTTATTTATGTCACAACAACTAGTATAACAACTAGGTTCCCCATAGCCTCATCTTGGGATTTGTACAAGATAAACTCACTTGTTGAGTTAGCCTCCCCTTGGGCTTCGTACAAAAGAACTCCCCCGTTGAGTTAGCCTCCTCTTGGGCTTCGTACAAAATAACTCCCTCGTTGAGTTTAGCCTTCTCTTGGGCATTATACAAGAAAGAGACCTGAAAATCTCTAATAGCCTCCTATTGGGCTTCAAATAAAAAGAATCACCTTCGATAGGATAGAACCCTAAGAGTATGGTTTCCCAGTGAAATCACTCTTAAATCCAAGCCAGCCATACCCTATAGCCTCCTCTTGGGCTTCATACAAGGACCCTCAATGTCCATCGGAAAGCCTCCTCTTGGGCTCACAATACAAGGACCCTCGATGTCCTTCAGATAGCCTCCTCTTGGGCTTATAATACAAGGACCCACGAGCTTCTTAAAAGCATCCCCTAACAATAACAACAATTTCTCCTAAATATTTAGACATGTATCATCTCTATGGAAGAAGTATCTCATCTATAGCATCACATTCAAAACAAACACTTTTTCAAAACACACACTTTTTCAAAACAAAACATCTTTCTTAACTTGTAAGTGGAAACACTTGTACACTCAAGCAAAATGCCCAATGCTTACAATGAAAGATTCAACAATTTTCAAACATCTTTCTTAAATTGTAAGTGGTAACTCTTGTACACTCAAGCAAAACACCCAATGCTTACAATGAAAGATTCAAACAATCAATTTTCAAAAATGTATGTGATGAAATAGATTAGATACATTTTTCATTAAGATGACACTTGTCGTTGTCTCTTAATTTTTGCTTCTACTAGAACATAAGTGGGAACTACGATTGCTCTGACTTTCTCAACCTCCTTTTGAGAATACGTAGGCATAAGGTCTCACCCTTGACGAGCATACTTATTTCTCCCTCAAACCAAACAAATCCTAGTTCCTTTAGCCCCGAGCTACAGATGCTCTGATTCCCAGTAGGGGATATGTATGCAGAGGATCCAATGATCTTTTCGAGCATAATAATAATAAACAAACTTAGGTTCCTACCTATCTACCTTTCTTAAATCCCAAAGGAGAAACTTTCCCGAAATAGCATAGCAAATAAAACACAGAAACATACAAAATATGCATAAAAAAGTTCATATAGAAAACTATAGGTATATAGGGTGCTAATACCTTCCCTTTATATAACCAACCCTCTTATCCTAGTCTCTCCCCAATGCGTTGTGTCTAGTTGATGCTAGTCGCATCGCATATCATATTTAGGGTATTTCAACTTTCCTCTTTTCCATCTTCTTTCTTGTTTGGAAACAATAAAGCTTAGTGCTCGCGACATATTTTAAAACAAAAAAAATCAAAAGAGTAAATCGTTCGTCACTTTTTACCGCGAACAATACTCTCCACCACCATCAGTTCTCAAAACTTTGAGCTTTCGACCGCTTAGTCTTTCGACCATAGACTTAAACTTGGAAAATACCTCGATCACTTCACTTTTTTTCTTGATCAAGTAAGTCCACAGTTTTTGGCTGAATTATCTATGAACGTGACAAAGTATTTATTACCTCTAAGCGAATCCACCTGGATTGGTCCATATACATCTGAGTATATGACTTCGAGAATAGAATTTGACTTGCTTCCTGAATCCTTGCTGAAACTATTCTTGTGTTGCTTCGCTTGCACACATTCCTCACACACTTTGTTTGGAATGTCGATTTCTGGCAATCCTGAAATCATATTCTTTCTCTTCAAATCTCTGATATCTCTGAAGTTGAGATGGCCTAGTCGATAGTGCCATATCCATTCATCTGTGCTAGCTGCAGTCGAAAGACACTTGTGCTCCATCACATTGAGTTCGATCTTGAAGGTTCTATTCTGGGACATATGAGCCTTCAAGATTATCCTTCCATTCGCGTCGACAACTCTCATCAGCTTGTCTTTGACATTCACTTTGTAATTCTTTTCGACCAACTTCCCTATACTAAGCAAGTTGCTTTTCATGCCTGGAATCTATAGTACGTTCAAAATTATTACCCTTTTTCCATCTTTCCTCATGATCATAACATCTTCAATACCTTCAGCTTCTAGAGTATTTTCATTTGCAAATTTCACCATGTTTTTCATTGAAGGCTTTAGATTGACAAACCAATCTTTCCTTCCAGACATATGTGATGAGCATCCTGAATTCAAGTACCATTGACCCTTAAATTTCTCTTCATATCTTGTTGTGACCATCATCAACGTCTCTTATTCTTCACGCTTTGCAAGCTTTGCATCACTTTCTTGATTTTTTCACTTCTCTGGACAATCACTCGAATAGTGACCATGGTTCTCACAATTGTAACATTGAATGTGACTCTGGTCAGGCTTTCGACTACCACATCTTCCTTTATTTGCAACACAACCTCTTTGGTTGCCTTGGTATGGTCTTCTCTAATTCAACATGTTTTCTTCATTCCGGTTTCCTCTGCCAGTCGAATTGTTGTAGTCATCTCTACCTCTGTCGAACCACTTTCATTTTCCTTTGGTTTCTTTTGCTGAATTTGCCTGCAAAGCTATATCACTCTTTGTCTTGCTTGCAGCTCTTTCATTCATTCTCTATTCATGATATTCAAGCGTCCCTTGAAGCTATTCCTTTGTCAATTTTGACAAATCTTTCCCTTCTTCGATAGCCACCACCATGTAGTCGAACTTGGGAGCCAAATATCTCAAAATATTTGAAACAACAACTCTTGTTGTTAATGTCTCTCCACATATCTTGATTTGATTCACTAGTTTTGTAACTCTAGTGAAGAAATCAGATATACTTTCATTGTCTTCCATCTGAAGCAATTCATACGTTCTCTTGTGAGTTTGTGACCTCACCTCTTTCACCTTTTATGCACCTCCAAAAGATTTCTCAAGAATATCCCATGCTTCTTTTGTAGATTCTGTATCACTAACCTTTTCGAAGTTGTCTGGGCTCAAACATTGATGAATTATAAAGAGAGCTTTATAACTCTTCTTCTCTGACTCTGTGTGTTCTTGCTTTTCTTTTTCTGAAGCGTCTTCTTCAAGCTCGTTTACTCCATCCTTTACAAGATCCCACAGACCTTGACAACGGAATAAAAATTTCATCTGCTTGCACCAATTCTCATAGTTATCTACTTTCAGAATTGGAAGACTTGTTGGATAATTCGCATTCACATAGCTCACTACCATCGTGAATTCTTCTTCTACGACCGTTCTTGATTGTTCTTCCCTTGAATCGATATCGGAGCTCTTGATACCAGATGTTAGAAATCCACCAATACCTATGATGAATTTCTACCAATCTTGATGAACAAGATTGATATCACCACACACAATGATAATGAGCAATTAAAGAAAGAAAGAAGAAGGAAAAAAAATTCTGCAGAGTTTCTCTCTGCCCACAAACTGTGGAGAATTTCTTATTCACTTGCAGCTACAAATTCTGTGAATACAACTTGAATACAAAATTAGGGTTACTCCTTCTATTTATAGATTTAGGTTAGCTTGCTCCCTAAGCTAAAACCCAAAACTATAAAGGTCTAAAATATCTATTTGGAACTAAATCAAATATATTTTGTTCTAGACTTAAATCAAATCTATTTAAATCTAAAACAAATATAATTTGTCGAACCACAATTTCTACTAGACAGCCTCCCTTCGACACACAGTTTCGACACACATGAATTACTTTCAACATCAAGAATCTTAAAATCATCTTTCTTAAAATTGTATCAAAAGTTTTAAAATTGTAGTATTTATTATTAGGTTTCCATTATCGGATCATCTACCATTTATTTTCACCATTCATATATCTAATTCTAATCGTGAGAGAATATGCTAAATATCATATATCGAACAATATATGACTCAAATATATCTTTATAAATAGCCATAATTCCTTTTCTACCCATCAATTTTATAGTATTGAGTTATTCCAAACATATTTATTAACAGATACATATAATATCAAGTATAATATACTCCTAGTTTAGAGGACTAGTAACTTGAAATTATTTCTTAACTCAACCTTTGCAGATCAAACATATGGCTTCTTTATGAGTACTTCAATGATTATAAAATTTTAAAAGGTGTGATTTCTCATTTTAAGTTTGCATTCTATAATGTTTGCCTCATTACGTAAATTACTACTAAGTGTGGAATTTGTAGTAGAGTTTATTCTATTGTTCTATTCAAACCTTTGCAAATTTGCCTGGGCTATTTTTATTGTTTGGCTAATTTCGGAAGAAACGTAGCTGACAATCTTATGTTGTTGTTTGCACCCCATATTCTCCATAGCACCACTGTGTACTTAACAATTTTATCATAATACTTCTAAATTATTAAAAGACTTATTTTTTGAATTTAAAAAAAAAATGGTATTTTTTCCGGATATTTAATTCAAAATACTAAGTTTTTACAAATAGTGTGTCTAATGTTCATTTTTTGAGTTTTTACCGGTTATTTTTTTGAAAAAATGGATTTTTCAAATAAAACATGTCTTTTAATCGGATTTTCGATATTAAATTTAGGCAAATACCTAATATAATCTCATTTTTAAATACTTTATTATCGTACTTTTCAAAAATTCGGTATAAAACTAATGGGATTTTACCGGAGATTTAAAAAAAATTCATAAAGCTTATAATTTGAAGTAAATCTGAATTTTTTAAAATATTCGGTATGCTCGGGTAAGTGTGATTATTTTTTAAAAAAATTCAATAGACAATAGTGTTTTTTTGGAATTTTTATTATGTTTTTGACATTAAATAAAAATTAACATCACAATACCATAAAAAAATATATCACAACTTATCATGAACACAACCTAACATACATGACATAACATACACAAGTGTCAAATAGCTTTCAGTTTTACTGCCTAAATAAAAACAACACACACAATTGTTCTGGAATACTTTTTAACTTTTCACATTCTTCATCTAAGTCCAATTGTGTCATATTCTCTTCTTCTTTGATTGCATGCTCTTCAATGTGAAATATCTTCCAAAACACAAGGATGGATTCTAATGAAATATGATAACCTTGTATCTGAAAATCTACAAGATCACATGCACAAGGTAATCCATGTGTTGTCCTAATGAAAAACCACATGCAACTTTGTTTGCCCCAACTATTTTTACAATTTCCAACTCCTTTAGAATATGTTATATACACTATCTCGATTTGAAGTTGCGCAATCTCAAGTAAATGGAGTGTTATACTTATATACTCTGATTGTACCTGGTTGCAACTCCAACGTGCATAGCATTTGCACAAATATCATTGACTAATTCAACGTGTTTTTGAGTCTCTAATAAGAAGACTAAACTCTATAAAATAATACTAGAGAAATATGTAATAAATAAGTTGATAAATGTATGTGTATTAAAATCAAACTCATAAGCATGTATTTGTTTGTTGTCGTGTTCCCTAAATGGGTTATTTGATTAGTCCAAGCAACAACAGACTTTTAATTATAGGGAGTGTAGTGGACGAATTAAGGAAGAACCTGAAGCAAGGGAGTGAGGCATACACATTGTCCCTTCCAAAGTCACTCGTCTATCATTTCGAGGGCCCTTCATATAGTTTGACCGCCCTTTTACCGAATCAATCACCCAAATTTCCATTTATTTACCCATAATGTTTGTTTGTGAATGTAGGATGTAATAAGTCAATAAACAGTGCCTACAAAGTCGTGGGGACAAACTATCTTTCCTGGATTTTAGGATGTTAATTACCCACTTCCACGGGAATTGAGAGGGGAAGGGAAGGCTTCGTTTGCTTGATCCAAGGCCCCTAGGAGGCTATAAATACACCATGACTTCAATATTGATAGGATAATCTCTAGCACATAGAGAAACCATCCGTATAGAGCTTCTCACTTTGTAGCGCAAGCTAGATTTAACCCTAAACAAACCATAAAGCCTTTGAAAAATCCATGAAGAAGATATTCATCCTTTACCAAATGTAATTTTGATGAAGATACATATTGATGAAGACAATCAAAGAAGAAAGAGCTTAAAAATTTACATGATGAATGCTTGCCAATTATGAAGCTTAAATCAAGATGTTTGATCATTATTAAGATTGATGAAGATAGTGGTGATCAAAGAAGAAATATTGGTGGAGAAGTGTTGACTTATGATAAAGCTAATCAAGAGAATAATCAAGCTAATGCGTCATGTTTAAAGGTTCAATAAAACTCGTGTTATATAAATTTATATGCTCATAAAATAGCACTCATTTTTATCTCTAAAGTTCATTTACCATCATGAAAATCATTTTTTTTCATTTTTCACTTATGTTTTTTTGTAAATTATGGCGTTTGAAATCGTCATAATATCACTTATATAATTTTCGTAATTTTCTTATTTTTGGTAACTAGTTACCTGAATGTTCTGTTTGGAAACTAGGAGAGTGGTAACTGGTTACACAAAAGACATAACTAGTTATAAGTTCATTTTGTTTGAAAAATTTGAACGTTATCAGGGTGGTAACCGGTTACACCTTTTACATAACTAGTTGCACACAGGAAAATGCATCTTTTCATGAACCATGCTCATTTTTGCAAAGCTTAATGTAAATGCTACAAACTTATGCATATGTTCTTATAGGTTTCTTTGGGTTTATTTAAGGAAAGATACACCAGATTTTCAAATAACCTTTTTCATTTATAAAATTTCATACAATTCAAATCATTTTTCAAATGTTCATTCAACTTTAACAATGAAACTTTGTGCATAAGTAAGTTTGAATTGTGATCAATAGATAAAGAAGAATCATTTACTTGGAATACAATCCAAAAAAAAGTTTATTCTAATTACTAAATATGTATTCTGACTTAGTAATCATGTTTGTGATGATAAGTTTTTTGTGTAAAAAGTTCTTTGAATTGGTTTGATTTAAATTCCATCATAATGTTTGATCTTTTGTGAAAAATGTTTTTTGAATTGTTGATTCAAAGTTCATCGTGATGTTTGGTGTTTTGTGAAAAAGTCCTTCAAATTTGGGTGATTCAAAGTCCACCATAGGTTTGGTGTTTGTGTATGTTTTAGAAGGTTGTAAAGAAGTCTTGGTGTGAAACTTGCATAAGGATCTAAGTATAATGGAAAATCCTTCAAGGTGTGAAAGGGCTAGATGTACCCCTGATTATAAGGGGAAGTAGTATAATTTCTTTTTATCCTTTATTTTCCAGCACTTTAATTTTCTGAATTTTATTTTCCTAAGAGCATAACATATTCATAACTTCCGAAAAATAACAAGTTAAGAATTCTTTCACAAAAATGAGAAAAACTAAACAACCTTAATTCATCCCTCTCTTAGGTTGCATATCATAGTTACATTTGGTATCAGAGTAAGAGTTAGGTAACATTCTCCTAGATTGAGGTAAAAATGTTTTCCACAAAAACGTTCTTAGGAGAGGATGGTTGTTGGAACGAGTTTAGTTCTACAACTATCCTTGAGTTTTGATTATAATAAAGCATCATATGTTTAGAAATTGGATATAATAGTCTCTAGACAACACTAGTTATGGACTATTAACTTATGGAGAATCTAGGCTCTAGGTTAAGACAAGGTTCTCATTCTGATAGTATGGAGTGCGACGTCATCAAGTTCTAAACTCAATGTACTCTGATTTTGTTTGAACCAAGTTCCAAAGGTTCTAAAGACATGGTTCTAGAAGAACAAGTTCTAAAGATTCTGAAGACAAGGTTTTGGAAGAACAAGTTCTAAAGTCTCTGAAGACAAGGTTCTGGAAGAACGAGCTATGAAGATTCTGAAGACAAGATTATGAAAGAACTAGTTCTAAAGATTTTGAAGAACAAGTGTTGAAGACTTTTAAGATAAGCTTCTGGATGAACAAGTTCTGAAGACTCTGAAGACTTAGGATTTAAATATTTTATTTCATGTTTTGATCTTTCTAAGCAATGTTTCACCACCAACCATCAGAAGCCTCTGAATATTAGAAGATAAGATCAAAATTGGTTTGCGTTTGTTAATATTACATGGTACAATATCAATATTTCCACTTCCCTATTATTGTGGCTCGAGGATTGTACTATATTGTCTATCACTCCCTCACAGACCGCTATGGACATTACTGGTGGAATTTTGAATTCCCCTTCTACCCTCCAACGGATCTTTCTTTGGATATATAAGGAAGACTTGGAAGAATGAAAAATAATAGAGAACAACCACAAAACTTCACTGAAACGCTCTTGTTCGTTAACTTGCTAAGAACACTTTTGTGTTTCTGTCTGTCTTACAACTTGTGTTATTCGCTTTCTTAAAATCAACTTTATAAACACAACCTTTGTATTTCAACTTGTGAGTTGTTTGTCCCTTGTGTGACTAAGTGTTAGTCAGATTACTCAAGAAGTCATTGATGGTTAGTCTCTGAGTTGTTGTTCCTTGAGAGACTAGGGTATAGTCAGAGTTTCTCAAGAAGACATTGACAAATTGTCTTTGTGGTTTGTAATCAGTTTGGTTATAGTGAATTAAGTACATGTTGATAAGGCAAAATCACCTTGGCGGGTGCACTTGGGTAACTTCGTTTACAGTGAACCATGATAAAAATAACTGTGTTCATTTATTTTTATTCTTGCATCATTTCTTTGTCTTGGGAAGAAATTATTTTAAATCTTGAAACTTAATTCAACCCCCTTCTTGTGTTTCTTGCACCTTCAGTGGAAACGTCAGTAGACCATAATGTTTTGTTGGTTAACACTATGACTTTTTAACAATAAGGATGCATATATTTATTGAATCACAACCGTTAAAAATGGTCCTTACATTCTAACCATATTTGTAAATGGTGTAAGTCAACGAACATCCAAATATACATGGAATGATGATGATAACAAGAAAACTATTCATGATAAGAAAGACAAAAATATATTAGCATCTTCATTTGAACAAGAGTGATACCTCTTAATCGATTATGTAGCCTTGTTGGCCAATTAAGTGATGCATCATATTAGGATTCCTTTTCTGGCTTAACATAAACAATTAGGTTGATGCTCTAATCGATTAGGAAACCACCACACTCTTGGATTATTGTCTTTTATGAACCAATTTTTTCCTAGATAAATGAGTGTTTGGTTGTGGTGTTATATTGTTAAGCTAAATTTATTTATTCAAAAACATAGTTCTATTGTAATCTTATAATAAATTTGAAAGTTGTAAACTAAACTTATGAAAAATTTGGTTAAAGGTTATTATTGGGTTGAACATGCGTAAAAGTTAAAGTTATTGGTGTAAGGTTGTTGGAATGAACTTTTGAAAAAACTCAAGTTATTGTTAGTGAAAATTTAAGAGAAAAATCTTTGAAACCGAAGAGGTCACCTGGTTTAAGGTCAATGCAAAATAGTCTCTAGTGTTAATTTTTTTATCATACTCTTTATTTATTTATTTTTTTTGCTTATTCTCTACTTCTATTATCTTTTTAAAATTAATTATTTTAAAATTAATTGATTTTTTTTTAAAATCAGAATATCACAATTCACTTTTCTTTTGTGTTTGGAGTCACTTATTCAACATCTTAAATCCTAAAAGATCTATTGTAAAGACTAGATGGCAAATAAGTATTTGGTTAAATTAATTTGTCGATGGTTTAAAAAATTCAGAGTATTCTTATAACTTGGCAAGTATGTCAACATCAACATCTTCCATTGCATCTTGCATATGAAATAATGCTCGGCAATTGGTGAAAATAAGTCTAGAGTTTATGAATCAATTTGTTCATGTTACTAGCATTAAAAAACATCACATTTGTATTCTTGTTATTTCAACCGCTTGGCTTATAAATCACTACTTTCTTGCATCCAAACACACTCAATGATACCACTAATGTATGCACAAAGTATGCATATTTTGTATTAGTAATATATAAGATGAACACCTGCATAGACAATCAAACATGAAGTCCAACAACCATCACAAAACTAAGACAGAGTTCAAAGTGTTGTGTTCCAAGAATCCTGTACAATATTCATGCAAGAGAACAATGCAATTATAATAGAGTTATTCAGTAATGCAATTATAAACAAAGCAGTTATTAACACTCAATAAGCATAAAGAGAATGATGTGTGTTTCAGGCTTTGCAAAAGAGTCTCCTATTGTTTGGGAATCTGAGACTAAGATAGTTTGTATATAACACCCATAAATTTGGACCCAATGAGGCACATTTTCTAAAGGACAGAGCTGTGAGGTTTTCACACCTGAAACTCAAAATACCTCGTAGCCTCAATGACACTGACTTAGGGTCTACCAGAATACTATGATGAAGATCATACTGTTCTAGCTGAGTAGAAAATTATGAAACTTGGCGCAGAGGTCGACCGGAACAATATGATAAAGATCATATGGTTCTAGCTAAGTATATAATTAGGAAACTTAGTGCGGACTTGAGGTCGGCCGGAACACTATGATCAAGATCATATTGTTCTAATGAAGCAAACTTGTGCAGACTTGAGATCGACCAGAACACTAATAAATATCATATTATTCTAGTTGAGTAGAAAGTTAAGAAACGTTTTACTTGTATTGGTTTGCAGATGTTGTCACTTCCCTTTCATAAAAATCAGCTGATTTTTCATGATAAACAAGGGTGTTCTAAATATTTTGCTCAGGCTCACATAATTCAGCAATTTCCTGTGTAAACAAAAGCAAAAGTCAATTATGACTTGTTTATGGTGATTGCTGTAAATAGCTCTTACAAGGTTCTTTATTGTTTATGCACTGCAAGAAATAAAATTTAGATTATCACAAAGAAAAAACCACTGAAAGTAGTAATGATATATACCTTCAAATATCTAGCAGCCATAGAATTTCTTCCAATTTCACAAACATATTTACTGCATTGTCTAAGTAAGATATACCCTCTTCTTAATCATAATGCAAGTGATGCCATTCTAGCAAATGCTTTGTGGCTATAACCACACACACACCATTTATATTAATTTATTTATAGCAATTTGCAGCATCAACATAAGCTTAAGCAGTTTCATGCTTGCTTTCCAACTTGAATCACAAGGCAACAAGGATGATTTCAGGGTTAAAAGAGAATAAGAAACAAAGTAGTTAACTCTAAAGAAAACTAAATTATGTTCCATTCAAATGGCAATTTGCCAACTTTATGTTGGTAGATCCTGCTTTGTCCTCTGAAATGGCATCAACACCACAACCAAGGACTATTTCAGTCTGATTTTACTACACCTAAAACATTATTAACAACTAGATACATCTATGTCAGACATTGACAGGTTTCTTACTTGGTACATCTCTTTAATATGATGTCGGTGCTACATAGATTATTATAAGCAATAAAAAATAATAATGATTCTGATAACTTTCATTTACATATATATTTTTTGAAACTCAGTAACCAACCTAAGACTAATTAATATGGAGATCAATTCCATCTTTGACTTGTGGAGGATTAATTGAATCAGAAGAACAAATTTCTGGACTGGACTAATAACACAAAAACTATTAATACATGCAGAATTCTAATATAAAATTTTGAAAAGAGAACTCTCTTAAATCTCAAGTCTTCACCGACAAACCAATTCAAAAATTAACTTTCATCTATTGATTGATACAATAAGTTAAAATAATAAAGTTATGAAACAAAATACTATAAGTCATTAGATTTCACATATAGTAGATGCCATGACACAGTATCCAGCTTCAATGAGCTTTGTGAAAGAAGACAAGCCAGATTAGGTTCTGTATTGATTACAAAAACTCGAACATCACCACTTCAAAAAGATGATTATAGAATGAAAGTGTTTGCCATGTTAGTTTATGCTAAAACCATCCGTGCAATTTTCACCTTTATGAACAAATATTCATTCTATAGTCAAATAATCTTAGCTAAAGAAGATACACATGAATTATCAAAACAAAAAAAAGAAGATACACATGACAACTTTAAAATGTTCAGGTGCTTTTCGGATCTATCATTGGTTTTCCATATTGTATAGACTAAAGAATAAGGGTGCCATTTATTAAAGAGCTATGAATGCCATCTTCCATTATTTCTTGGGCAAGAGTGTGTAAGTTTATGTTCACAATCTGGTGGTAAGTAAAAAAGTGAAATTCCAATTTATTGGATTTACTGTAGGACCTATAGCAAATGAGAGAAACGCGTAGCGAAATTGATTTGGATGTGTGTAAATAATCCTATAGGAGTTCGTAATTTTATATAGGGGTGACAAACGGGCAATGCCCATCCCCTTTAGTCCCGCTCCACAAAAGTCCGTATAAAATGGAGCAGAGCGAAGCGGTCAAAGTTGAGGATGAGGACCTAAAACATAGGCTCGTCCTACAAAAAAGTGAGTGTGGGGCAGAGAAAACTCGCAGACACTATGCATTTTAAGTCTAAAAATGCTAAATTTTATGTTAATACTCGTACTCGCAAAAGCCCGCGAAGAAAACTGGGCGGGGCGGGACGGCTACATTAGAGAGTGAGGACCTGAATTCTTAGTTCACCCCGCACCAAAGTGTGGGCAAAATGAACATACCCAATGGACCGAACCCGTTTTGTCACCCCTAATTTTCCAGACGGAAAAAAATATCAAATATTATATATTATTGAATTACTATAAGAGCATTTCCAATGGGAAATTTCTTCACACACCTAGTGATTTTCTTTTACATCATTGAAAAACCAAAACTACCTTTCGTAAATATACTTACGAATTCACCTTATTTCAGAATGTTTCGTAAGTGCACTTACGAATTCACCTTATTTCAGAATGTTTCGTAAGTGCACTTACAAATTCACCTTATTTCAGATGTTTCGTAATTTCATCTGAAATAATATATATAAGTAAATAAAATATTGTGTTTTATTTCATGTGATTTCCATTATATATATATATATATATATATATATATATAATAATAATAATAATAAAATCTATTAATACAATTGATATCAATATCATATTTGACTATAATAAAAAAACATATTGATATCAATTTCTATATGAAGATATACAATTAATTTTTTATCTTGATTTACTTGATATGCATTAATTATATAGTATATTTATGACAATATAATTAAATTGAATTATTATTAATAAAAATAACTTAAATTTACAATTAAAAATTATTAAAATAAATTTATAATATTTAATTAAACAATAAATGTAATAATTAATTTTTTAATTATAATATTCAAATGTAATTGTCTTTTAATTATTTATTTAAAATTATGAATAATTTTTGATAAAAAATATAAGAAATATTTTTTCATTATAATTTTAAAACTTAAATTTAATTTAGACGATATTTTTTAATTTTTATTATAGAATTGATAAATTTCTTGTAAATAATGATGAATAACTTATAAACTATAAATATTTTCTATATATATATATATATATATATATATATCATAAGAATAAAAATCAAAATAAATCAAATAAGGTGTATTCGTAAGTACATTTACGAAGTAAACCAAATAAGGTGAATTCATAAGTGCACTTACGAAGTAAACTAAATAAGGTGGTTTCGTAACGAATTTTGGGTGTCCTACACAGTAAACCCAATAAGGTGAATTTGTAAGTACACTTACGAAGTAAACCAAATAAGGTGAATTCGTAAGTGCACTTACGAAATAAATCACATAAGGTGAATTCGTAAGTGCACTTACGAATTTTGGGTCCCAACAGGTGAATTCGCAAGTACACTTACGAAGTAAACTAAATAATTCATGTTTATGGTGAATTCGTAAGTGCACTTATGAATTTTAGGGGCATTTTGGGTTTTCCATCAGGTGTGGAGAAGAAGCCCACTAGATGGGTGAAGAAATTTCCTCTCCAATGGTGCTACCAATATTAGGGTTCTTTGTGGGACCCATTAAATCACATCATCTTGAAACAACTCATCCAATTTTCACTCCAATGATACAACTTTAAAGAACTCATATTGAGTCCCACAAATTTACTTTATATATTAATATTTTATTCATTATTAAATTAAATTAAATTTAAAATAATAATTTAAATTATATAAAATAAAATTAATATGAAATTCTGGTGCAACAGAAGTCCCAGATGTCACATAAGGATGTCAAGACATCTGGTCTAACATTAAAACTAACACAGTTAAGGTAGAACACAGTAATGCAGGAAAGCAATAAAAACACAACAGAATTGTTAACCCATTTCGGTTCAACCAACCTACATCTGGGGGCTACTAAGCTAGGAAGAAGACTCCACTATCAGTAGTATTATTTTATGTAAACAACCTCCAGTTTACAGATAAACAACCTCTGGTTTACCTAATCAATACCCAATGAAACATTTATCTTAGAAACTCATCTAAGATAAGAGAACCTCTGCTCACTCCCTAGTGATACCTAAATGTTGCAATCTCCCGGAACAAAAATAACTAGTTTGAAGAACATCACTCCAAACACACAAAACAATCAAACTCGTGACTAACACAAACTTGAAATTGCTTCACAGCTTCTTCCAAGGACACAACTGCACTCATTGCTTCATAACTTCTGAGTGAGTAAAACAATCCTCTTGCCTACGGGCTTCGAGGTACAAATCAGTGACTATCCCACAATCCGGGTGGTTCCTACATGGCAAACCCTAATGATTACATCTTTCTATATTTAGCTAGCTTTCTAAAACTAGGTTATAAACTGCTTATTTATAACCATCTACCCTTCAAACAACAACATAAAGTTGCAACAAACTGCAGTAACAAACTCTACAGAAAAAACAAACAAGCAGATAACTTCTGCTACAATCAAAGTCATTTATGATTTTTCTCCTTAGCTTCTGGACCTCCACAAATGTCTTCACAAAAACTCCACATATGATGCATAATATTCTTAGAATATTCTGCACAATTTAAAATAGAACTGTAACAAACTTAATAGTTCAGTAGTGTGATGTCTGATGTTTGATGTCTCGACATCTCATTTGACATGTTGTTCCAGTTGTTAATTTTACTCAACATAACATGTTTAGGCATTCCAATAGGATTACAAGATCTTAAATATCCTATTGATCATTACAGTATTGCTGCACTTATTTGTTTTACAAAATTGATGTCAATCCTCAAAAACAAGGAACTTACATAATATAAAATAAATAAAATTCAAATTAAGCATAAATTAAAAATAATAATTAAAATTAATCTCAAATACATGACATATAGTTAATAACAAAAAAAATAAAATAACATCACATAATTAATCAAATTTAAATTTTGTCATCTTCATGTCCAAAACATTCCCAAATATGCTCGACTAGATCTCCTTGAAGTTGGCGATGAGCTTGTTTTACATGAAGACTTTCTCTTCTTTGTAGTCTTATTGCAAGATTTGGATGAGGACCGTTAAATGTTTCAGTTGTTGAGTTGTTGTTATCTATATTATCATAAGAGTAATCAAAATCATCTCCATATGTGTGTCGTTTATCTTCAACAATGATATTGTGCAACATGATGTAAGCATATATGGTATGCTTGAGAATTTCCATGTGTCATGCACGCGTTGGACCACACATAATTACAAATCGAGATTAATGCACTCCAAATGCTCGTTCCACGTCCTTTCTAGCTGATTCTTGATGTTGTGCAAATGATTTTATCTTTTCTCCTTGCGGCATTGAAATGGTATTGACAAATGTAGTCCACTCAGGATATATACCATCTGCTAAATAATTTTCCATATTATACGGGGTCTCATTAATTGTATATTGCACAACAGGAGCATATGCCCTTCCAAAATTTCCTTAAACACGTTGGATTGGTTTAGCACATTAATGTCGTTGTTTGAACCTGAAATACAAAAAAATGCATGTCAGATTCATAAGTCTTGTGATGCGACTACTTTAAGCATGATTGTGGTATTTCCATAATCACCTCGACAAAACGGTCCTTCCCATGCAACAGAATTGTAGCACCTCAAAAAATTTACATTTGATACAATGAAGTCCCCATCAAGTATTTATTTGTTCCAAAAGGAACGGGAAAAACATCGAGTAAAACCCACAAAAAGAATGGTCATCGAGACCAAGAAAAGGGTACGGGAGTCTGTTATGCAAGGAGAAGGTATTAACACCCCTCACATCTATCACACTCGATGGGAACCGTTTAGTTCGTGTGTGTGCTCAAGTGCTAATGATAATTGTTATCTTATAAGTAATGATCGAGAAAAGAGAAGGAAAAAGGGTTTTGTTTTTTTATATTATTTTGAGTTCGCTGGGGTTTCAAAACCTTGTGCCTACGTACTCCCTCGTGCAATGGGGAAGTCAGAACTCTGTAGTTCTTCTTGAAAAGAAAAGATCGTTTGTTGGTTGACTTTAGAATAACGATGTTTTTAGACATTTCGAATGTTTGAACCTCGACTTGTTTGCCTCGTACGAGAGGCTAAGTCTTGTGTACTCGTTTCACATTGAAATGACTAAAATATATTCCTTTAATGAAAAGGTTTTTCAAAAAGAGTCGCACAAAGGCGAAAAGGAAATTTGATTAGCTGTGTTGTTTTTATAGGACATGAGTGTTTGAATGTCCAAAGTAGGTACTTGAGACCCGCACATTGAGGGCGAGAAAAGTTAGATACCTTAACTCCTCCATTTAATCCTTTTTATGAAAAAAGAGTGAGAAATTGAGTCCAAGTGAGGTCGCTTATCCTCGATTAATTTGGAAAGGGGTAAGAGAGATTTATATCCCTCTTATTTAGGTGTTTTAGTCGAGCTATGATTAACCAATATAAGTCAAATGACTTATCCTTGATTAAATCTTGAGAGAATGGACAGATGTATATTCCCTACTATGAGGCCCTTATTTATTTGAGAAAAAAAGAATATTTTCGAAAAGTCACTCGACGTTGGATCGAGGTTTGGAACTTTGATTATGAAAGTGTTTTAAGCGGGTTATGACCAATCAATATAAGTCAGATGACTTATCCTTGATTAGATCTCGAGAAAATATATAGATGTCTATTCTCTACCATTTGACCCTTATTGGAAGAAAATTGATATGTGGACCTTGGTGCGAGAAATTGAAGAGAAACAAATAAATAATTGTGAACGTTCATGGAAGTAGCAAATAAATCGATAAAATCCCATACAAGGCGGCTATATGTATGCTCCTAGAAAGTGGGACTAATGTGATGCTAGTATTCTAAACGAATGATTGGGACAATCGATCGCACCCAGGACCAAAGTGCGAGTGTACACTTGTAGGTGTATACTTATTCCTTGATGAGGAGGCCATATGTTCTAATAGAATGGTATAGGCATAATTTAAGCAATAATTAAAACGGGCAAAGAAACCGTATGGGGATAGAAATACAAGTTTATGAATGGGGATTTAAAAGAGAAAGCGATAAATTTTTTATAACGCAACAAGGCAGTGGGATACAATTTAATCGAATGGGGAAGACATGAACTAAAAGATTGGAGCAATAAATATATTACAATCGGAAAATGGGATACAATTTACCGAATGAGGCTGAAATAAAGAAATGAATCGAAAGTTATTGAACAATGTACTTTATTAAATTAAATTTAGAATATATTCATGTAGGAATCAATTAAAAGAATGCAAACGACAAATTTGAGTTCAAATGCATTCAAAGATCAAATTGACTTCTAAATTCGAAATTGCAACACAATAATAATAATTACAAAATGACATAAGATTATTTACAAATGAATATAATAAAGTATAAAATCAAAAGTAATATGTTTAATTACATATTTACATTACTAAGTATAAGAATAAAAATACTAACTATTTTGTATATTTATAAAATAAAAAATACATTACTAAATATTAAATTAAAATAGTAATTCAAAATTATAATGCTAATGAGCAAGTGTAGATGTGCTAATTGAAAGTGAATGCTTTGAACAATTTTTGGATATCTTCACAAATAACAAACTTGTTAATAGCTTAAGTGTGGGATAAAAATAAAATGAAATGGAAACAAATTAGAACATGGTTAGTAAGCAAAGGAATAGAATCGAATGAAATTAGCACGAATGTAACATAAAAGCGGTGTAAAAACCAATATTCTCAATCAAATTCGCCTAAAAAAGAAAGGAACACACCTGCTGCCTCATAGTCTCTCGGTTTGATTTACTCACGAATAAACGTGGCATCATCGTTACCTTCATCAAAACTACCAAACCTTGGCTATCACAAACACTAAACATCAACAAAAGTGGTGTCATCACTGATTAATTTTTGAAATCAAAACTTGAATTGGATCAAAATCGCTTTCGAACAAAATGAACATTGCAACGAGAAAACAAACGGCTATCCTCAAAGTTTTTGGATTAGTTTCTACGCAAATAAACGCGGAAACAAAATCACCTTCATTGAAATTGATGCAATTATCATAAACAATCAAAAATCAAAACAAACACACTCATGCTATCATCCTATGAAGAATTTTAATATACATTAACACAAACCAAGTTTGCAAATCAAACAAAATCAGCATATTCAAGACTGACCAATCATTTTCTCAGGTTATAAACAAACAGCACATCATTTCAAATTGAAAAGTCCACGCAATCTAATAGACATTTTCACAGATTCATACACAGTATATCAGTTCATCTCAAACTTGTAGCAGTTATTTATCACATTTTTAGTGTAACAGTTATAATATAGCATCGAAACCTTACCGACAATGTCGATGTATGCTGTTGCTGAATCACCGGAGACGGAAGTTCACGGATCAGGAAGCGTTAGCGTTCACCAGAATAGAGGGAGTGATGCAGCGATTGGGTTGAGTGAGATGAGGATGTGAGGCGTACGGATCCGTCGCGGAAGTTGACGAAGAACAGGGGGTGATGTATGGATGATGAAACTCAATGGAGGGTGGCGGCGAGGATGGGATTATGAGACAGATTGAAGGGAAGAGGAAGGTGAGTTATTGAAGGTATGAGTTGGCGGCAAGGTGAGTTGAGTTTGAAGGAGGTGTGAAACGTTGAGAGGGAGAAATTATGTAGGTAGAAGAAGTTATGAAGGATGAAGGCTGAGACGGGTTGTTGAATGAAACAAGGATAGAGAATCGGGTTTTACGGTTTTGTGAAGTTAAGAGGTTACGATTTGGTGGTTTCAAGTGAAAGAGATGGAGGTTAACAGATGGAGTATAGAAGGTTGATGGAGAAGATAGGCTATTGAATCGGTGTTGGAATGATGAAGGTATGCGTTAAGGTGAGTTGGGGTTGTTACGAGAGGGAGTATTTGTGCGCAGCTTCCCCCTCCTCTATATCGATGCCCTTTCCTTCCTTATAACCAGCAAACATTATCCCTTAGATAAGATGAAATGACCAAAGAGTCCCTCATATAGATATTTTGAGATATTTAACAAACTAAATAACTATTAATAAATAAATAAATAAATAATAATTAATTTGTTAGATAATAATTAGTAAACATAATTAAATTATTTTATGTAATTGATAAGACTAAAATATTTTTCATGTATTTTTTCTAAAGAATTAAAATAAAATCTAATTTGAATAATGAATAAAAAAGAAAAATATATATAATTTTTTGATATTTTCTTAATTATAAAATAAAAAAATAATAATAATAATGTCTAAGAGGAAAATTTGATAAAAGTTGAAATTGAGACAAAAATGATGCAAATGCACGTAAGTTGTAACGAATCAAAAAAATGTTATTTTTGTTGATTTTAGACAATACATATAAGAAACTCGGGGTAAAATTTGGGGTGTGACAAAAACAATTTTTCTATTCCCAATGCATACAATCATTGGAACCCAACATAACTGGAAAGCCACGTGATTCTCCCACTTGTAAAAGATGTTCAACATCAGTGTTGTTTGGCTTTCTCAGATATTCGTCCCTAAATACATCATCCATGCCCCTAACAAATCTTTCTAAACACTTAACTGAAGTGCTTTCACCCATTCGAACATATTCATCTACAATGTCAGCGGGAGACCCATATGCCAACATAAGAATAACAGATATGCATTTCAGTAATGGTGAAAGACCCATTTTACCAGTTGCATCGACCCTCCTTTGAAAATATGCATCATGAGTTCCGAGGGCATCTACAATTCGAAGAAAGACATGCCTATGCATTCTGAACCTTCTTCGGAATTGAACATCTGTGTATATTGGGACTTCTGAGAAATAGTCATTAAATAATCGATTGTGCCCTTCTTCACGACTTTGATCAATCACCGTTCCTATTTTACGCTTAGAGGAACTTCCAGATTAATGTTTCTTCTCGAGCATTGACATTAGTAGTTCTTCATCAGTGTTGTCCATAAATTCTTCTTCAATCAAGTCCCAAAAGAGATCATCTGAATTGTCTGAATCCATTAAAGTGAGTGAAGAATGAATGAAAAATGAGAGAATAATGAGAAAAGAATGTGAGGAATTAGAGAATAATGAGAAAAAAATGAGAAGAGTGGTAATATATATAGTGGTATATGAATAAAGGCTAGTTTGAATAACAACTAGTTTGAATAATAGCTAGTTTGACTAACGAAAAGTTTGAATAACGGCTAGTTTAAATAACAGCTAGTTTGAATAACGACTAATTTGAATAACATCATAATATTTATTATAAATTAAATTGGTACTAATGACCATTTGACATCGGTGTTGATACATAACAAGTACTACAACTTATCATCATGACTAAAGTCCATATTTTGCTCTCAACTTATTACAATATTTTTAATGAACATCCCGTTGACTCTCATTCATCGTAGAAGTGTATTTCGTGATTAATTGCATCGCCTTAAACTCCATCTCGTCCTCCTTAAATTGAGCTTGTTTTTCCATTTCTTCAACTCTTTTATTCCATGTATCTTGCACAACATTAGAAGGTCATTCAGATGCATTTGCATTTTCCTTTGCCTTACTCTTCCTTTTTCTGTTTGTTGCCTCATTGGACGCTCCATTGGTGATGATGAGTTATACTCATAACTTGATGAGTGTGCCCCACTAGCAGAATTCTTTGTTCTTTTTGAAGAATTTTCAGTCGATGCTCCCATCCATTTAGGTCCATCTTTTAACAATCGCCACACATACTCAAGATTAAATGTTATTCCTTCAACTTTAAGAAAAAAAGCATGTGCATTAGCCAAGATATCTTTTTCTGATTGACCACTTTTTTCCATGAACAACTTGTTTGTAACACCCAACAAATTTTTGAACAAGACCATTTATGTGATGCCATCGATATTTTAATTGGCCTTGTAGCTTTTCTCGCAACTGTCCACGATATTGGTTATAGTTATCAGTGATTCTTAACCTAAAACCGTCGACTTTTTGATCAACTCCCACAATAGGATCTTTTGAAACATTGCGCCATGATTGCATAAGAAGTGTATCCTCTTCCCTCGTGAATACCTCTCGATTTTTTTTAATGGAACGCCTTTGTTCTTTTTCAAATGTAGTATTTTCAATACCAACTTGACTTGAAAATTGTGGAACTTGGCGTTCAAACATAAACCCAATCGGTGTTTAATGTCCATGACGAGAATAATTCACTTAAAGAGTATTTATTTGAGGTATAAAATACATATTTTGGTTGTTTGGTGCCAGAAAAAATGCGGTAGAGTTTGTTAGCGGTGAGGGAAATTGGGAATTTTGAGATTAAGATTTTGATAATTTTGCATGAGATTGAACATAGATTGTTGAAAATTATATTGATTAGGTTCCATTTGACCTTAACAATAATAATTTGAAGTGAGAAAATGGAAATTTGGATAAAAATATATGATAAATTGAAGGCTAATAAGATGAAATTGTGAAAGATAAATTTAAATATCTCATTTTTAACTTAACATATTTATAGACAAATATATTATTAAAACAAAAAGAAAAAGAAAAAAAAACAAAAGAGCCGTTGGTGAACGGCTAGAAGTACTTTTATTAATTTTTTAATCAATGTTATCGTTGCATTGCATTCCACCAATGCCCAGGCTGGAGAACTCCAATGGTTCAATTTTTGTATGCTACACACTTTAGCTGGCAAACTTGTAAAAGAAACGTGCGCTGGAGGTGCTCTAAAAAGTTCATCATTACATAGAGTATATCTAAACTAATCACGTGGTTTACATTATTGGGTAATAAATTTATCTAATGAGACTTAATTTAAAGTAAATAGTCATTCATCCTTACAAGATTCATAGCCAATACACTTGAAAGAAAGAAAGAAATTACACCTTAAAAACTATTAAGAGTGAATCCCTAATGAGTCCTTGCCTTCTCTCTTGCTACAATGCTTCAAAATGTGCCTCTTTGATCATAAAATCCAGAACCCTAATGACTGGCCATGTTTGCAAATTATAGAAAGTTCTATTATTGTTGAATCATGCCAATCTTCCTTAGAGGTGCACAGTGATTTTTGCGATGTTGCTGACATGGTAATTTATGAATCGTAGTTAGTGCACCACTTTTGTTTTGGGTGATAGCAGCAATTTTTTCAAGGTTGAAATATAATGTCGATTTTTCTTTGGCATGGAGTGTTTGCTCTATCTGTTAGGTTTTTTTTATTTCTATACGTGAAATATCGCTGCTTTGCTAGAGTGTTACATTTTTGTTACATTTTACAATTTCTCTTCTTTTTCTTCGGTTTATCTTGAATACGAGCTATCTGCTCACTTTATCTCCATACTTTTCATAATTAAATAACATAGAATTTTTCTAGTTTGGATGGGTTTGGCTTGGATCAGTCCTTTACATGCTTCTTTATAATCTTCACTAAATCCTACAAAAGCATGATTAAAAGCAAAAGTACTTAATATGAATGAAAAAATTATACAAAAAAACATTCAACTACAAATTTTCATCACAACTCCAAACTTGAAACTTTTCTTTGTTGGAATATATAGCAAATGTGAGTAAGTGGGAAAATAGTCTCACATTGGATAGGAATGTGGAGACTTAAGTATATATAAGTGGGAGAACCCACTCACCTATCACCTTAAGGTTTTAGGTGGACAAGTGGTGTGTCTCTTACAAGGTGTTTGTTCCTCAACTTTATATCAATGCTTCTACTATAGACTCCCTCTAACATGGTATGTTTTAGGTGGACAAGTGGTGCGTCTCTCACAAGGATGGGGAAATAGTTCCACATTGGGTAGGAATGTGGAGACTTAAGCATATATAAAAAAATTGAAAATTGAGATTTTAAGAAAAACATGAGAGTTTATCTACTTCGATGACATATTCAAGTGTAACGCTACTTACCAGAATAATTCTTTCATCATGTTCAAGTTCTACTTCTGTTCTCATATCTCAAGATGGAAAAATCAAAAGGAGTCAATCCTACTTATATATATATATATATTCAACTTTTTCGCTCTTTCTCACCAACTAACTCAAATAATAAGAGACTCAAGAAACATGTAAAGTGTTAGAACAAGATTTGATTTTGCGCACAATCTCTAGTTTTGATGATAACAATGCATATATTTTATATGTAACAATTTTGTTTTTTAATAGTTTCTTTAAATGTGCAGATATAATGTTCTATTTGATTCTGGATCGGGTTATTAAAATCATTGCTGACACACCTCAGAAGAACTATTTGCATCCACTTCTCAAGAAACATCAGTAGTTCTGATGAATGTTGAATGTTTGCTAGAAGAGGATATATGTGTGCTTCTCGGAAAAGTTTTTGCTTCCAAATCAGAAGTCGAGATTTGTTTTCTAGAAAGGCATTTATGTGCACTTATCAGATAAGCTTTTGCTTCCTGTTCAGAAATCAAGATGTGCTTCTAAGAAAAAGATTTTCTCATACTTCTCAAGATAAGCTTTTGTTTCCAGATCAGAAATCAAAATTTGTTTGCCATATAAGCTTTGGCTCTAAGTCTAAAGACCAGGTTCTGATTCTGAAGACTCTAATACTTTTAAAAAACATTATTAAAATGAGACGCCTTAGCAAAGTGACCAAATCTATAACTCCCTCTGGTCAAAATTATAAGCCAAAATAACTACTTTCACACATATTAAGAAAGTTAGATAAGTGTAATTAATTTTATTGATTTTATGTACAATCAAAGTAAAATTTATTATAATATTCTTAGTTATATTTGATAAATAAATTATAAATATTAAATGCTTTTGAATAAAATTAACGGTATAATAGTAATATAAGCATTAATTAGTCTAAAAGTTAATCATTTTTGCTTATAATAATGACCAAGATTAAGGTCATTTTTTTCTTGCTTATAATAGTGACTGGAGGGAGTATAGTTGTAACACATAACCTTTCTCTTGTCAAGCTTCTCCCTTCCATTCAGATGTTTCTTCTTATCAGAATTAGAGGCTTCTGACTTATGAGAACCACCATCATGTCTCTTATTGACTTCTGATCAAGAATGCTTATGAATCTTCTTTTTAGAAGACTCCTTCAGAGACTGATATACCTTTTTTTCAGAGGTTCTCTCAGTCAGACGCAACTCTTGTTCATTTAGACTACTCTACAACTCTTTAATTATCATGGTGTTGAGAGTCATAGAATGTTCAACTTCTACAACAATGTAATCAATTTAAGGAGTGAGAGATATCAATGCATTCTAAATGAGTACTTGTTAAGAAAGGGTTATTCCACAAAATTTTATCTTATTTGTGTTCAAAATCACTCTAGAGATGCAGATACCTTCTCATTGTTCTTCATGATGAGATTCTTATACTGCTTACGTAGAGACTAAAGCGTCACCTTCTTCATTGATGCTCCTACTATTATTAGAACGTAATTATCGGTGATGAGATCAAGAACGTATTGATCACCAAACAAAAAACGCATTTGAATCATCCACCGATTCTAATTCTTTTCATAAAAAACTAGAAGCTTGATATTCAGTAATTTATGTCATTCATCTTTGTTCTTGTGCACTAAAACTCACTCAGATATCATATCTCACCTAACACTCGTGTTTCCCAATACTGAAAAATAAAGAAATGCAATTCTATTACAATTCAGATCGTGAATTCATCGCAAATTCAAGAAACAAAATCGATTACACACGCCTCACATACACTCGTGTTTCCCTATAAATCGAACTAGAGCTCTTGATACTAATTTTTAGAGCACAAGGTTGAATATGAAGATGAATATGAAAAAAGAGAGAAGAGGGACAGAGTAACAAACTCTTAAATGGTGGAGAAATTTAGTTATGATGCTACTTGTGAAAGTCAGTTACAAGAGTTGTTTAAATGCACAAAATAAACGGTAATGTAAGCACAACTAACTATGCTATTAAAACTCAGAAGCACTGAACAAGGTTCTGTAGCATATAATTTTTGAACAACAAATCTTTTGGGACTACATACTTTGAACAATAGCCTCAGAAGCTTTTAACTATAAAAATAACTTCTGAATATGAATTACTTCTAACATAAATCACATGCTCCATCAAAACCACACCATACAAATGCATCTTTTTCCTCCGTACTAACACCAAACACAATAGGACCCTCCTTCAAACCGCTTCAACCACTGTGCAAACAACCTACTCCAAACTTCAGATCCATAACTCCTCCAATCTAACACTGTGATAAGTTGCACTCTGACCTACAAACAAATGCAACAACCATGGCATTCAACAACTTCATTATTTTGAATCTTCATTACTCCTCTCTCGTTTCCGACCACGAAATCAACAAGCTCCACCATAATAATTGTAACACCCCAATTCTACCTGGTAATTATAATTAAAATCAGAGTTTCAAAATTCCAAACAACAATTGAGATATCACATTTTCAACTTAAAACAATAACATAATAGTCGCATTTAATCACATAGATACATAACACACCATATTCGGATGAACTGATAACAACCTATTTATTCTCAAAACATAAGTCAACTTTATTTCTTTAAAAACAACGCAGCAAATTCTTAACATAAACTCCAAATTAATCATAGCATCTTACTCAACATAAAACAACTTAAAACATAATAAACTTCTCAAAATAAACAACTTCAATTCAATTTAATAGCAATAAAACAAAACAAAACGTTCATCCCCCTGAGTGCTACATATCAGAGCGACAACACTGACTCGAACTAACAATGACTAAATCTTCACTCTTCATTACATGCGCGTTACCCACGTAGAGGCAACATCACAATAGAATGGATGAGATATCTACCAATATAAACAAGTGTATGATAAATAATATTTTAGGATTAAATCATACAAAATTATCACTCCACAGATAACAACATCGCAAACCACTTCACAGTTAACAACATCACAAACCACTTCACAGTTAACAACATCACAAATCACTTCACATCACAACAATCATATTTATGCCGACTCAAATGAGTACATGGGGCATGTGGTCATCACCCAATGCCAATTAATAGAGGCATCAAACAAGGCATAAGCCTTCAACACAATTGCCAATCCAGGCCGTCTCTAAAATATGCAATGTATGCAACTCGATAATGCACAACACACAACATAAAGAACAAATCCACGTCGACATGCATCATCCTATATCACCAATTTTTTAATAAGTAGGTAAACAAAAACACTTCGATAAAACAACAACATACATCAATATACACATCGCTGATAAATCACAGAGAAAATAACAACACAACGTCTTCATCATAATATCACAAAACAAACCAATCATAATTACCTACTAATATATACGAACTACTTCGGAAAAATTTGGTCAATCATGGACAACAAATTTTACCGCTTAATTTACTAATTCGGCTAATTCGGCACTGGTTTTACTATTCTACTATTATTGCTAATTCACGTTTTCGCTTGCTAATTTCTGACTATAATTATTCTAGCATTAAGATTATCAATTAAAATTTGAGTTTCGCTAAAGCAATGCATCACTTAATTAATTGCTACGTAATAATTTTCAATGTTACTAAATAACTATATGATGCTAAATAACATTAGTTCAGTATCCCACACTAAAGTGCTAAAAATAAATCACAATCTGCTTAACATATATCATGAAATCACAGTAGACAAAAGTGTCCCCACTAAGAAGGCCACCCCTTCCATGCAACCATGGGTATCTATATATATATATATATATATATATATATATATATATATATATATATATATATATATATATATATATATATATATATATATATATATATATATATATATATATATATATATATTTTTTTTTTCTTCATCCTTTAACTTGGGGTATATATATATATTTTTTTTTTTATATTAATTATTTTTTTATTTAATGGTAATTAAATAATACAATTAATTTAATTCGACTAATTTACTTTTAATTTATTACCATTACGATCAACCATTACATCACCAACATTTAATTTAATTAATACACATAATTTACACACAATAATTTCATATCATCATCATAATTTTGTTATAGAGTTAGAACCAATTTAACTTTAACTCGATCGCCTAATTTTCGATTCCGGCTTGCACTTCTCGTATCCTCTCCTTCCAAACCTTGTGCTTCCAATTCCTTGCACTTGCTATGCTTTCTACGTAAACCTAATTCTCATGCTCCTACTTCCTTTTTATAACACTAATAATCTAATTAAATCTTTGTCTTAATGGGCTTACTTCTACACCTCCCTTTCTACTATCTCTAACACCAAAATAAGCCCACATAAAATAATTCTATTATTCCAACCTTATTTCTAATATTATTCTCAATAATATTCTACAACTGAAGTTAATTCCTCGCTAATTAATATTGATAAATCCCAACTTCCGATAATCCAAATAAATAATTCAGCTTTAATTTAATTAACTAATTAATTAAATTTTCGGGCGTTACAATAATCCTTTATTCCATGAGTTTTATTTGTTTTATTTGTTGTTCTTAAAATTAGAGTGAGATGGATTTTTTTGTATGATGTTTTAGTGTGTTGTTTTTCGTTATGTTATTATCGAATCTACATGGATTTATGTTGGTGTTGAATAACCATTTTGTTTATTTTCGTTTGCTTACAACATTCAGTTTACTGATTGGGTTTTGGTTTGGTTACATTTGGTTGCATCTTCATTCGTTTCATTACATGTTTAATTCATTATATTTTGTTGTGTCTTAATTTTATTACGTTACGATACACTTTTGACCCTTTATTCTTCGTATTGATGGAGCGTGTGCCATAGAAGAAGCAGCTATTGCAACACAAATTTTACAAAATAAAATTTATATAAGATCGAAATTCAGATTAGAAGCGGCTTCATAATCTTTTTACCCTAAAAGAAGGAACATAATTCTAATTCAGATTAGAAGCGGCTTCATAATCTTTTTACCCTAAAAGAAGGAACATAATTCTAATACATCGCCATTCCTCTGTTTCTCAAACGTCCATGGCATTTGTAACAACATGCACCCAAACACCAAATGTGTGTAAATATTTAATTTCTTTTCCAGCTCCATCTTCTGCAAATCATCCAAGCTTGTTAATGGAAAAGAATCTTAAACACAGATGTAGAGTTTGGAAATAATATGAACAAACAAACATAAAAACAAAATCACAGTTGTCGCCGTTAACATTTAGCAGAGCTCAAAAGAAAAACGACTACAATGTTTCTTGTCATACAACAACGATCTAACAACAAAATGATTTAAATAAAGAAAGAGGATAAAAACCAATGGAGTAAAGGTAAGGTACAACGACAATAAAAGATGCAGATTCAAATACTCCAACACGACGGACTTGAGTAATAACATATCAAGCTCGAGTTGAAACTGTCTTGAAGGTAGTAGGAACATGACAATCTAACTCAAAAACGGGCTCGTCGATACGGGAACGCCAACATATTTGAGATGGTTTGTCCATCTTTCATACCTCTAGTGGGGTTTGAATGGTGAAGCAAATACCATCTGATTTAAAAAGACAAACTTTAAAAGATAGTGAAAGGGTTTTCCAATTTTGACTGACTATTGAGTTTCACTTTCATGCATTGACGAATGTGAAATTTGGAAATCCACTTTTAAAACCTACTTAGGTAACGTGAACCCATAACGAATAATGATACATCAGTTAATATTTAGATAAACAACATTAAAAAGAACTTTAGTATAACTTAATTAAAAATTATTTTAAAAATCTATTTGAATGACACATAAGCAATATTAAATGACAGATGAATGTGGTTGGAGCAAGATTTCAAATAATCAATTTTTACTCTGAAATCAAAAAAGTTTGAACATTTAATGAAAAAGGTAGTAGTGGTTTTTACAAGTATTTTACATTTTATATATTTATAATAGATAATAGATTAAGTTATCAAATATATTTTTGAATAATCAATTTAGTTATTAACATTTTCATTTATCTATTTAGTTTATAAGATTATTGACAAGAAGAGATATTACTATAACTTATAAGAGTGAAAATAGTTAAGATCTTCTAAAATGAACTATTAAAACTTAAAAGTTTAAATTTATAAAACCTATCTGTTAAGTCTAAAATCTTATATTCAATCAAAAGTATATTTGAATTTATGTTTTAATCTATAACTCTTAATATTATTTTTTTACAAAACTTTTGATATTTAGTTCTAAAAATAATTAATTCATATGTGATATGGATAAGTTTGATTTTTAAATTCACATTAAATTCTAAAAATAATAAGTTGATATGTATAAGTTTGATTTTTAAAAAAGTAGATTTAATTTAAAGGTCATAAGTGATGTGGAAATCACTATCACCGCAGCCCCGGTTTTGTCGTATAAAATCATCTTTAGTTGAAATTGACATATTCCATGTTTTGTGAAAGTGATAGCTGCATGCATGGTGAAAAAATAAGTGAAAATTTTCGTACTAGCATAATTTGTCTCTTCCTTACAATTCATTCAACTTTAGCACTTATGACGAATTATGTTATCACATTCATTTGTATGATGTATTTGACATTTCCATGACAAACCGACCCTGTCTCTTTGTCGGTAGTACTAACTTGTGGCGGTGTCCATGTACACAAGTACGAACATTTTCTCCCTCACATAAGATTAGAAATAATTCGAGTTGAGTTCTCTTTTCTCGACTTAATTCATTAAAAATCGGTTAAACTCAAATATCTATTTGAACTTTTTACTAAGTCATTAAAAATCGGTTAAACTCAAATATCTATTTGAACTTTTTACATCAAATTCAATTTATTAGAAGTTTATGAGTAATTCCATTTGACTCGTTAGATTTAACTAATTTGATTCACGAATTTAAAAATTATTTTTAAAAATTATTTTTAAAAATTATTTTTATATATGTTTAATATTTTAAATTAATATTTAAAAAATAACAAATATACAAATAAAATTAAAGATTAAAATTTATATAATGTTGATTTTATCTGTATAATTATTTTAAAAAATATTTTTCTCACTTGAAAATATAAATTATTAATTAAAATTGTTAGATTAAAAGAAAATATAAAATTAAGATTTGAAGTAAATTTTAAACCTACTTTTAAAGATAATATAATTCATCTCATATATAATGGGACTGACTCATGAACCTAACGGGTAGAACTGTTTAAGTTCAACTCATTTAGTTAACGAATTTGATTTTTATTTTATATTCAGTTCATTTGATTCATGAACCTAATTCAACGATTATCAAATTGAGTTCTACATTATTTTTGAGTTGGTTCGATTTATTTTTGAGTTGGTTTGATTCATTTTCAATCCTACCTACACACATAATGAATCTTGTCGTTTATAAAATTCAGATATCAAAATTTCATTTTCACATACAAAACATTTAGAATTGTTACCTCTATAATCTATTTCTCTCCTCAAAATTCCTGCACATTCCATCTCTTTGAATCAAATTTAATATTTAATACATTTTTTAATTACATATATTAATTTTAGGGTTTATTTTGATGTCTTAATTTAAAATTTTAGGATTTACTTTGATATCTTAATTTGTTCGTATTGGTTCATTAATTGTTTAAAGCATATCATATTATTCCTTTTATTTAATTAATAATAAATTTAACGATAAATTTTTAGTATAAATTTAAATTGTTGACATAACTTTAGGCTCCACAAATGAAACTTTATTTGAAGTATTATGTTGCAAAATCAGAAAGGACAGGATTGTGAAAATTAGGATGAGCGGAGTTTCTTAAGTTATTCATTGACGTGACACCTTGAATCATAGGTTGTGATCGTAGTGCCTCTTGAATCGGAGACGTTGATCAAGAATCGACATTGCTAATCTCCAGTTCGATAAATTAAAGGGGGATACTTGCATGATTAACACTCTAATGCCTAAGTCAGTTTAGGGTTCAAGGTGATTGTAGTGATAGTGAAGATTAGAAATTGTGTACCTGCAAACCCTCTGTGAATGTATTTATACCTTGGGATCAATGAAGCAAGCATAATAAATGGGCCTTATCTTTATGGCTCTTTGTCCTGCATGGAACAGTTTCTCCTAAGACTCGTCAAACACTCTAGATATCGGAGGTTTCTTTTAGCAGTTGTGGTTTGCCTTCGGGAAAGGTTCTCTAGGCTTCGCCTGACATGCACTACTTTGAATTTGCCAAAGCGTAATGAGGAATGTGAGCATAAATTAAATTTCTATCATTGAAAGTTTTTATCTTTTTTCTCTTGACGCGTGACCTTAAAAGGTAGATTATGGTTGACGTTACTTACTATGCCCTTGAGTGTATTTAAGTTTGGTTGTGTTCTCAAGATGAAGTGTGACAGATGATTCGCACTTGCCTCTAACTTTCATTCTGATATGCCTGATTGTCTTCGCCTATGTTAAAGCGTGTCTTAAAATATTTGTTGATAAAGAAAAGATATTTTTGAGATTGCATATACCGCAAAAATAAAAAACAAGAGAAAAATTAGGTCATATGGTGTCGGAGTCGCGATGATAGCGGTCACTCGGCGGAGCTCCGGGGGATGGAGACAGTGCGAGACCACGGAGGTGGCCAGAATTAGCGACGATCAACCAAAATCGACGACGGCGAGGCAACTTATTAGAAGTCGACGAAAGAGCGCGATGACACTGGTTGGTCTGTACAGAGACATGTCAGCGGTTCGTACGCCCGATGGTAGGTCCGTACGGCCTGATCTTGGCTGACTTCAAGATTTTCATTAGTTTCTCAATTTTTGTGTTACAGGCTCTTTCGGTTCGGTACATGGATTCATGTGTGAATTAGTTGTGTTTTTTTTGGGCTTTGTTTGTTGGATATTTACTATTAGAAATATGCATCTTAAAGCTTACACCAAAAGTCTAGAGCAAGGATTTAAGTTCTTCTCAAGGGAAACCTTAGAAAGGCAGAGGTTTAGGAAAATCTTTGGAGTTATCTAAGAGTATTAGGAAAAACTTGTAACATATTGTGCTTGTGTGCTTACATTATTGAGAGTTAGAGAGGTTAACAAACACTTGGGTAGAAAATAGGGTTGTTCTTGGGTGACTTTAGGGCTGTTCTTGGGAATCTGACGACAAAGGCTATTTTCTTGTAACTCATTTGTAATCTCTTGTAACAACTATGATAATAGTGAATTGGAAAAATTTTCTCTCTCTCGGAGTATATCGTTTGATCGAACTGGGTAAACAAATTGTTCGCCTTTTTTCTCACCTTATTTTGTTATATTATCAGTCTATTCATTATTATTGTCGTATGCCATTTATTGTCGTATGCCATTTATTATCGTATGCCACCTTGAGGAAAAAGAGTATCGTTTACAATTGAGCATCATGGGCAAATGGGAGATCGAGAAACTTTCCGAAACAAATTCAGGTTGTGGAAATTTAAGATGTAAGAAATATTTTCAAGATAAGTGTATTGATGCTTTGAAGAATGAAGCATTTATGCCTGCATGGCTTCATATGAACAGAAGACCGAGATACTTGATAGGGCCAAAAGTGTCATTATCTTGTGCCTCAGAGATAAAGTTCTAAGAGAAGTCTCCAGGGAGTAAACTACGGTTGCTATGTGGGAAAAACTTAAATTAGTGTCTGAACAACAACTGTATTTGTTCCGAATGGTGGAGAGTAAATCCATAGTTGAGTAGTTTTCAGAATTTCACAAGGATTTACTCTTGTTGAGTTTACTATCCAGATCCTTTGAACACTTTAAGGGTGTATTTCTTTATGGTAAGGAAGGTATTATCACTTTGAATGAAGTCTAAATGGCGGTATAATCCAAAGAATTTTCAATGGTGAATGCTTTGAAGATAGTGGTGAAGGCTTAAGTGTGTCAAGAGGAGGATGAGAGCGTAAAATGATGTCCAAATCGAAAAGGTTTGACAAGCGAAAGGTAAAATAATTTAACTGTAAAAAATTGGTCACTTTAAAAAGGATTGTCTTGAGAGAAAGGTAAATAAAGATTTTGTTCAAGTTGTAGTTGTCTTGGATGAGGATGTTTATGAGGATGCAAAGTGCACTAGTGGTATCAAGTTTGGAAACTAGATATTTGGTTATTTACTCAGGTTGCTCTTATCACATATGTCCAAGAATATAATACTTTGAAACTTTGAAGATGGTGCTATGAGGAGTAGTTCACCTTGGTGATAATAAGGCTTGCAAGGTTCATAGTATTGGTATAGTCAGACTTAAAATGTTTGATGATCATGAACTTCATATTCACAGTGTGATGTATGTTCTAGAACTCAAGCGAAATTTGTTATATATAAGTATGTTTGATGATTTAGGCTATTGCACTAGAGTTGAACATGGAGAAATGAAGATTTCACATGATGAATTTATTATTTCTAAAGGGTCTAAAATATGTGGTCTTTATATCTTAGAATTTTCAAATGTTGTTATTCACTCATCATTAACTAGTGGAAACTTTCATGACAAAGAAGAGTTATGGTATTTGAGGTCAAGACGTTATAAATGCCTTTAGATAGTTTCAGAGGAGTATAATGATTTTTTCATAAAACAAGGGATAAAAATGCATGTTAACATTGAGTTGTTATTGAGTTTTTGGGAAAGAGTTGATGTTAAAATAATTTACTTGGTTGGTAAAGTATTTTTTTTATAGGAAGAATAGTAAAAACCAAGGGATAAACTCGTTAGAAACTATAATGAGAAAACTCAGTTTGAGGTAGAAATGATTCTTCCATCATGAAACTTCTTCTAAATAAAGAAAGGCGTGTTTCAAAAGGATACATCAACAATAAGGCATAAATTTTGATGAGATTTATGGCCTCATGTCTAAATTAGAATCCATAATGTTAGTGTTTTAAGTTGGCATCAATTTTGGTAAAACTAGGCTTTAGCAATGTCATGATGGATGTCATGACATTCAGAGATTGAAGATAAATCCTACCTGCTAAGGATGTTAAAAGACTAACCGAAGCTAAAGTTTGTCGAAATTCGCAGAAAATGTGACCGATGTTATAATGATGTTATGACATTCAAGATGACATTCTGCTCGCAGAATCTGCTTGTTCCGAGATTTTTCAGAAGTTTGTTGAGTGCTAAATATTGTTTTTCCGTTATTAGAAAGCATGCTCACGTGGTTGCTAGGTTAAACTTAATTAAACCTAAATTGATTGTTGGAAAGACCATGTTTTTAGGAGTAAATTAAGTGAACCCTAGCTATCTTTATGGAAGCCCAAACCAAGTTTCGGATCGCTTCTATAAAAGGAAAAGAACCTTACAACCGTGCGCGCCTTGGAATGTATTGAAGAGATAGCTTATGTTTGTGTATCGTTAGGATTTGTAACAGTTGGTATTGTGTAATTCTAGTTTCTCTTGTGAGCCAAGCAACTATCAATTGATAAGTGCATTGGACTAGGATTTGTTGAAGGGTAGTTTATCACCAAAGCTTTAAAGCACGAGTGTTTGTCTCTTGATTAAAGCTTTGAAGCAAGATCAAGATATTTTATTAAAGTGTGTCTTCACAATTCAATTAGTCAATAGGTTGATATCATCGGTGATTGAGGGGAGTGTAGGAACTCATATCTAAGTAGGACTTAGGTAAAAGGGTCATTGGGTAGTGATTAAGAGAAGGTCACAACCGTGTGTTGGCCGTAGGGTCTTCGAATTGATATCGCTAATAGTGAACTTTCTCCCCGCTTGGTAGCCCCTGATGTAGGTTTGTTGAACCGAACGGGTAAACAACTTATTGTGTTATTTATCGTCAGATTTATCGTGTGAATTGCTAACACGTTGTCGACATCGGTCATAACATTCTCTGTGACATCAAGTATCTGCTGCCAGAAATTTCACATAAGAATGCTTCTTATTTTTTCTTGCATCATATCTTTCAAGCTCTTTCAAATGGACATAAAGAATAAATATTTAAACATTCACATCAAAGATGAAGTGTATGTTGATCAACCACCTAATTTTAAAATTCCTCTTCTCCTAATCACATCTTCAAGTAAAACAAAAGACTATTGACATTTTAAAAGAAGAAATTCACTTTTGGTAATAACTGTTTGAGAAAGTTTATACTTGAAAATAATATTCAAAGATGAAAGATTGATACAATGTTGTTTATAAAAAAAATCTTAGCATAACAGTTTACCTGTTCAAATTTATGTTTATGATATTATATTCGGTGCTACATATGAGTATTTGTGTAAGGATTTTTCTAACGTAAAATACAAATACATTAAATAAAACAAAACACTCTTTTAAATCAAGCTAAACACTTCAAAGATCTCCTAAAAATATTTTGAATGGAAAAAATAAAAAGCAATATGAACTTCATTAATGCATCATGTTACTTAGATAAAGATGGGGGCCAAGTCTATAGAAGAAAACGAATATTAAGGTATGATAAAATCTCTTATCTACTTTATGGCATCTCATCCTATATTATATTTTATGTTTGTATATGTGTTAGCTGGAATTTTGTAAAGAGAACTAAGGGCGTGATTCAGAGGCAAAAGTTCCTAAAGTATAAGGACCAGCTGGAAAAGAGGTAGTTTCTGGAGATGGTTAACAAAGTTAAAGTCAGGAGTTCCAGAAGGAATGCTGGTTTAGTTAGAACTTTGTCTTAGAAGGCCAAACTACGTCGAAAAAAAGCAAAGCAGCGTTAGGAAAAGGTGATTGTGTCGGCATGTTACTTAACAGTAGAGTCGACAGAGATTCGAGTTCCAAAGAGGGAATCGGTCGAGATGATGCCGCTGTCGAAATGGTTCACCGTGGACTTAGAGAATTTTGATTAAAGAAGTATTCAGAAATTGAAGGCAGTTCTTTTGAAGACACGAAGCGGGAAAGAGTCAACTAACTAGATCATGGGTAGTTACTTCAGAAGTTCGTGGGATATGAGTTCCAAGTGAAGGCTGAAACGTGGGCAGAAGTTACTTCCAAAGATCAAATCTCAGCCGTTGATAGCTTTTAGCGATTATTACTGTAAATTACTATAAATAAGTTAGAATTCTTAGAATTAAGGGTGTTCACTTTTACTCCCAAATTACTTGCTAAAACTCTGCTCAATTCCGCGCTAAAGGAAGAAAGAGTACGCAATCTTTGATGTACGTGAATCACCAAACTTTTATTTCAATACAACCTTTTTTATGTTTAATTATGCTTTTATTGCTTTTACTTTACTTCTGTGCATTTGCTTGTTGGTCACGAGTCACCACTAGCCTTAGTTACCAGAATACTCATAACGTAAACTATTGGTCACGAGTCACAAATAGTCAAGGTCCTTTTGTGTGGAAAGTCGTTGCATTATTTCCCTAGGCTCTGGAAACCGCTTTCCAAGGATAATTTCATTTTAAATAGTGTAATTCATCAGAAATCTTAGCACGAGTCTTGAGATCAACTGGTCGATCTCGCTAGTAACCCTAAGTTTTAGGACTCTGGGAGGACCAGCGGTTGTTTACCATTTTCCACAGTAAACAAATTGGTACACCCGGTGGGACCTAGTGCTAAGTGTTAGAACTCTATCAGTATTTGTCTTAGAAGTATATGAAACTTAGGAGTGGAAATTCAGCAAATAAGATTTGGTACTACTGCAAATCCCCCTTATGGAATGCCGTATTCTTTAATGACGGGATATCAGTCGACCCCTAGTATAGCAGTAGTGTCTGACAACTTGCAGAACACTAACGCCCCTTTACAAGGACATGTAGTGGGGGAAAATAGGGAAATGCCTGCACAACACCTGAATACTACTTCTGTGGCAGTATTAAGGCAACAAATGGATGATAGCAACCATGAGTTGGTTAATATGTTAACTAACCAAATGGGGAATGTATTTAACCCCATAGTGCAGGAATCTGTCGACACTAATAAGCAATCTTCTAAAACAAATCGATAGGTGATAGTGCAATTAACACGCCTCTGTAACTTCTTAGGCGCACCCCCAGCGGCTGGCCGACAGGCCCATCCAAATCGACAACCTGTACATGTCCAAGGAGACATAGGGGCAACAGAAGAAGATATTGTGTATCATCAAGTCGCAACGCTCAAAGAGCGTTGCTATTAACCAACCTAGGGTCTTAGTGCAAAGAAACCAAGAAGCTGATCAAGTCCTTGACCAGGTTCGACAGGATGAGTTGGTTGTTGAGAACAATTTGACTAACATTGTCGAGAGAATTATGGCTAGAAATGGTATGAATACCATGCCAAGGCCAATGTATTCTTCTCCACTGTCAGAGTATATCCTACAAACTGAAAACCCCATAGGATGAAAAATACCTAAGTATACCAAGTTTAGAGGAGAAACGGGTGAATCGACAGTCGAACATCTTGCTAGATATCTGACTGAGTCAGGAGATATGGCGAACAATGAAGGTTTAAGGGTGAAAATTTTCCCTTCATCCCTTACCAAAGCAGCTTTCACATGGTTTACTACTTTGCCCCCTGACTCGATCGATTCGTGGTCGAAGTTAGAAAAGCTGTTTCATGGACAGTTTTATGAGGGGCATTCAAAGATTAGTTTGGTCGAATTGTCAAGTATTAAGAGAAAATTTCCTGAGACAATAGATGACTATTTGAATAGGTTTAGATCCCTAAAAGCGAGGTGTTTTACCCAAGTGCCTGAACATGAACTTGTTCAAATGACCGTTGGAGGTCTGGATTATTCTATTAGAAAGAAAATAGATCTGACTTCTGTTAAGAGTATGTCGCAACTAGCTGACAGGGTTCGACACCTTGAACGCCTTAGAATAGAGAAGGTTAGGCATACCAAGGCTAAATCTAAGAAAGAAAAAGTAGCTTATGTCGATTTCGACGACACAGACCCTATATATGAGGTCGACTACATGTCGCCGACAGAGGCAGACGTAGACTTGGCTGAATTGAAATCTGGGCCAGCATACGAATGCAAAGTGTTATTTCCTGCCAAAGGAAAAATCCCACAGTCGACAATAGTTCTAGAACTCCTGCAAAAACATACACTTTTGATGTTAGCAAGTGTGAGGAGATTTTTGACCTGCTAGTCAAAGATGGTCAGATTTTAGTTCTCCCAAATGCTAAATTGCCACCATTAGAACAAAGGCAAAAGAGAGGTTTCTGTAAATATCACAATTATCTTGGTCACACAACCTCTCAATGTTTTATTTTCAGGGATCTGGTGCAGAAAGCTCTCCAAGAAGGACGTCTGAAGTTTGCTGCCAAAAAGCAAAAGATTGACACTGACCCGTTGAGGCAAGAAGAGGCTTTATATGTTGAACCTGTGGCCATCAACATGGTCGAAATTACTGAAGTGTCTGACAATGTTTTATTAGAAGAGGGCACTGACGGAAGCCCTCATGTCGACTTAGCTGACGTCTACCCCATGGATGACGACGATTTGCTAAGCTTTTTGTGTCGCTGCAAGAACAAAGGGGCTCAAGTAGGTTTGTGCCCCAAATGTAGCACCCTGACTGATAGGGTTGCTGTTGAAAATTTCCAAAAGTTGCAGTTGGAAAGAGGAAGGGTCCAATGGAATAAGAGGGATCCAAGGTAGAGGCAATCTTCCCAGATTAGGCCAAAAACATTTGTTTCGTCGGCTACTGTGCCCCAGGGAACTTGGTTTAAACCTAATATGGTTGTTGGGTCATCCAATGCTGCTGGAGTCATTAGAGAGGCCAAAGGGAAAGCTCCAATGAGCTATCTACTTGAAGTGCGCTCTAAAAAGAAGAGCCACATATCCGAAAACTATATGGGAAAGAATCCAATGAGTCGAACTCAATGGAGACGTTTCCAAAGGAAGAAGTAGGCTGAAAGACAAGCCGTTGTTGCAAAACAAGCTGTCATTAACAAAGGCAAAAGTCTTCGACAGAACAAACCCAAGGTCGACCCTGTTGTTAGCCAGCAGATCAAGGAGTGTGTAAATAAGCCAGTCGACCATGGCTCTGATGAGGCAACTGATGATTTTGCCTCTGACTCTGAAGCAAGTCTAGACATTCTGGTTCATGTGGTTTCCATACTCCCAGAGGAGTACAATATACCGACAGAGGTGGAGAACACTAGTGACCTCGATGCTGCTGAGATGGCTTTGCATAAGCCAACCTGCTATTTCGTGATGAATAATGGCTCTGTCGAAAGCCAAGATGCTTTCTTTGAGAAGCCTGATATGGCAATGAGAAGTCATCTAAAACCCTTGCTGATCAAGGCAAAGGTTGAGGAGACGGCCATCAACAAGGTGTTGGTGGATTGTGGCGCTACAATAAATATAATGCCACATCATATCTTGAAAAGAGTAGGTAAGCATGACACCGACATAAGATCTCACAATGTGGTCTTGGCGGACTACGAAGGAGGAACAAAATCCACCATGGGAGTCATTCAGGTGGATATTACTGTCGGCTCGATTACTAGGCCAACAATATTTATGGTCATCCAAGGTCGACCAAGTTACAATCTGCTTCTGGACAGAGAATGGCTGCATGGAGTTAGTGTTGTACCTTCTTCTATGCATCAACACTTAATTATCTGGCGCGAAGACGACATTGTGGAAAACATTGAAGTCGATTAAAGGTATTTCATGGCGGATGTTAATACTGTGGGCCAAACCCAATTTGATAGAAGTCACAACATTGCCCTCGCCATCAAGATACGTATGTCAATCTACATGAGACATTCGTTTCACTAAAGCTGCATGAAACCCATGGGTTCACATGGGACGTAGAATATCCAGAAGACCCTTATGCATAAGGACCCGCGCCGACAGGCTGGGGAGATCATTATGAGAATGATGCTTGAGCTAGAGGCTCTACGAAGGATTTCGATGTATATCGCCGAAAATAGAATGAATTCGGCTATGGAAGCTGAAGTAGCAAAAATGGCAACATAAGTGGCTAACTTTCCAGCATTAGAGGAAATTCTGGCTGTAGAGCCAGAACCACTAGACAGGAGCGTCGATGAGCAGCGGCTAGACTGCATATACGACGATGAACCATTAGGTTTCGAGAAGGATCACATGGCGCCTGAAAATATGCAGCCACAAGACCCTCTAGAAGAAATCGACCTTGGCGCAGAAGGTGACAAAAGACCTACTTATATCAGCGCCAATATCGACCTAAAACTCAGATCTGAGGTAATTTCTTTACTAGAAGAATTTAAAGATTGTTTTGCCTGGGATTATAATGAAATGCCTTGTTTAAGCAGGGATTTGGTCGAATTAAAGCTACCAATCAAAGTTGGCAAGAAGCCAGTAAAATAAACACCTCGACGGTTTGCACCTGCAGTCATGTCGAAGATCCTGGAGGAAGTAGAAACATCAGAACTGCACGGTATGTCGAATGGTTTGCCAATATTGTGTCAGTCATTAAGAAAAATAGAAAATTGAGAGTGTGCATTGATTTTAGAGATTTAAATGCTGTCACTCCTAAATATAAGTATGCTATGCTAGTAGCTGAAATGTTGGTCGATTCTGCTGCTGGTTTTGAATATTTAAGTATGCTTGATGGTTATGCTGGTTATAATCAAATTTTATTGCAGATGATGATGTGCCGAAGACGGCGTTTCGTTGCCCTGGAGCATTAGGCACCTATGAGTGGGTAGTTATTTCATTCGGCTTGAAGAATGCCAGAGCAACGTACCAAAGGGTAATGAATACTATGTTCCATGACTTTATTGAAAACTTCATGCAAGTTTACATCAACGATATTGTAATTAAGTCGAATAGTAAACCGATGCACCTAGAGCACCTTCGAAAGTCTTTCGAAAGGATGCGCGAATATGGATTGAAAATGAATCCATTAAAGTGTGATTTTTGTGTGCAGGCAGGAGATTTTCTTGGTTTTATGGTGCATAAGAAAGGCATTGAAGTTAATCAAAGCAAGACTAAAGCCATCATGGACGTAAAACCGCCATCGACCAAAAAATAACTTCAGTCATTGTTGGGCAAAGTCAATTTCCTGAGAAGATTCATTTCCAACCTAAGTGGCAAAACGAAGGCGTTCTCACCACTACTTTGATTGAAGAATGAAGAATTTATCTGGCGCAAGGAGCATCAAGAGGCTTTCGACACAATAAAAGTGTATCTGACGAAACCTCCTATATTGGTGCCTCCACTTAGAAATAGGCCTATGAGGTTGTATATAGCAGCCTCAGAGTCGACCATAGGTAGTATGTTAGTTCAAGAGGACGATAATCATGTTGAACGTCCTGTGTATTACCTTAGTCGTATGTTAAATAGTCCAGAAACTAGGTATAGTGATATAGAAAAACTATGTCTGTGCTTGTACTTCTCTTGTATCAAATTGAAGCAATATATAAAGCCAGTTGACATTTATATTTCGTCTCATTTCGATATTATTAAACATATGTTGTCTAAATCGATTTTACATAGTCGAATTGGTAAATGGGCTTTAGCATTAACTGAGTACTCCCTAACATATATGCCTCTAAAAGCTATGAAAGGGCAAATAGTGGCAGATTTCTTAGTCGACCATTCTATGGTGGCTATGCCAGAGAATTTTGTTGAGCTGGTACCTTATAAGTTGTACTTCGACGGGTCCAGTCACAAAAATGGTGCAGGAATTGGTGGAGTTATAATTTCTCCTAGTGGAATTCTAGCAGAGTTCAAGTACGTCATCAACGGTATTTGCACTAATAATGAAGCAGAATACGAGTCCCTTATTACTGGCCTTGAACTACTGCTAGAATTGGGGGCAAGAAATGTCGAAATTATGGGGGATTCTGAATTGGTAATCAAATAAGTGTCAAAAGAATATAGATGCGTTAAGGAGAACTTAATCATGTACTTTGTGATTGCCATAAGATTGTTGAAACGGTTCGAACAAGCAAGCCTTCGACACATACCCCAGCGAGAGAATCAAGAAGCTAATGATTTAGCACAAGAAGCTTCAGGATACAAGAAGAATGAGAGTGAAGATTGTATTCAAGTAAAGAAAAAGGTTAGAGCCACTTCATTATCTCCTTCAGATTTATCAATTATAAAATTAGGAGCCGTAGATGCAGAAAACTTTGAAATTTTAGCAATTGATAATGGGCAAGATAGTGACTGGCGAAAACCTCTTATCGATTACTTGCGTTCCCCAACGGGTTCGACAGATCGAAAAATAAAATATCGCACTTTAAGTTTCGTCTTGATTGAAAACGATCTATTTAAGAAAACTGTCGAAGGGGTGTTACTTAAATGCCTAGGAGAAAGTGAGGCATATGTAGCTGTGTCGAGTGTGCATAGTGGAGCATGTGGTGTGCACCAAGCTGGGCATAAGATGAAATGGTTACTGATGCGAACAGGCGTATATTGGCCCTCAATATTGAAAGACTGTATTGAGTTTGCCAGAGGATTCCACGAATGCCAGATGCATGGGGGCATCCAGCACGTTCCAGCAAGCGAATTGCATGCCATTGTAAAGCCTTGGCCATTTAGAGGATGGGCCTTAGACGTAATTGGTGAGATAAAGCTAGCGTCATCTAAACAACAAAGATACATTCTGGTTGGGATTGATTATTTCACAAAGTGGGTCGAAGCCATAACATTAAGAAATGTCGACCAGGAAGTTATGATTGATTTTATACAGAATCATATCGTGTGTCGGTTTGGAGTTCTAGAAACAATCACAACCGACCAAGGTACGGTGTTCACAGGCCAGAAAATGCAAGATTTTGCAAAAGAAGTTGGAATAAAACTACTAACTTCTACACCATATTATGCTCAAGCGAATGGTCAAGTCGAAGCTGCAAACAAAGTAATAATTGGCTTGATCAAAAAACATGTGGGTAAGAAACCCAGAAACTGGCACCACACATTAGATCAAGCCCTATGGGCTTGTCGAACGTCTCCCAAGGAGGCAACTGGAACAACTCCATTTCGACTGACATATGGACATGATGTTGTTTTGCCAGTAGAAATACATTTTCAATCTGTGAGAATTCAACGACAACATGAAATACCGTCTGAAGATTATTGGAAGATGATGACTGATAAGTTGGTCGATTTGGACAAAGAAAGAATATTAGCCCCTGATACCTTGAGAAGGCAAAAAGATAAAATGGCTAAGGCTTATAATAAAAAGGTAAAAGATAAAGTTTTCCAGATTGATGATTTAGTTTGGAAAGTAATATTGCTTATGGACAGAAATGATAGGGTGCTAGGTAAATGGTCCCCAAATTGGGAAGGACCGTTTAAAATAATCCAAGTTTTTTCCAATAACGCATATGAATTGGAGGAATTAGCCTCAGATCGACGCATTCTGAGAGTAAATGGAAAATACTTGAAGAAATACAAACCTATTCTTCAAGAAATTTCAATTTCGACCACTTGAGATCTGTGAGTCGAACTGAGCTGGAACATAGTAATAAAGCCAGCATGGAAATTGTACAAAATATAAATTGTGCAAATAATAGAATGCCAAAAAAGATGGTTTTTTATAAATAATAGAAGTTCAGATTAGAAGAAATAAAAACTACAACGAATACGTTTATACATCAATCGGAAATTGCCAAATTTTCTTTGAAAATCGCTAAATCACTCTCAAGACGAACGATGATTGCTTAGTTCATCAACCTTGGCTTTGAGAGTGTGCGCTTCTTCGACCTTTGTCGTATGCGCATCGACGATAAGAGCATCATTGGTCAGCGCGCACTTTTTGATCGAAATGTTGGCTGGTCGATTTCTTTGTATTGCCTTCGACAAGCTCCGCTCTTTCGCTGGCTTCAGAATTTGACCGCGATTTCAGCCTCTTTTTCTTTGGGGCTCTGCGCTCGATTTATGCGAGTTTTATTTCGCAACTGTAGCTTTTCTCACCATCTCCACATTCTGCCTCACTGTTGTTTGTTTGGTGTCAACCAATAGTTCAGTCTCCTTGGTTTGAGTGATATTGGCCAGAAGAGGAGAAAAGATGTTTTCAAAAGTTGCTATCATTAGTCTTGAAAACTCAGAAATCTCAAGACCTTTTAGTTGGGCAATGGCGTCCAGGAGTTCAGGCCCAAGAGTTGAGTCTTCTCGCAGTGCATGAGGCAAGTCATGATTGAAAGCATGAGTGGGGACGAGATCATTCAATTTCTTGATTTTGGCAGCCTTAGGTCCTAGCTTGTCGTTGTAAATCTAAGAATGGTCAGAATCTGAAGTAGTAGCGTACCGATTCATGAATTGATTCAGCCTTGCCAAAGCAGCCTCGACATCGTCGACTTCCATATCGAAGATAACATCCTTTACTCCAGAGGGGCCAACAACATTGTCCTTCTCAGGATAATCCTGAATCTGAATGGTTTCGACAGCAGTTTGAGGAACCCCTGAATCCTGCAGGGAATCTGAAAGACTAAGGTTAGAACTGGTCGAATAATAAGCGTGGTGCCTGATAGGACTGGTGACTGAATTAGAACTATTAGAACCCCAAGTGACATTCTCAACAAACTCACCAGATGCTGCGTGGGGAGTTGGTTGTTGTTGAGGGGAAGAAACTTCTGAGAGAGGAGTATATTCTGGCACACTTTGTTATGGCTCAGAAGCTTCAACTTGAGAAAGGGGTAAATGTCGAATCAGACAGGTATAACTCGAAAAAATTAAAGGACACTTTAGAGGGTGAAAGAAATACCTGTGGTAGTGGCGAGGGATTCGTTGTTTCATTCCCTCCAGCAGAAACTTCGACAATTTTTTTTGCTACCTCTTTGTTAGCGTCAGGGATAGGCGTAGGGTCTGGAGTAACAATGGTTGTATTTATTACGATATTACAACCAACATATGAAAGTAAGGTAGCGTCATGACAAGCAGTCAGGAGCACTTTACCTCGCCGCCTGGTGATTAGCGGTTTGTCATCAACCTCTGTCGGTTCTATTTCCTCACCGACCCTCGCTCCTGAACCTTCGGCCGTGGGGGCTTTATTTTTTGATTTTGCCTTCCTCTCAGGCTTATCAGTGTGCATTTTCTTGAGGCTTTTGGATTTTTTGGGGTGACGAGATTGAGCATCAGGAGATGGCTGCAAAAATAAAGATGGGTTCAGAAGAGGCATTTTAATGCTTTATCAGAAGCAGTCAGAGAATGGGGAAACGTTACCTCAACACCCTCATTAGGATGGGACTTGGACCTTTTGAATTTGGTGGAGGGAGCAGCTGAGTCCGTTGAGCGTTTTCGACTCTGTTACAAAGGAAACCAAAACGTTAGTAAGCAGATTCGGTATAAAACGTCAAAGTAAGTATATTCATACTTACAGAAGAATCAGTCTTCTTAATAGAAGTAGAAATAGGTTCGTCATCTGAAGAGGTGTGGATGGGAATGAACTGTGAAAAATATCAAAGTATTAGCAAAGAGTCGAACAAGAAGAATATGCTTAAGGGTGGATAAAAAATACCTTGGATTGAGAAGAGCCCCCTGCAGCGTGGGTCTTAGCATGCTTGGTCGATGGTTTCTTCTGAGTGTCGACAGCAGCAGCTTCTAGCCTGGAGGCAACCACCTGTGGCAAAGGTACAGCTAAAAGAGAAACCAAGTCAAATAACAATGTGAGATAAACCGTGAAAGAAACAAAATTTTCCAGAAGCGGTTACCCTTGGGTACTACAGCAAGTTCTCTCACATATCTAAGGTCGATATGAAGAAAGCCTGAGTAGGTATGCAACCAATACTTCGTCGGAACCACCCTGTCGGATTTCTTTTTATAAGCGTTTTGAACATTCGACCAAGAGACGTGCCACCAATCTGGAAATGGTGGTCGAAATGCTAGAGCCAAAGGGCTAGTCGGTAAAGGAGGAAATTTGATTTTTCCAAAGTGTAGTGCGTAAAAATATTTGTCTTTCAAATAACTGGGAATTTTGAGTTGGGGAATTTTCTTAGTTATCTTCTCCTTTAGCTCTCGGGCCGCATCAGAGATGGTTCGGCGAAGATTGTTTGGCAAATACACCACTATGAAGAAGTTCTGGAATGCTTGTATTTCTTTAATGTGAATTGCCTTACATTTTGTTCCTTTTCCCTGCAAAACATCAAAAGCCACCGTTAGCTCAATCATTTTTCTTACAGCATCATTTATAAAGGTGACAAGGTATGTCTGCCACCAAAGTTTGAACTCGTAAGTGCAGAAAAAGGCTGGCTTGAAAAGGGTAAAATTAATAATGGGTCTATGCGCCCATAACATGCCCACAGTGTCCTTGACATCTACCCAGGTTTGGTCGTCTAACACATCCATGAGAAACTCATGGGATGGATAAAGCGATTTAGGTACAAGTTGGCAGAGTCCAAACTGCCTAGATACCAAGTTTACCGATAAGTCAAACAGGAGTTGGTTACGATGATAAACCAGGAGTCAAGAAACGTTTCCAAAGAACCAAAGATCTCCTTTGATGCTTCTCTTCGACAGGAGGAAAGGACTCATTGAGCCATATGGGTCCATTTTTGCCATCAGTAAAAGGAGCCATCGACTACGTGAAATCCTCCCTGTTCAACATTATGTTAAAAAGCATCTTAAAGACTTCGTCATTGGGAGAAGTTTTGTCGGTTGGAGTGAGGGAAAGTAACATGGCCATAAAGCCCCTCTTCTGTCTTGAGATATTGAAACCTTCTTCTGTCGAAAAGGCCTCACATCAACAGAAAATATGGCATTGAGCCATAGTTGTAGGAGCCAGAAAGGTCCATGCACCAGCACATTCTTTTTGTTTGGATTTGTGGGGTCGAAATTCTTGATTTGGTCGACTACGTCGATCAGGGAAGAGTATAAAGAGGCCACAATTAATTGGCCTAGAGCAACATGCTCCTTGTTATGCAGCACTGAAGCTAGATGAGAAAATTGCCTAGCTATCTGCATTGACCTCGAGCAAAATACAAAACGAGACAGCCAGAGGGTTAAGAAAGCGACGTGTTCTTCATCAGAAATTTCTTCAGTGTCGCGACAATGGTGTAGAATGAAGTTGTTATATGTTGGATGTTTTGATTCGCCAACATCGAATTTGATGGGGATAATTTCTTCATGTTCAGAGAAGATGAATGGGACACCAACAGGTGTCACAGCTACATCCAGTAGCGTGGGAGTTATCATACCACACTTTGTGTGGAAAGTGTTAGTAGCTCCTTCCCAGAAGTACAAGGCAGCTAACAGCATGCCACTTGAATAAGGAGTGTCGACACGAGCAAGTCTCAAAAGGTCATAGATACTCGTTGCTTTCCATTGTCGACCTTTGTGATGCTCTAGTCTATCCATCCAAGCCCAAAATCTAGGGCAATGCAGGGGAGGAGCAGTGCGGAAGTTTCTATCAACAAACTGTAATTGAATAGGGTTTGTTGAAGTGATCAATGGAGAACTGCGTTGGATGGTGGGGAAGAAAGCACCCTCATCGTTTACATGAATTTTAGAAGGGATATTCGAAGGTAATGGCCCTAAAAAAGCATGGGGTTCATCATCAAGCCTAAAAGGAATCAGTACCTGAGATTGCCAGATTTTAGTTTTCTCCTCGGAGAGTGGTGGCTCTAGAATGTAAGGCTTGCCGTCAACAAGGCGAAGCTGGAGACTGGCGGCAGGAGCGGTGACGATAACATCTTGTTCTGCCATTTTTGAGGTTGAAGCCATTTTTGAAGTTGAAGGAGTTGAAAGGATTTTAGAGAGTGTTGTAAAGAACCTTGTTGAAAGCGGCGAAGGAGGCTGAAAAACCCTAAAGATTGTTGTTCGTTAAGCTTAAATGCAAGATCAAAAACTTTGAACGGTTAAAAATGACGGAAACATGTGGTTAGGGTTTGTAGCAGTGAACTCTCAGTCGTCTGGTTTGGAGGTTTGGAGTGGAGAAGATGAAATCCGTTTTGGGTTTTTGCTAGTTAAGAGAGTGGAAATGCCAAAGAAAAGAGAAAGAAAGGGGAGAAGTGGCTATTTATAGGCGAAAGAGTGAAAAGGCAAAGGGTTCGTGGCAAGTCCCCAGTATTCCAATCGCGGTCGTCGAAGGAACACGTGTGGGAAGATTAAGTGCTTAGCGTGGTGGGGCCATACCTGATACCTAGGCCATGATGATTCAACATTAAATGCTCCCACGTATCGAGAGAAGAAAGTTCACGTTTCCATGATTGCGTGACATCATGACAAGACTGGAGCAGTGAGCTGTTAGCACTAAGGTAGTGGAAGCGTTTTAGCCGACACAGTGAACAGTCATAGACACCATTGTCTCATGTTCGACAATGTCGAGAAGTCAAAAATGGTATCTCTGGGGGGCATTTTGTTAGCTGGAATTTTGTAAAGAGAACTAAGGGCGTGATTCAGAGGCAAAAGTTCCTAAAGTATAAGGACCAGCTAGAAAAGAGGTAGTTTCTGGAGATGGTTAACAAAGTTAAAGTCAGGAGTTCCAGAAGGAATGCTGGTTTAGTTAGAACTTTGGCTTGGAAGGCCAAACTACATCGAACAAAAGCAAAGCAGCATTAGGAAAAGGTGATTATGTCGACATGTTACTTAACAGTAGAGTCGATAGAGATTCGAGTTCCAAAGAGGGAATCAGTCGTGATGATGTCGCTGTCGAAATGGTTCACCGTGGACTTAGGGAATTTTGATTAAAGAAGTATTCAGAAATTGAGGGCAGTTCTTTTGAAGACACGAAGCGGGAAAGAGTCAAATAACTAGATCATCGGTAGTTACTTCAGAAGTTCGTGGGATATGAGTTCCAAGTGAAGGCTGAAACGTGGGCAGAAGTTGCTTCCAAAGATCAAATCTCAGCCGTTGATAGCTTTTGGCGGTTATTACTGTAAATTACTATAAATAAGTTAGAATTCTTAGAATTAAGGGTGTTCACTTGTACTCCTAAATTACTTGCTAAAACTCTGCTCAATTCCGCGCTAAAGGAAGAAAGAGTACGCAATCTTTGATGTACGTGAATCACCAAACTTTTATTTCAATACAACCTTTTTTATGTTTAATTATGCTTTTACTTTACTTCTGTGCATTTTCTTGTTGGTCACGAGTCACCACTAGCCTTAGTTACCAGAATACTCATAACGTAAACTATTGGTCACGAGTCACAAATAGTCAAGGTCCTTTTGTGTGGAAAGTCGTTGCATTATTTCCCTAGGCTCTGGAAATCGTTTCTGGGCCAAGGATAATTTCATTTCCAGAAATAGTATAATTCATCAGAAATCTTAGCACGAGTCTTGAGATCAACTGGTCGATCTCGCTAGTAACCCTAAGTTTTAGGACTCTAGGAGGACCAGCGGTTGTTTACCATTTTCCACAGTAAACAATATGTGCATGATTTTAATTAATCTCTAAAGTCTTACACCTCACCACATTCAAATACATCCTTATGAGAAATCTTACTAGCACACCACTTATAGGTTTATGGTATCCCAAAGGAATTGAATAAGTTTTGGTTGGGTATTCTGATTCTGATTTTGTTGGTGGTAATTTAGATCAACAAAGTAGTTGTGGTATGTGCCACTTCCTTGAAAATTCACTTGAATCTTGATATAGTAAGAAATAATCAAGATTTATGTTATCCACAATCAATGCAGATTACATCGTTGCAGGTAGTTATTGTGCACGTGTAATCAAGATGAAACAGTAGTTAAGTGATTATGATATTAATCTCAAAATCATCCTAATTAAGTGCGATAAGACTAGCGTCATAAACCTCACTAAGAATCCAATACTTCACTCTCGGATAAAACATATTGAGATTATGCACCACTTTATTAAGGATCACATTGAAAAGAGAATTACTTAATTGAGTTTGTATCTAATTTTAATCAAGTGACAATGCTAAACCTCATGTTCTCAAACATGGTTATAATGGGTTAGTCCATTTGTTATAAGATATTTGCATTGAATGATTCACTAAGATTGTTCATTAGCACATCACATTTAGGATAAAAAAGAAAGACATGCATGCTTATGCAAATTTTGTTTGGAAATAGCCTGCAACCATTCATAAACTCATCTTTTTTATTTGTAATATCTTAGCTTCATGTAATTCTTAGTTGGTTGTCTTTCTTGTAGCCATCATAAGATCTTTCAAAAAAGTACCACCTCGAAATTTCTTCTTGAAGTTAATATATAAATACCTAAGATAAAACATGTGTTTAGTGCCAGGGTACTGCTCTTTAAATACTTGCACCAAGCAATAACACAATTGTTCACTTAACTCAACTCATAAATTTAATGAAATGATTAGCATACTAATACATCCTTTTGCTATCCAAAAAGAAAGCGCCATATACGGTTATTATCATTAAAGTGTATACCTCTGATAGATTTATCACTTGATTCACTAGTGTGATCAACATCCTCATCAAATTTCTTTCCATTATTTTTCTATTGAACCTTATCCTTAAATGCGGAGTCACTTGTTTTCCTTGGAAAATTTGGTAGTTGCATTGCATCACCATCATTCCTAAAGGGTTTTAGGTCTTCTTCCAAACTACCACCCTTATGTTTTCACCGTAGTTTCACATCAACATCAAACTCCGAGTTCATCCCTCTTAATTAGGCCACAAGCTTCAAAATAGACCAGAAATCAGGATCCACTACAACAAATAACGCTTTTCATGACGGAACAATTCACTTCATCCAACAAAAATCTGAAGTATAAACTATAGACGCTTCACATTTAATTTTTTAAATAAAAATACCATATAATCCTTCGATTTTGCTGGAAACCAAGGAGAAAAATATTTAGAGGACGCATCTTCGAATCCCAGCAACTACATTTATCATCTTTTAAGTTTTTAATGACATATTACCTCAGTTTTGTTTAAAACCGAGGGGTAAAGTATTTAGAGAACATGCATTCGAATCCCAACAACTACACTTTATCATTTTTTTAATTTTTTAATTTTTAAACAGGACCTCACCCTCGGTTTTTGTTAAGGTAAAAAGTAGAACAATTTTGAAATTAAAAAAAATATAGTTGTCGGGGATCGAACCTATGACCAATATTACCTTTTAATTTTAATTTTTTATGACATATTACCTCGGTTTTGCTAAAAACCGAGGGGTAAAGTAGCCTTTTTTATTTTAAATTTATGACCAATTTGATGAAAAAATTACGTAACGAGTCTTTGCCGTAAATTTATAAAGTAACAATGATCAAAACATCATCGAATCATTAATCCACGTGAAACATTAGTGATCCGTGTGAAATTCACTAGCCAATCAAAACGTGAATGCCACAACTATGCATCTTTGATGCAAGATGTTGAAATTTAAGCTTAACATATTGAAAACGATGATAATGAAAGCAAGAGCAGAAAAATATTTGAAGTTAGTTTCTTAATATCATCTTTTATCTAGTAATTCTTTGTTAAAATTTTGAATGTTAGTTGTAGTTGTATCAAGTAAAATATTTATTATTGTTGTTGTTGTAAAAATTTAGTATTTAACGATTTTATTGATTTTGTTTATTTGTTGTTGTTGTTGTTGAGATTTAATGTTTAAAGCTTTCATGTATTTTATTATTGTTATTATTATTATTATTATTATTATTATTATTATTATTATTATTATTATTATTATTATTATTATTATTATTATTATTATTATTATTATTATTATTATTATTATTATTGTTGTTGTTGTTGTTGTTGTTGTTGTTGTTGTTGTTGTTGTTGTTGTTGAGATTTAATGTTAAGGATTATATTGATTTTGTTTTTGTTGTTGTTGTAGGTGTTGTTGTTGATGATGAGTAAGATTTAGAATTTGTTAAAGAAATTAGTGCTTTGCATATTAAAACGTAAAACAAAAAACAAGTTATAATTAAAATTTTGTAAATAGGACTTTACCCCTCGGTTATTATAAAAAAAGAGGTGAAAAGTATCCCAATTTTAAAAATCTAAAAAATGCAGTTGTTAGAGATCGAACTCATGAATAATGCCAATTTTCTCCTCATGACGATGTTATTTACCTCACTTGAGTAGCCGAGGTAAAACATATTTCACGTCCGGTGTTACAAATGTTAGTAGTGATCACATCCATTATATGCATAAATTACCCCACCTTCGTACCTTAATTTAGGGCCTTTTATAAAATAATCATTAGTATAAAAAATCACCTTAAATAAACTCTTGTCATGTGCATTACACAAAGGGAATACAAAATTGTATGACATACATTCAAATACAATAAACATTTTGCAATACAAAATTATATTCAGGTCAAATATATTCAATAGTCTATAATACTATATTTAATTTTAGTGAAATACAAATAATATATATAAAATTTAAGATTACAAGAAACCTTAAACTACGATTTGAAAAAGACATTACAACTTGAGGGAAACATGTGAGACCAACATGAACTGCAAAGTATGCATTTTTTAATGGTTTCTTAATACTTCGAAGGGATCATCACCTGCAACTTTCAATTCCCTCAACAACTCGAGGGATCACTAAAAAATGTGGCTTTAAATGCTTCATACACATCTTTAAATGAGCCCCAGGGTTTAAACATAAGAATGTTGTACCCCAAAATTTACCCTCTTCATTTTGGTATTTCTGGCTTATAAATTTCTCATCATAAACATACAAACAAACATGTATATACGTCTATAGCATTGATCATATGGTTATCAAGTTCTAAATATCCCATTCTTTGAAAGAAACTATGCGTTTCAGCTATCTTAGATCATTTCGAGGCCAAAATCAATATTTCTTGATTCGTATGTTTGATACAAGATTTTCTGGTCAGAAAGCTATTTTGGTTTTATTCCATGAGAATTTGGATCATTTCAATTTACTATCCAGTTCATTTGTTCAAATCGGAAGTCGTTTCGTCAAGGAAAATACTTTATTTGTTCATTTCTCAATAAAGTGAATTTTGGATTTTCAATATATTTCGGGAGCTCCGGAAGGCATATCTCTCAGTTCTTCATGTATTTTCTGATGATTTTCGACTAGCAAGTCCCTCTCACTATTATCTACAACTTTAGTTTGAAAGTCGGAAGCAAATTGTGTGAATAAGGCCCTCAAAGAAATTGATCTTTCAAGTGGTATAAACTGAATTTTAGTGCTGAACAGTGTTCTCGATACGCTAAAAAGGTCATAACTCTTAGCTGGAACATAAAAAATGAGCAGGACAAATGTTTAAAATTCCGTATCTAATTCCTCTACAACTCTCATGAAAAATTCCAGAGCCAATTCCTTACCATTTAAGAGAATTTTTTTATTCTTTGGAGTTGATTTTGAGACGAACCGAGCATTTTTCATCTGATACGCGAAGTTCGAAAAATGATATCTCGCTCGATTTTTATCGAAAAAAGGTGGGACCAGTTCCAAAAGTTCACAAATTCCGTTGACTTTATTTTTCACGCAGACACCAAGTTCAAATTTTGATCCAAAGACCCTCCTTCGAGGCAATTTTTCCGAAGAGCGCAACAAAAATTCTACACCTGCCGAATGCCTAAAAAGTATGCTGAAACTTCAAAAATTTGTATCGCCTGGACCGTTAGTCTGATTAAGTCAAAAATTTGACTCATTCATGCAAAATTGCGTTTCGTATATTTTTCGTTTGGAGTCCGACTTCAAATTTCGCACGGATTGGGCTGTTTTGGACTAATTACGAAAATTATTTGGATAATCGCGATTTGGGCTTAATTGTGGATCCAAGGAACTCTAAGGCCCAATTTTTCACACTATAAATAAATTTTCTCCTTCACAATTTGAGGATACACAATCATTTTCTTAATTTATCATCCAAACTTTCAATTTTCTCTCTCTATTCTCTCTAAAACTCAAAGCCAAATTCAAAGAGAAAACAAACTTTCCCTCCAAGCAATCTTCCTCGCCGCCCTATCTCACTCTCTCCGGCCACCTCCAACTTCCCTAGCATCGGCCACGTAACTTCAACTCGCCAACCGCCTTCTTTGGCATTTTGTGGAACCCTCCGCCGCCTTCTTCCGTTTTTGTGTGTAATGCTTCTTCGGCCTCCTCATTTCTCGTCCAGGCCTTCCACGACCAGCCTTTCTTCCTACCCCCTTGCTACAAAACAATCTCTCTCTTCTTCAAGGTCAAGGAGCATTTTCTTCAATTTCTCAAGGATCACCTTTTCTTCGCTTTTTCAATTCGATTATTATCATCAATTAGAGCTAGGACTTGGTATTTTCTTCAACAATTCAACTTCCAATTTCAAGATCAAGTAAGTGATTAATTCAATTAAGCACTTATTTTAAGTGATTTTCTACTTTTGACTTTTCTTGAAATTGATTATTGAATTTGATTGCAATTTCCGTGTGGATTCCGATTCTTGAATTTATATTTACGAATTCATTAACTTGAATCTGATTTTGTGACGTTAAAGTGTGTCGGTGTGAAGGAAATTGCACATAACACACACATACACTTGTGTAGTTATTTTTCTTTGCATTTAGGTCACTTTAATTGAACATTTGCATCACCTATCACATGCTCATACATTAGATAGCATATAGGTTGATTGATTTGCATTGAATCATGTGAATTAAGGCTTAATTCATAAATAAAATTGTGTCGAAATGTAGTTCTAGGTGCATTTTGACTCTTAGGTGCATATGCATTGTACATAACACATGTAGGCTTACAATTAGGCTACATTTTGCATCTTCATGGATTGAATTACTAATATGTCAATTAATCGAAGTAAATTCATGCATTGAAACTTGATTTTTAGGACATTAAAGTGTTTCGGAGTCACATTTTCACACACTTTTTCACATATTCATGATGCATTCTTGTATGTACATAATTGAAACTTTATGAAATCACATATTTGCTTGCACTTGACATTAACACATGTTTTGCATAATGTAAATCAAGTAAACACCTCATTTGCATATTATATGTCATGCATCAATATTTCATTCATGAATATGTTGCATTTTTATTCATAAATACACATTAAATGCTTGTTTTAATTATTTTTGCATACTTTTTGACTCAAACTTCAATCAAACTTGTACATAGTTTGTACTTTGATTTGTTTTGAGTTGTTGGTTACATGTAGGTGAATTAAATTCCAATTCATTTCACATTTCAAAACCAAAACAAAAATGAATTGGAACTTAATTCGGTACATGAATTTAATTGTTCCATAAGCGTTTTTCAACGTTTTTGTGCATTGGGACTCATTTTTTCGCAAAAGTCCGAAGTAACGGTACATGTTCCCTATGTTTTGGCATGTTCCAAAACCGTTTTTGAAGGTTTCGGAACCAAATTTCAAGTATAACGTGCCTAAACGAAGTTGCTGCCCCGTCACTTTAAGGTCCGAAAAGTGCCACTTTGACTCAGAATTAATTAAAACCGACCATATTTTTGAATCCGTTGACGTTTTTGCAAGAAACCACGTGATTCTTAATCAATTCCGAGAAGTTAACTTTTTCGCCCCGATTTCGAAAAACCGCCTTCCCAAGCCGAGTTTTGTGATTTTATTTCACTTTATGCATTCTTATACTAGTTTATAGTCATATTTGCAATCGGTTTTGCATTCGGTGCTTTCTTTCTAGCACTTGCTTTGTTAATTCTGACACTTTATTTCATGTGCAAGGTACATTGAACACTTACACTTGAGATTTGGATTTGTAGCATCTTTATTTTGCGCTTGCACACATACGTGTACATCCTCTTGTCTGATTTTTATGTATTGACACTTCTCTTGCAGGTTATCTGATTGTTTAGATGTGTACGGACGCGCATTCTATTGCTTGTGCATATACGTGTACATTCTATTGTCTGATTGTTGTGAATTGACACCTCTCTTGCAGGTTATCCGATTGTTTGAATGTGTACAAACGCACATTCCATTGGTTGTGCACATATGTGTACATTCTATTGTCTGGTTGTTGAGGGTTTTCTCTTGCAGGTTGTTTTGATTCGAATGTGCACGAACACACATTCTATTGCTTGTTTGCGTACGAATGTGTATCCTATTGTCTGCTTGTTGGGTTTTTACCTTTCTTGCAGGTGTATCTTGCTTCGAATGTGTACGAATGTACACTATGATATCTCTTTGCGCACGAACACGAATTGTATTGTCTGGTTGTCTGGATTACAATCTTATGCAGGTTTATTTTCCTCGGATGTGTACGAACGCACATTCTTCTCATGCTTTGATGCCTCTGCGCATTACTCACTGGTTTCTTTATTGCTTGGCAACAATACTTGAAGTTTTCTAGAGTATTTCTTAGCTTGAAGTTGCTTACGGATTGTTATCCGTGTGGTATTTGCTATACCTTTTTACCGCATTCTTTTACCGCTTTTCTAAAGAGCATGGGAAGTAGAGTTTTACCGCTTTTTTTGCCATGAGAAGTAGGAATAGAGATGCATGAAGGGGCTTCCGTAGTTGGAGCATGTTCAGGAACCCCTCTGGTTTATTTAAAGACCCGTCTAGGGCAATTCTGTTTGCTACTTGTGTTTGGATTGTTTAAAGTCCTCTTCCGTGCTTAGGGAGGCGCTTCAGGTCGTTGTGTTTACTTTTGTGCTTGTATAGGTCAAGAGTGGTTAGGAAAACTGCTAAGCAGCACCACCAAGCAAATACCCGCTTTGATGAGATCTACAGGTGTTGTATGCTATGATGATATGATGGGCACACGGAAAGAGTTCGCAATCAATCCCCGCACATTTCTAGTCCGTGTCATCTCAGCACACGCGAATCGTGTTGCTTCCTTATCGAGTCAATAATAAAAGTGGCAAGAGTTCCCTATTCTGACTCTCCACTCCTTCTCACGGGATTCGCATTACTGCTGATACCCGCACTCATTACTCTTCACACTTGACAATTCATGTCATGTTGTGATACCTTTCACGGGAATCGAATGTGTCGGCTCCTGGTTGCTTTCGGTTCATCAGTGCTGTTGTAGGCTATGGGACTTCCTCCTTCTCCTGCACATGTGTGACATTTGTTTGTGCATTGTATTGCTTGTGTGCTTCTGTCAAAACACTTGATTGCTTCATCCCTTTGCATCTCTTGGTTCTACAACCAAGACATATATTAGGATAACATCCCTTAGGACCGATCGGTTAGGATAACTCTCAATCCTAAACATTAGGATATACATCCTTTACATGTCAACATAGGTTGAGATTCCCTTACATCCTCAACCTTAGGTCTAATCTTTGCCTGACAATATTAGGGGTAGAACTAGTTAGTTTCCCTTTTGTTTTGCTAGTTTCTTTTGCATCCTTGCATGTAATAAAACTAAAACTTATTTTCTTTTCTTCTTGCAAAAACAAAAAACTTAATAATGGTTAAACTCCTTTCTCAAAGGTAAAAGCAACCAACCTCACTGCAAACCTTTTTCGCCTACGGGCGCTTTTTGCATTTAAAACCTTTTCAAAAAGGGTGTTCCCTTTCAAATCCAAACAAATTTCTAAGTGTGCGAGCGGCCGAGCATAAGACTTCTTATAGCTGCAACGCTAAGCACGAGTTGCGATTGTGAGGATGCGAAATCGAACTTCCCATAAAAAATTGCAACCCACCAAAACATGTGAGTCGAACTACGACGCTCTAACTTTCCCATTGCACGAGGGAATACATAAGCATCTTGTCACGGGGCTCGACCGAGCAAAACTTTGTAAATACTTCCTTCTTTTCTCTGTATTTTCTTTATTTTCCTTTTGTTCACATGCATTGTAGCGATTAAGCGACAAATAGACATAACACACCCATTAGATAGAAAATAGAAGTGGATACCGTAGAGTACTACGGACGCATGGCGTGCTAATTCCTTTCCCTCGCGTAATAGACTCCCTTACTCCGATCTCTCGGTCGTGAGACCATGATTTCTCCCCTCTCAGGTTTACTCGATGTTTTTCTTTCCTCTCGTAGGATAAAAAATGTTCGATGACACTTCATTGATATTCCTATCGAATAATGTTCAGCCGGTTATTTCAATGAATATTTTGAAGAAGTTTAGAAGAACATGCCTATAATGGCATCTAGTCTAGTATTACTAAGATTCTACCAATATTAATTGATTTGGAAGAGAAAGATTTAAAATAGATTAAAGTTCACCCATGATTTTCACATTATTTCCTTTTCAATAATAATTATTTTAAATTAAAAGAAAATATTTATTAATTTAATTCAAATTTCATGTTGCAACATAAAATAATCCAAGTGTATCATGCGTAATCATCTATTTATTGATAGGGATAAGAAAAGGCAAAGTCGACCTACCAGAGTCTAAGCCTAGCCTATTTAATAGTTTAGACTTAACCTATTAAAAAAATCTAAGAAACTTTATAGGCCGACTTATATATTCACATATATTAAAAAGAGACTAAATAGGCCGCTATATAAATAGGTTGACCTATAAAACTCCATAGGTAAAATGAACTATTTAAAAACTTTAATGTGAAACATGTTTATTAATAGGCTTTTAAATCAGACCAAACTTATAAAAAGACCAGATCAACAAATAAAGAAGTCTTTATTAGGCGATAAATTAGACTCAAGTCTTTTAAATTTATTATAGATCGCTCATGCTGCCTAAGTGCTGACTTGACATATTTTCACTCCTATTTATCGGCTAACATCTCAAAACATGTCTGGTGAGCTTCCTCGTCAACTTTCATTAACAAATGTTGATAAAGTTTGAGTGAAAAGTATTAAAAAGATTATCATTATAAAAAATTTATGAAAGATTAAAAACAAATTTTAATATATTTAAGAAACCATAAACTTATTTAAGTCTAATAAAAAGAATAAAACGAGGAGAGTAGATGGAGTAGATGACAGGCAATAGATATAGTCTTAAAAACAGAAAGTGGGAAATGATAATATCTAGAAAGATATAACAAAAATCCAAATGTGCGTGGCAAAGACGTGACAGTAATAGATATTTTTAGCTAGGAAGCAAGCACCCACAGGCCACAGGCCACAGGCCATACTAACAGCTAGACTTGGACAGATTTTTTCTCTTCTAACCCTTTATATTTAATTATCCTCCCGTAGATATCTCTCAACGAGAGAGAAGAAGAAGGGTGACTCCCATTCCCCAAACCCTTGTTCCCTCTCTTTTCTGACTTCCATTTCACCATAATCGTCGTCCTCGTTTCGTCGCCGAACGTCTCATTAAGGTAATCCTCACATTTTATTCATTTCCATTTCTATTTTTTCGTATGGAATTCGTTGATAATCAATTCTTAACCAGTTTAGTTAGATTCTCTGGATTCTCTGGATTTTGTGGAATTTGGAATTTGTTCATAGCTAATTCTGATTATATAATTCATTAATTATAGAATTATCCCATGGAGTTGTTAATTCATAAAAGTTATTGGCAAGTTTGATTAACAATTACAAATTCACTCGAATTCGTTTCCTTGAATTATCCCTTTATTATTTTATACAAAATTACTTTTTCTAGAAGCTTTTTTCCTTTCTTTCCTTGCAATATTGTTATTCATCTAGTCAAAAGAAATATTGTTGTTACAACAATTCTTTATTCAAATACATAGTAATTTGATTATTTTGAATATTTTTTCATTTATTCTGAGAATATATTTTTTGATTCTACATTATTTCTTTTACTTTTCATTTATTGATTGCGGATATATATGCATATCATGTAGAAATAACTTAACAATTTATAACTTATGAAGAAAGTGGTAGAATTATATCCTAACTTACTTGTAAAATAATTCATCTTAATCATATAATAAAAAGAAACTATACACTTATGGTATGACATTTAGGATTTCCTTTTAAATGAACGGTTTCCTTTAGGATTTAGTAATTTGTATACACTGTGAGTTGTCATTTTACTGTAATGATGTTTATTATCAAACTTTAAAAGAACTTATGTGTCTTCATCAATGTCTAAAGATTGACTCAATTTTGTTATACATAGAAAAAGTTATGATTATTTGACAGCAGTATTGTATCAATAAATAAGGAAATTTGCCAATCTTATCCAAACCTATGTGCCATGGCTTATCTTAATCATACAATAAAAGGAAATAATTGAAACATGACATTTTATAATCTTTTTGATTTCTTTTAAGTTCAACAGATCTTATCTTATCCTTATTTATCTATATAGAAAGTAAAAAAAAAAAGATCTTATGCTCATTTATCTATATAAATATTACAAAAAAAAACTTGATGATTTATATGTTTATGCAGAGCAGTGAAGAATAAACTGATGGCTAACATGGATGGTAAATCACTCCTGAGTAGTAAGAAATCCATTCCCATACCACCTCCTTCACCTCAATCAGCAGCAACAGGTTATCCTTGCGAGTATGTGGTGATGAATAATTTAGCACCGAGAGGGCGAAGCAGCTGTGTCCCTACTGCAACAAGAGATTTGTGGGAGCGTCTTTTCAGTGAAGGTTATAAAGCCGATGTTCGCATTAATACTGATAACGGTGGCACTGTTTATGCTCATTCTAACATTATTGTAAGTTCATTCATCCCATTTGATTTAGAATAAGCATGGGTATTACTGGGGAGTTAAATCAAAATTTCATTGTAAAACATGTTTTTCAGTGAATTGTGGTCATATACTTCTTTAAATAATTAGTAGTAGACACAAGGTTTTCATAGGATTTAGCAGTACAATTACAAAACTAGTCAATTTTTAGGTCTCACATGTCATTGCTTAAGAGTTGATTAATATACGGATAACAACTAGAGTAGACATGGTTAATATGGTACGACGGACGTAGTGTGATCTTCTGTCATCATGAAATACTTGTATTGTTTCATTACATTAACGTGAATGATCTTTATGTTATCTTGAATTCAACTGGTGTGAATATGACTCACTTTATCCTACATGACAGGCGGTGGCTTCTCCTGTATTGGGAGGTATGCTGAAGCAAGCAAATCGTTCCAATCGATGGCGATCAATCTCAATTTTTGGGGTTCCACACGATGCAGTACGAGCTTTTGTTCGATTCTTGTACTCTTCATGGTATGTTTGATCCCTTTATGAATCTTAAAATTATCAAAAAGTTTTGTCCCCCTGTACAGTAGTGTCAGGCTTCATAATATTGTTTGAAATTATATTTGCTCAAATTAGATGCCATTGCTTGATTATATATTGAAATTCTTCTACTCATTGCCGATAGGCAAATGTAAAATAATATCAATCGGTTGCGGAGAGTTCCTGGCTAATTACATCAGCAAAACCCGAGTATATCAATTTCAAAGTAGAAGAAATGTGAAATTTAAACAAAATGCATATGTTAAAAACAATACCTTTCTGATTGTCTTTTAGTTGCTGCGGCTGAAATGCATTTTGCATCGTATAAATGTGCTGAATTTTGTGTGCCTTTTTTCTATAGTTACGAGAACGAAGAAATGAAGGAATTTGTCCTACATTTGTTGGTGCTGTCACATGTATACGTGGTCCCTCACTTGAAGCGTGAATGTGAACTGAAGCTAGAATTGGGTTTGCTCACCATAGATAATGTAGTGGATGTGTTTCAACTTGCATTACTGTGTGATGCACCACGGCTCAGTCTCATTTGTCATCGTAAAATACTAAAAAACTTCAAAACTGTTTCGGAGTCAGAAGGATGGAAAGCAATGAAGCAGAGCCACCCGATTCTAGAAAAGGAACTTCTGGAATCAATGATCGAAGAAGAAAATGTAAGTCTCTGTCTCTGCCTCTCATTGTGTGTTATACACAATCAATAATTAGGCCAGAATCTAATTGATTTTTAAATGAACTTGTTAATCAGAGTAAGAAGGAGAGGATCCGAAAAATGAATGAAAAAGAGGTCTATCTGCAATTATACGATGCAATGGAAGCTCTTGTTCACATTTGTAGAGATGGTTGTCGAACTATTGGCCCTCATGATAAAGACTTCAAAGCAAACCAACAACCGTGTAGGTATACATCTTGCAAAGGGCTAGAACTTCTTGTTCGCCATTTTGCTGGTTGCAAGTTGAGAGCCCCAGGAGGTTGTGCCCATTGCAAAAGGATGTGGCAACTCTTGGAGCTGCATTCTCGACTATGCGCTGATCCAAATTCATGTAGAGTGCCTCTGTGCAGGTAACAATTTTATCCAGCTTTGCTCTTAAGTCAGCTCAATCATTCAGATGAGTTATAACAAATCCTTTCATTTCAGGAACTTTAGGCAGAGACTAGCAAAACAAAGCAAGAAAGACGAAATTAGATGGACAATATTGGTTGAAAAGATCTTGAAAACAAGAGGAATCGGGATTGCACCATGCTTTCGGCCACTGTGACTGGTTTTCCAGGAATATAGAACTATAGAGTATAGCAGTTGATATGTATAAACATGTCCAAATTGTAAAGTTTATGATTGTATTATTATGTTGGTATGAAATGTCCCTTAAGGATGAATTGCTACTCCTCTCTACCTTTATTGTATAAAATATATCACAGAGGAATCCTTTCTTCCAACATCTATCTTATGTGTTAAATGAACTTGGACCATTATTCGACATTTCAATTTTAAACTAGTGTGCGTTGTTTTTAACTCGTGTGCATTGTTTAAAAAAAGAAAAGCATCCTTAGTCTCAATGATTTGGAACCATATGTGAACACCTTATTTTTCATCTGAACACCTTATTATTCTGTCAATTTTGTGACACTCCATTTAACATTTCTTTTTTAAAGAATGAGAGATCTCATTCTATTGAAATCAAAAACCTTTCTTAACTGATACTATGAATATCAATGACAGTCGCTCCATGTGATGAAGAATTTGATTCTTTAAAAAGGACGAACTCAAAAAGGAAAAGAAAAAGTAGTGACTAGCAAAGCCATTGGATAGTGAAACAGTGGTGATTTACAGCTAGTTCCCTACTAAAGTATCCATCACTCCCTTTATTCAACATAAGTATCTTATCTTTTCCTTCTTAATGTTTACTTTTGAAACTCCTTTTGTTCTTTTCCTTGGATCAGCAGTGCAAGGAATTGATAGTATCGTTGAACAATTATTGGGGGTAGAATTAAAGGTTAAAAGGTGGTCTAGTGCTTAGAGGTATGAAGGGATTCATTTTAATCACCGAAATCTAATGTACTAGTAATAGTATAAACCTGTAGTAGGTACATATGAAGAAATTGCTGCAAAACAGCTATTTATTATCAGTATTTGATGTTTAAAAAATTACATATAGAGCCTCTTACGTAAATCAAAACATTCACATCCATTAAAATGTGTGGAACTATGTCTCTAATCTAATAGCACCTATTTTGACTTGTACCATACGTATTTCAGTGGAAGAAACAAAATGATGCATTTCTTGCACCTCCCATTTGAATGAGGATAATGGCATTGGCATGAACCTCTATAGCCCATTTGAGTAACTGTAGTAATCGTTTCAAGGGTATATGATCTTTCTCTTACCCACCATGAACATGCATTTACCATTATCTCTTTGAAAATTGTTCTTCACTGTTACTACTAGTGAAATGGGATTAAACCTAAACTTTGCGAAGTCATTCGTCTTTCACTGTTATTTTGAGAGGCTATTGTTTCTATTTGTATTCACAATATTAAGGGGATGATGAGCTTTCCTCATCCGAGCTTCTATCTTGTTTCCCGTTGTACCTGTTAAGAACAGGTAATGGTGCATTTGAAGCTATTCTGAAGGATCTTGAAGCGCCACCGACAATTCTATCATGCATCCTTCCCACTTCTTTGCAAACCAAATCCAAAATGTTTAGAAAGTCTCTCACAATCATGAAAATTCTTAAAGGGTGTGCTTCTTCCTTTGCTGCATTTCCGTGAAAGTATTCAGTAACTTCTTTCACAAGGAATAAAGCCTCTTTCTCATGAGCTTTAATTTTCACAATTTCATCTTCTGCATATTTCAAAAAGAGTTTTGTGGAATTAAAGAATTTGCCTCTCATATCAGGCTTTTCGTATTGCAAAACGAACCGCACTTTTTCAAGCCCCGTTTCAAGCTTTGTAACGTAGCCGCTCAAGACATCCGAGTCCATTCCGGCTGCTTTTTTGACACTATCAAGGTCTTTACTGAGACCAGCCACAACATGCAATCCTTTCTTCTTAAACTGCTCCTCGTTGAATTTGGACTCCATTTGTTCGGGAATACTTCCGTTTGCAGATTCAGTTTCCGCACCTTCAGATCTAATGATCTCTTGTACAACAAAGTGGAGTAACGTGGTTTTTCCATCTGTTCCCTTTATATCTGCGAGTTTTAGGAGTGTGTCGAGTTTGAAAGCTTTAGCGTCTCCTCGATTAGTGCCAACATTCATTCTGTTTCCTGTCCTGAGAACAGCTTCAAGGAGTTTGAAGAATAATCGACTGTTCCTTAATTCCTCACTTGCTGCCTGTTAGAAATAACAAAATAACGATAGTTTGTCAGATGACATCAAGAAATCAAAGATAACAAGGAGTTGAAAGTTAGCCAAACCTCAAGGGTTTGGAAAGACTTTTTGAGGTAGTTGATTTCTGAATCAAAATTGGCTCTGTATAGCATAGCTTCAACTCTTTTGAAGGCAAAAGGGATATCAAGCACCGCTTTAAGAAATCTCTCGGCAGACCCAAGTTTCGAGAGATCGCCATTGAAGTTTTTCAATTTTATCTCTTCCTCTTTCGTCGGAGCCATCTTTACTAGAGTTTCCAATAGCTCAGCACCCAAACCTTCAGGATTCCCTATTCCATTAAAAAATAACACACCACTCATAAGTCCATGTTGACAAAAGTGAAAACACAGGAACCAAATAATCATTTGAGTAATATCGACATGTTACTAAGAAATAAGAGCGGCAACATCGCGACACGTGGCATTGGCCACTGAACTAGAATGATATTGCTTTTAGAGGAAGCACCGACCGATAGAACAAAAAGACAAATCTAAGTTGTTTAAGAACACATGGTAGTTGTTTTTGGTGGCAATTGTAGTAACATGTCCTTGTTATAATCTTCTCAAGTACATTGTATGAGTTGGATTTGGTTTTTACCACATTTTGAAATCCCAGTACAAGAACACCTAAATTTTCATTTCCCTTTAAATAACATAATGATGATGATGCACGTGACATTACCATACTACATTACACATGCAGTGATGAAAGACTTTTTGTTTTCATGTTGTTGTGTTAAGCCATGCTTCTCTACAAAATTTTCCCTATGACATACATAAACTGAATTGATCATTAAATACCGTAAAAGTTAAATCTATCCCTATGTGAAATCAACATTGTAGATGAAGGCGCCATAAATACACAACAAAACCTAGAATCACCCAATTGGTATGTTATACCGAAATTAGAAAACGCGACTTGGTAGTTTTCTCATCTACCATGCAAGTAAGTATATACTCCAAAAAGGGAAAGAAAGAATGGAAGAAAGAAACAACTTGGTACTTACCATCTAAAAGAGCTTCAGAAACCTCATCTCTTGTCACATTCAGTGCCCTTAGAAGTATAGCTATGTTTTGTGACTTCTTAGGATCTAACACCTTGTTCTCATGATCAGCAGAGGGAAGAACTGATTTTCTAATACCTTGTTCTTTTGGTTTTGGAGCCGAATTCGTTGCATTGTTGTTGCAGCCAAACAAGGACTCCATCATATCCTCATTTAATCTATTATCATTAAACAACATCAGAAAACAAAAGAGTAATATTAATTCACAATTGTACTTGAATTGAAAAACGACAACAATCCCAAAAATGATACAGAATTCCTGCTATGAAGCACAAACACCTCAAACGCGGTATTAAATATACTCACTGAAACGAGCTTGATTTTATTTGGTCCCACACGGTAGCCCGGTCTGAAGTAGCCCGAACTTTATCCCAATGCAAAGCTTTCAACTTCGGTTTTCCACTTTCCGTTTGGGCCTCGCCTTCAAATTTCTCCAAAGAAGATCCCACATTCTCATCACCATTATCAACATGATCTGAAACAGAGTCTGAACCTTTTGTTACACTAAAAGCTGAATCATTTCCTACACTTAGCCTCTTTATTGATGCAGAAGATCCTGAAACCGTCGGTGGGGATAACGATTTTCGAATCATTGGCGGAGGTGGAGGTGGTGGCGGAGGTGTAGGAGCAGGTGGAGGAGGTGGTGGTGCAGGAGCAGGAGTCTTGGACACATGAGAAAATGTACTAGTTGTTGATTGAAGATGCGCCAAATTCGGAGGTGGCGGCGGTCCTGAGAATTTCGGCTTCCTTGAATGTCCTCCTCCTCCGGTGGTTAACTGTTTTTCCGGCAGCTGACGTGGCGGATTTGGAGTCTGTTTGATAGACGGTATGATGACGTGTCGTATATCCGGTGACGCAGCAGAAAGACGAGATTTCGGCGAAGCTCTCTTCGAAAACGGAAGAGGCGTAACCGTCGAATGATTCTCTCTCTTCGCCGAGTTACCGTTAAAGAGACGCGTTACCGGCGTGTAAAATCCGTCTTCCTGACTTACCGACGAGTTTTGCGGCGAATGAAACGCTGTCTCGTTACTTTCCTCATCAGAAGAAGAGGCAGACATCGCCGGCGGGAGGTTCCCGTCGGCATGAGGCTTACTCAACGGCGGCATTGGCTGCAATTCAGGACTCGGTCGATACCGATCGGATCGCTTAACCGAATTCAGTTTATGATAAGGCGAACGGTTCGGCTTCTCTGTTTCTCTGGGATCGTTGACCGTCGTTGACCTTCTGGAAGGTTCCACAGTTCCGATATAGAGAAAACTCGACGGTACTGGATTAGCTGAATTTGCATCGTGTTGATTATTGTTATTCCTCTGTGTGCTATCACACACTAGCTTCTGTGTATCCGCAGGGTGTTTCGCTCTGTGTTTATATAGAAAGAAAGCCAACGCCGACAACATTCCAAGCGTCACAATTCCAACTGAGATCACAATGGCTACTTTTTTAGTTCCTTTTGCCGGTTGCGTTGCCGTCGGATTCGCCGTTGAAGCGTTTGGTGTTGATGTTACCGGCGCTGCTTGATTCTGACTCACCGGTGGTCCTTCAGGATATTCATGGAAGAATGGAATGTTGTTGGGAGAAGGTGGCGGTTGTGTGACGGTGGGAGCTAGCGGCGGAGCTGAAGTCGCCGGGAATAATGGTTGATGGAGGATCCTCCTGTGATGATCGGATTCATTTTTTGTAGTGTTGACTGAGATTGATACAGAGAGTGTGAAGAAGAAGCTGAACAACAAGAACAAGAAGAAGATGATTGTGATAATGGAGGTTGAATTATGAACTTTCATGATGAATTTTGATGAGTTTGATGAACGCAATTCATGTCTGAATTTTTTGTTCCGTAAATTGCTGAACTAGAATAATGAAGAGAGAGAAAGTAGAGAGAGGAAACTTCTTTCGGCTGTAAGATCTAGATGCTCTGTTTTTCTCTTCCGACAGATTCCGTCAGCACAAATCGCATTTATATTTTCTCTTTTACCTTTTTATTTTATTTTATATTATTTCCATTTATGTCACCGTCAAACGGGATTTTTTGATTTTTTTTAATAAATACGTAAATAGAAATAGATTTGCATGATAATAAATGTATGCGACAAAAATAAACTAGGAGTTGGACAGGGAATGAAACGTGTGGAGTGGCACTGTTGTTTGCGATTCGTGTCTCGTTTTTAAATTCAGCTATTTAGTCTAAATATATTTATATAAAGAAATAAGGGAGATGGTAGTTATGGAGAAGTAGTGACATTAAAATATTGTGTACTACGCTGGTGTGTGTTCGTAAGTAGGTAGGCAAGGCACAAATTCGATCTTGGAAGCCGTTATGTGTTGCGTGAATCCTAACTAATATAAGTTCATTGTCTTTGCCTAATATCTTTTCTTTGCTTGATACTTAGCTTCGGGGTATCAAGTTCAAAAAGCCTTATATATGAGACTTGTCTTACCCATACTTTGACTAGTAGGTTTGATATAAATTTCCAACATCTAGAATTCATCAAAGATAAGGTGATCTTCGTTTACATGTTCCAAACACAAGCACAATCCTTGTTTTATCTAGATCATTGATAATCATACATTTAGGGCCGATTCAAAGATAGACGAGTTAAACCTTACCTTAAATCTTTTTTTTTTCTCTAAGAAAATTTTGACGCGGATAAATCAAAGACAGACATACATATATATATATATATATATATATATATATATATATATATATATATATATATATATATATATATATATATATATATATATATATATATATATATATATATATATATATATATATATATATATATATATTTAGTCACAGCAAGTATGTTTTCGCTCATATTTGCAAAGTTTCACTTCATTTATAAATAAATTTGAACATCAAAATGCTAACATATTTGCAGATGTTCTTATTGATCATTAGAGAACCACAACCATCGCACGAGAAGCTTCATTGTGGTGCTTGTCTTCAACCTAAGATTTATTCTTAATCTTATAAAGAATAATGATGCAGTTTATGGGAACAAGTTTCTTATTCTAACAAATTCTCTTTCAAGTTTGAACCAGGATGGTATTGGAAGGCCTAACAAATATTCTCATAGAATAATCTTGGAGGTTTAAATTTAAAATCAACAACAATAAAGTAGAATACAAAGTCTTCATCAGCGAAATGACTCTAGCTTGAGAAATGGACGCATTCAATCTCACAAGTAGAAGTGAATCCTAATTGATCACCAATCAAATAGTGGAACCCAGTTAATCAACTCAACCATGATAAAGTTTTGCCACCAACTGGGAATCTAGATGAAATTTGTCTCGGTGGTTCACCGCAAGTCAAAAACTAAGTTGAGTTAGCCAACAAAGTAATCCTCCATAGAATAACAAAGAAAATGGATGAAACCATTGGTAGAGCAATTACACGAGGTACATTCTTAATCATCTATCTTAAATGATTTTTCTACTTCCTCATCATGTCATGTGTTATTTTACTAGAATAAATTTTTTAAAAAGGTTTTGTGGTTGTATCACATGTTGCCCTATTTATCCATGATGAAAACAACATTCAAGATGGTCTATGTGAAACAACCGACTGAACATCATCCGGTAGGAATATCAATGAAGTCTCCATCCAACATTTTTTATCCCGCGAGAGGAAAGGAAAACATAGAGTAAACCTGAGGGGGAGAAATCATGGTCTTACATAGAATAATCTCTGAGATTCAAATTTAAAACCAACAACAATCAAGTGAAATATGAATCCTTAATCAACAAAATGACTCTGGCATGAGAAATTGACGCATCCAACCTCACAACTAAAAGTGGATCCTAATTGATCACCAATCAAATAGTGGAACCCAATTAATCAGCTCAAGCATGATAGAGTTTTGTCACCAGCTGGGAATCTAGATGAAATTTGTCTCGGTGGTTCAGCCGCAAGTCATAAAATAAGTTGAGTCAGCCAACAAAGTAATCCTCTATAGAATAACAAAGAAAAGTTGGAGGTCTTTTCTTTTCTTATCTTAAAGGAGTTTCTACTTCCTCATCATGTCATGTGTTATGTTACTTGAATATATTTTTTGAAAAGGTTTTGTGGTCGTATCACATGTTGTCCTATTCTTCCACTATGAAAAATGGCCTATGCGTCATGTTTTAAGATTGAAACATACCCAAATTGCATTTGTAAGGTGCATTTGTTGGCGTTAGTATTTTTTTTTATGCTAATAAACTATCTAACTACCTTATACAAAATTAATTGTATTTCTATATTAAAGAGCATAAAACATGACTTAGACGTCCTTCTATTAGGTGCCAAAAAGTCGTGTTTTGAGTAGTTAGTTTGTGGTATTTTTTGAATCTTGTTTGTTAATATCCTTGAATAATTCCCCGCTTTTTATATAATTATGTACAAATTGTATTTCATCGAGTTTTTGTATATTTGTGTATTGTTTGATAGTTTTTCATTCATTTTATAGGTATTAATGCGAATTTGGAGCATGAGCAATAAAGTGTCGAAGACACGACTTCAAGCTATTGTACCCCAAAATTTATCCACTTCATTTAAACCTTTTTGGCTTATAGTTCCATTATCATGAACATACATTCATATCATTGATCTCATGGTTACGAGGTTAAGAGCACCTCAGGTTGTGGAATAAGCTGTGTGTTTCGGCCAATTTAGACTATTTTGAATCAAAAATTGGTATTTTTCGGTTCGTATGCTTGATGCATGATCTTCTGGTCATAAGGTCATCTTGGGTTGGTTCTATAAACGTTGGAACCATTTCAGTATGTCCTCCAGTTTATCTGTTCAGATTGAAAGCCATTTCGTCAAGGAAGGACTTCGATAGTTCATTTCTAATTAAAGTGGAATTTGGTTTCTTGTTTGTTTCGGACGCTCCGGAATTCATAACTCTCAGCTCGTAAGGTATTTTTGACCGAGTTTTGATTGGAGATTCCCTCTCGATATTATCTCCAACTTTCATTCTCATGTCGGAAGCTAATTGTGTGAAAAAAGTCTCCGGAAAAATTAATCTTTCAAGTGGAATAAACTGAGTTTTATGGCTGAACTGTGTTTGCGGTACACTAAAAAATTCATAACTCCTGACTGGAATGTCAAAATTGAGCGATTCTGGTGTCTAAAATTCCGTCTCGACATCCTCTTCAACTTTCGTTCACGGGCCGAGAGCTAGTTCCTTATGGATCAATGCCATAGTTTTATTATTTGAAGGTGTATTTGATCCGAACCGAGCATTATTTCATCTGATGCGCAACGTTCAAAAAATCATATCTCGCTCAACTTTTATCGGATAGTGATGGGACTAGTGTCAAAAGTTCATAAATTCCGTTGTCTTCAATCTTCGTTCACATCCCGAGCTCAGATTTTGATCAGAAGATCCCCGTTCGAAGCATTTCCCCAGGTGGCGCTATTAAAATTATGCATGTGTAAGATGCCTGAAATGTGAGTTGAAACTTCAAAAATTAATATCTCATTAACCGTTCATCAGATCAAGTCGAAATTTTGTTTCTCATGACCAATTTTTCGTTCCGGACATTTTTTGCGTTGGGCCCGATTTCAAATTTTGCACGGTTTTCGAGGTTTGGCACTGTTCACGAAATTTTGTCGGATAAAGGCGATTTGGACCCAATCTTGAGTCCAATGCACTTCAAGCCCAAAAACTACACCTATAAATCAAATTTCACTCTCATAATTCAAGAAGGAGAATTCATTTGTTAAATTTCTACTCTCAAATAACTCTTTTTCTGTCATTTTTCTCTCAATTCACAAAACCAAGAAAAGTCAAAAGGTCAAGCTTCTCATCTTCCCTCCAAGGTCAAGCCTCACCAAAACCTCCCTCCTCTCTACTTCGTCCAGTGCGTGTTTCCCTTCCCCGGCGACCGCCACCTCCAGCCACTGGCCAACCTCCCTTCGACTGACCTCTCTCTTTGTCCGACTTCTCCTCGCCGCGCTCCTTCTCCACGCGATCGATTTCCCTCTCCGTTCGGCCTCCTCGCCGCGCCGATCTCCCTCTGATCAGCCTCCCCTCCTGTCCGATCTTTTCTTGATGCGATCTTCCTCCGTCTAGCCTCCTCCTCGCGCGATCTCCTTCGCGCACTTCCTCTCCTCGCGGCGAGCTCTTCCCCGCGATCTCCCTCCGCTTATCTCCTCTCAGTCTCCGACGCTCTTTCTGGTCAAGGTTCCTCGCTCCAATCGTGACTCCGGACTCTTCTTCATCTTCTTCTTCAATTCTCCGATTTTATTTTGGTAAGCTCAATTAAGTGATTCTTGAATAAGTGCTTTTGTGTACAAAATAGTTTAATCACTTAATTTTCTTGAAATTGAATTAGAGATACTTGTTCATGCACTGGTTAATGTTTGCATTGAATAATTGAGTCAAAATTGCATGCTGTTGGCTTGATTCTTGAACTCAAAAGTGTGTCGATGTGTGGTTTAATGCACATATTCATGAGTTAAATTGCATATTGTTGATTAATTAAAATGGTACATTAGAACAATGGTTAATTCTTGACTTGTGAGTGATTTTAATTCATGTACAACATTATGGCAAGGTGTGACATTGGTTGATTGTTGAATGCTTGCATGTGGTTACATGTTGATATGAATTTTCATTCATGAAGCATGCATTTAATATCAACATTACATGAATAAATAAATATGGTTATGCATTATTTTAACTTGAATAAATTCTGATTTTGACATGTCAATTCTAAAACCGATTGTGCAGAGTTGTTTGAACATCATGTAATCGATTTAATCTCCAATTCTCTACTCCATTTCAAAATACTAAAGTAAGAATTGGAAATTAAATCGATTCATGATTTTACCTCTTTTCATGCATTTTCATTCATTTTTGTGAACCAAAATCCATTTTTCCTCAAAGGTCCAAGGTAGCAATACTTGTCCTGGACGTTTAGACATGTTTTAAAATTGATTTTCGTTGCTTCGGAACCAAATTCCATGTGCATCATGCCTAAACGGAGTTGCTTCCCAGCCACCTAAAAGGTCCAAAAAATGCGACTTCCACTCGAAATTAATTAAAACCGGTCATATTTTTGAATTCGTTGGCACGTTTGCATGCGACCATGTGATTTTTAATTAATTCTGACAAGTTGACTTTTTCGCTTAAATTTCAAATAAGTGCTTTTCCAAGCCGATTTTTGACTTTTTATTTCACTCCTTTCATGCTTATGCTTGTACATTAGCTTGTGAATAATCGCTTTTGAGCTTTGTGCCTTCGACAAGCACTTTCCTTGTTATTTCTAACACTTTGTTTCTTGTGCAAGGTACTTTGAATTTGCTTTCGATTATGTAATTTCGTGTTACCATGGACGATTAGGAAATGTTATTTGCTACTAACTAGTAGAGTTTATTCATGGATAGTATGTTGCATATACCATGTTTTTTGCAGGTGCTTTATCTCGGATGTGTCGATACGCATTCCCCCCATTGTAGTACATTGTTTAATGCACGTTATGCAGGTGTTCGATTGATTTGGATATGTCCGCTACATATCCTGATATTCCACAAATATGTGTGCATCTTTTGTCTGCATTGCTTGGTGTTTACCTTTTACAGGTTTCTTTTATTGATTTGGATGTGTACGACATACATCCCGATCTTGCACACATGTGTGTGCGCCTTTTGTCTGCATGGGATGGTTATCCCTTGTAGGTTTATTTGATTGGCTCAGATGTGTACGACACACACTCTGATCATGCATACGATATGCGCCCCTTTGTCTGTATTATGTGGATGGTTATCCCTTGCAGGTTTTATAGTGATCTTCGGATGTGTACGACACATATCCTGATCTTGGACATGTATACGATATGTATGCTCATTTTGTCTACATTGTCTAGATGATTATCCCTTGCAGGTTTATTTGATTGGCTCAGAGGTGTACGACACACATTCTGATCATGCATATTGTAATACGGTGGGAGAACTGACTTTGAATTTTTTTTGCTTTTGATCGCAAATGTTGCGGATAGCAAGAGTCGCCACCGACTTTTCTTTTATCCAATTAAGGGAAGGTGAAAAGAACAGAAAAAGACCTTCGTTAGATTCTGAGTAAGGGAGAAGGTTATGAAAAGGGAAGGTATTAGCACCCATTTTCATCCGTAGTTATCTACTGGCTCTTAGTTGCTTTAGCTCATCTTTAAAATTTGCTTTCTGTGTGTGTGTTTGAAAATGTTTTGAAAAGGAATTTCACTTTGACTTCGTTATGATTCACGCTGGAATGTATGCGAAGTGTTCGGAAATGTTTCGTTATTTGTGATTATTCGGGAATTATCGTGATTTATATGATGCATAGTAGTGTTTGGAGATAGTATGTTATGGTGTAGTGTTGGAATAATAAATATATGAGAATATTTGATTAGTTAGTAATTATTTAGAAATTAAATAATTATTTGGAATTTATTAGATTTAATAATAATATTTAGAATTATTATTATTAGTAAAATAAGAGAAATATGGTGTAGAGACAAGAAGGGCTAAATGGTAAAGTTATGTGGACTAAGTGAGAGCGAGAATGGAATAACATAATAGGGGTCCAAGGGTTAAACAAGGAATATTGAAATTCTTGTGTCAGTTCTTACGATCGTAGAATTTTGGAGAAAAGTAAGAAGCGGCTAGGGCACAAAGAAAAGAGAAGAGGAATTCTACCGTAGAGCTTGGATCATGAATCAAAGCTATGATTCTAAGGTAAAGGGTTTTATCGCGTTTATTATGATTGGTATCAGGTTAAGATAGTGGTAGGTTTGTGTTTTATGTGATGATTTTCATAAGAATTTATGAAATTAGGCAAAAACCATGTGTTGAATGAATGAATGATTGATGAATGTATGATGTTAGAACCTTTAAATAATTTTTATAGGCTGTTGATAATAGTATAGAATCATAGGATATGAAATTATGAAACCAAATCTTTTTACGGAATCGAATTCGGAGTTCCGAAAGGCCTCCAAAGGTGGAAAATCGCAGGAGGAGAAGTGTTGTTTGCGACACAACGTCGGGCGACGCTAAGGCGACGCTAAAAGCAAAGGATCTCCGGGCGACGCTAAGTTTTGTGATATTGTGAAACCATGATAGTGTAGATAAGTTTTGGGATCTTCTTTGAGGTGAACTTGCAATAAGACTTAGGAATGAATAGTGGAGGAATCACGATAGGAATTTCCATCTAATGTGTATCGCTGGGCGACAGGGGTAGTGACGTCGGGCAATGAAGCTTTTCTAGGACGTCGCCAGGAGAACATGAAAGGAGACAAAGGGTAGGAAAAGAGGTAGCTGCTGGAGGGCTTCGCTCGTACCTTCGTCGGACGATGCAGAAGCTAAAGGAGTTTCGTCGGGCGAGCAAGGAGTTTCGCCGGGCGACGATGTCTAGATTTGATTGGTTGTGTCAAATGTTCTTAAAAGAGCCATGGCTTGGGTTTTATAACTCGGATTGAGATACCTGATAAGTACTAAAATGTCGTTATTTTGTGTATATATTTTGTGGCACTTATCCTTTCTTTTGCTGATATTTAGTTGAATAATCCCGACTTTGTTTGTAAATACGTTTTATTGTGTTTTTGATTCATTTATGTATCGTTTGATATGTTTTAAGTATTTTTGTAGGTATTTGTTGCACATTTGGAGCATCGAGGAATAAAGTGTCGAAGACACGGCTCCAGATGCACGTTTTCGCAATAAAAGTCCATTTTTGGGAAGTTTTGTTCAGGCCAGGCCGCTGAGCGGGAATTGGAGCACAAAAATGAGGCCTTGGCACTATTCCGGCAGAAAGATATTTTTTGAGGCCGCTGAGCGGGATGGCGCCACTGAGCGGCATTAAAGCGGTTTAATGTGTAAATATCAGGGAGGCCGTTGAGCGGGACATGCTGAGTTTTGTTTTATAACTTCAATTTGTTTCATTTTTAGGTTATGGTTTTTGGGTGGATTTTGATCCCCATTTTCATCAACCTTTATTTTTGATAGTATAGCTTAGAAAACAACACTAGGGCTTGCTTATGGATGATTGCAGGTGGATTGCTCTTCGATTGTTGTTGACAAACCAGTGTAGATTTGTGGTTTATCTCTTCTTCTCTCTATGTATTTCTCTATTAGTTGGGTTATTTTTGTATATCTACTCTTAACTCATGTATATTTGTCTCCCTTGGCGTTGTATAAATTTTGATTTACGAATCTGTATTGGTGATTGTCTTAGGTTTTACCTTGTGTTAGGGATTTGACCTTTTCTAGACATAGACTGTTTATATTCTTACCTGGGATGATTATCTGTTAGTTTTTGAATGCTAGTGATAGGTTTAGAGCTAACATTCACTTATGGTATCTGATCTTAATGCCTCTGTGTTAGGAGTGTTGGGATAGACATAGTCGATGCGAGTGATGTGGTTGAATTCTCAATTTGGGTTAGAAATAGCTTGGGTTGTGAGAGGTATGTGATGACACGGACGAGTATCATAGATAGAGTATAATTGGACGGTAGATTTAAGTCTGTGACGGGTAGTGTGAATTCGTTCCAAACAAGTTGTCTATCCTTTTTATACTTTTGTTGCATTTATTTTCTGTTTATAACTTTTCTTTATAACCCATTTAACCCCAAGCTCATTAACGAACAAATTATCAAACGGAGAATCAATAACCAATCTCCGTAGACACGATACGATATAACCTATATATCACCCGGTAAAAATAATACTTTATTTTTTACTTGCCGCTAATACCGCCGCAACAATACCGTTCGAAGCCCGAGGTAGCTAATGCAACTAACTTTATTTAAATGGAATAAAATGAGATAAAAGAAGTATTTCCCCAATAACTATGCTGAGATATAGTTAGGTTCCCCAAGTTGACTTACATTGATGTTTTCTTGTATGATGTTATGTTAATAATACCTTGATGTTTTGTTTGCTATAAATGATATGATGATGACGTATGTTCGATTAAAATGATATGATGAATCATTTGTATTTAATTTGTGTATGTGTTGTTATGAATGATTTGTTAGTATTTTAAATGAGGTATGTGTTGCTATGAAGAGTTGTTGATACTATGATGTATGTTGCATGATGATAATAATGCATATGGCGTCGATGAATATGATGATGATGATGTGAATTGCCTAAAATTGGCATCGTGACGTAGGCTTATGCCTTGTATGTTATATAATTATGGTGTGGCACGATCATATGGAGTAAATTTAATGGTGAGAGATGTAGCTCTGGATAATGAGAGCTTTAGCTCTGGATGGTGAGATCTTGAGCTCTGGAATGCCCAATTGGCTTTGTGACGAAGGCTTTAGCATTGATGGTACCCCATGCATTGCACTTCACTGAATTTCATGATGTTGCATAATTGTTGAATTGTTGTTGTGGAATATGGGTGACTGAAGTGTTGTGATGTGTTTCAGTGATTTATGATGAAGATGTGTGGATATAATTATGATATGAAGGTGTGAGTACAATACTTGGTAAATTATGATGTACAGATTGCATGATTGGTGTTGTTTATAACTACTATGTCTTTCCCTTATATCTTTTGTAATAAATTGTGATTACTCACCCTTTATGTTGTGATGTTGCCTCCACGTGGATAACACGCAGGTGATCGAGAATAGTTCATAGAATCGTGATGATAGCTTGGAGTCTTTAGTGTGCTCGTTATAGAGAGTCGCTCTGATACGTAACACGGGATTTTAGGAATTTGCTTATGTTAGTATTTGTTGTATCTGTTATGTATCTTAATTTATGAACTATGTTGAACCACATATTTTGTGGAGTTTTATTATAGCTGAGGCTAGAATGCCATAAAGATCAAAGTAAATTATTTCCGCTGCATGAGTAGTTATTTTTGAAATAAAGTATTATTGAAACATTATAAGGAAATTTGAGCGTATGTGACATCCCATTCGTGGATTACTCTGATAATTGTCGTGTATTCTACTATAGTTACTAGTATTGGGAAATGGGGTGTTACAATTGGTATCAGGGCAGGTCGGTCGGTCCGGCCAGGTTGTCTAATGTTGTTTGTTCCTTAGTGCGCGACATGTGTGGAACACTGTCAGTACTTACTTTTTTCCAACTGTTTGTCTACAGGAGTTAGTTTAAAGCAAGCGGGGGAGAAGCTTTTGCTTCTTGGAGTTGTTTCGAGTATTAGAGTTGGTATAGTATACTGCTGTGTTACAAAGATTGCAAGTGTTGTTGGAGCTATGTTGTTTCTAGAACTTGAAGAGAGTGTGAATTCATGATTTGGTCAGAGGGTCAAGTTGAGATGTATTTCCTGGAGGACGATCAAGTATTTTTATGTTTGCCTCGGAGAATGGAGATTAATGTGATGACTAGTGATATGCCAGTGTTGTGGAATTATTGATGTTGTTCCTAAAGATATTTGTGACTTACCTCCAGAGTGTGGATATGAGTTTGGTGACAGTAGAGAACTAATGTTTTTATTTGGTAAGCAATTAGGATAACTCTTGGGATATGAGGCTCAGATGTTTGCATATATGTGACAATAGTTGTATGAGGTTACGTGTGGATTATTGACAATCGAGTAAGGTAATGATTGAGATTAAATATCCATTTAAAGGAATTGGAGATTTGATGGACCGACTATTAGGCGAGTATGTCTTCAATATAATCGAATTGAGACTGGGTTACCTTCGGACTTAGTTGAAGGGTAAGTTAGTTAGAAGACATATTTTGGAACTTGTGTAGACACTAACAAGAATATTTGGAGTAGTTTGTTGTGATGTTTATTGAGGATGTTATGATTCAATCTAAGTCAGAATAAGGGAATGTAGAATGTTGCGATTTGAAATACAATGTCGAAGGGAAGAAACTTTATGCTAAGTGGTCAAGGTGTAGATCATTGTTTTATTAGGTGACTTTTATTGAGCATGTTCTTCCGAATGATGGTATATGTGGATCCAACCAAAGCAGATGCAGTTCTACATTGAGAGACTCTGAAGTCGATTACGGAGACTAGAAGCTTTTGAAGGCTTAGAAAACACTTAGAAGGGGGGGGGGGTTTAATAAGTTTTTTCTTTTTAAATTTTCTTTTACTTAACAACAATCTAAACACACAATGATTTTTATCCCGGTTCGTTTGAAACTCAAACTACTTCAGTCCACCCGCCAAGGTGATTTTGCCTTTCTCAAACAAGGACTTAATCCACTATAATCAAGAAATTATAATTGCGCAACCAACTGTTGTGACTAACAATAATGCACAAGCCAACTTCAAGTGACTAACACCTCTAAGACTCTCTAGTCCTAACCCTCTTGAGAAATATGACCCAACTGGTCTCTCAAGGAACAATTACACACGAACTTCTAACAAAGTGTATAAGGTTTCTTCTAAAAAGATGTATCACGAAAGTGAATTTTACACAAGAAAGTTTAAGCTCAAAACTAAAAATAAACTTAACACAATAAGGTTTGAGTTTAGAAGCGTAAGTTTTCTTTCTAGGAATTGTATGTATCTTCTTTGAATGTTTGCTCTTTATATAGCTTCTAGAAAATTAATCCGTTGCTTTCTGTTGCGTGTCTTGGATGATGAGAAACATAATTAATGTTGCTTGTTTGCATGTGCTTTGTTTTCTCAATGAGCCTCGAAATTTGATCCACTCAAGTACTTAAGTCGTGCTAACTTTAATTAGTAATGGTACTGTAGCAGACTTTGTCTTAGAAGATGACGTATAGAAGAATCACGATCTTCTGCAAGCCTTGTTCAGAGTATCTTCCAACAGAGGTTTTCTTGGTGCTTCTATCCGAGGCTGTGTTAGCATGCTTCCTTCAGAAGTTGCTTTTAGCGTGCTTGTTCAGAAGTTTCATTCATCATTAGAACTTTTATTACTTGTTTACTCAGCATAATTTTGATATTTCTTTATTCTAGAGTGCTTGAGTCAGAACATCATCTGAAATTGAAACAATACACATCAGAGTGTCATATTTATTATACAAAATTTATTTCACTTGTTATCATCAAAACTCTAAGATATGATTAGAACCAAACTATGTTCTAACAATCTCCCCCTTTTTGATGATGACACAAATATTAGATTTTGATTAAAAAAATTTGTATATATGAAGAACATATCTCCCCCTGAGATAGATAATCTCCCCCTGAGATAAATAATTAAGGAAAACTAAATATATGTTAGAACTTCCCTGAGATTGTTCTTTCAGAGCTTTCAGAGATTCTTCTTTCAGAGTTTTCTTTTTCATTTCAGAGCTTGATTCATTTCAGAGTTTGAGGCTTTAGAATTTGGGTTTGTCTTTACAATCCTGTATACTTCAGAGGCAAATACACTTGTATATTTGTTGTTAGAAATGTTTGACACTTTTGTCCCAATAACATGTTATAATTAATCCTATCAAAATCTCAATTTTCTCCCCCTTTTTGTCATACTCAAAAAGTCATTGTTAAAAAATAACGGTAAAGCAGTCTCGATAACATTAATTTTAAAGCGTTCTGAAGGTTTGTCAAAACACAAAACATTTTAATAAAATGATGCACAGAAGGTTGAAAATAGAAGGACTAAGTGGGACGAGAAACTAGGGAAAACAGAAGGTTCTTGATTTCATTTGAAGATTCCTCTTGCTTCTGCATCCAAGTCTTGATTTCTTTGTTCGTCTCATCCTGTTTGTCCAAATGTTCACGTACTGCTTCATTTTCCTTCTTTAACTCCTTCAGAGTTTCTAGCACCACAGAAGTGAAGCATCATCTTCAGTAGAAACAACCTTTGACGTAGAACCAGCAGATCTAGGGCAGAAGGCACTCGAGAAAAGTATGTCAAGATCGATCCTTAGTGTGGGCACTTTCTTGCGAGTATCTCTGGGATGAAAAAGAGGTGGTCTATACAGAACAAATGCTACAGAGTTTAGATCAACAACTTTTGAAGATTCATCATCAAAAATATCCAAAAGGTCAGCAGGTGTTTGCCACGAAGCATTGTTGAGCTATTGTAGTGGCTTCTCGTTCTAGATATTATAAGCTGCTCTCTTCAGACCATTCAGACACTCAGTAAATTTATCATAAACATGAGAGTAACACAACTCCTTGAGTTTCAGGGATTCAACATTGAATCTCCTTCTGAATGTTCTCCATAGATCAGCTAACGCATATGGGCTCAGGTTGCTAGCATAATCTTCCTTCAGCAGTTCTATCCAACCCTGCATTTTTGTTTCAAACTTCTACAAAAGTATACTAACATTTGTTTGCACTGGTTTGGAAACAGGTGTCTTTTTGGGTAGAGAGTTGAGATCAACTATAATGCGTAAAAAATCAGACGTGGGAGAGTTTAAAGGTTGTGGAGTAAAAGGTGAGTTTTGTGGGGAAGGTGGAGGCTTAGAGGCTGTATTGACAATATCTTCTGGGTAATGAGGTGGTGGAAGTTCTGTAGATAAGATGGTTTGGTCAGGGGAGTGAGGTTGTTGAAGTTCTGGAGAGGTAGATGGAGGAAGTTCTGTAGTGATGGGAGTGATGGTTGGTGCAGAAAAAGAAGTGGTAATGTGTTGGGGGGACTTGGGAACAACAAAAATGTTTGTTGTGGGTAGAGTGAATGAGGGTAATTGAGTGTTCAGAGGAACATTGATTCCAGGCAATCTCCAAGATCTAACATCAGAATTTCATTCATTGTTGTTTGGATGTGGAAGAAGTGTTGGAGATGGTGGTGCATTTGGATTTGGTTGGTTGGGAAGAGAGACAAGAATTTCCAATGGTAAACTTTGTGGAGAGATAAATGGTGTGGATTATGTTGTAGTAGATGAGGGTGGAACTTTTGTATTTAAGGCATCAAAATCGTCTATGTCTGATAGGACTTGTGCAATTTGGGGATTGGTTTCTAGAACTTCTGATGGGGTGGTGAGATCTATATCTACATCTATGTTGTCTAAGGTTTGATTTGTAGTTTGTGTTTCTAAGGGATCAGTGGTGGAAGTGGGTTGTGCATCAGATGTTAATTTATTAGCAGGATTTAAAACAGAGATGGGATCAGAAGATGTACATGAGTTCGTCTTCTTTTTCTTCTTCTAAGACTTTGGGGGTCTTGCAGAAGTTCCCTTGCCATCTACTTTCCTCTTCCTTGTCATTTTAACTGGGCCTTGGTGAATCTCTTCCTTGCAGCCAAGCTGGATCAATTTGAAGTCCTTTTCTTTTGCAGCTTCTGATGTAGTTCTTGATGGCTAGATGGTGCTCTTCTAAATTGAACGTAGGAAATTCTGCTAGAGGAACTCTTCTCTTTGTGACAGTTCTCCAAACAAATGGAGTAGGTTCAGCCAGAAGTCTATCAATTATTTTCCTCCTTACTAGATTCTTTCCAGTCCAGACTTTCCCACATATGGGATCCAACTCTTTCAGCAGTTTGGCATCTTCTAGGTGAGTTATCAAATCATTCCCAGTCAGAATGTCTGAGATCAGCCAAGCCAGAGGAATCCAATTTCTCTTAGCCTTTGGTTTTATGGTTTGTTCTACTTCCCTTGTTTCCTTGACATGCATCCAGAGGTGTCTAAATAGAAGATACGAAAAATCCACCTTGACATTTGTTCCTACACAGTACAACAGATATTGCTGATCTGAGTTAATGTAGTATGGAGAGCTTGTTTCCTTTCTGTGATGGATGTAGCCATGAAAAATCTTTGCCCAAATCTTGTAGACATCCTTCAGATCTTTGATCTTTTTTGAGGCTTCTCTAGAAGTGAAAATTTCAGCATTCACTCGATCCATATCAAGCCTTCCTTTTGGGACACCAATTTCTCCTTCTCCATCAAGACCCAGCAAGCTTCTAATGATGTTTTCAATGATTGAAATTTCCTTACCCATAACGAATGAGAGAAATGGTTTGCGGGTAACAACAACTTGAATCTAGAATTCCTTGACAAGATTTGGAAAGACTGGTCCAATAAGACGATCAAAGAAGGTTCTCCATCCTTGAAATTCCACAGCTGGAAATAGATTGAAGCCATTATTTCTGAGATTTTCAAGATCAATCATCAATTCGCACACCACTTAGATTCTCAATAGGAATCAACTTTGTTTGTTCAGGGATGATGTATCTTCCAGATTGTTGAGGATTGTGTTGAACGGTGGTTTCTGGGTTGTTAGAAATAAGAATTTCTAGGTTATTAGGGATGGTGGTTTCTGGGCAAGAAGATGAAGCCATTTTTGAAATTCTGGGTTTAGGATTTTTGAAAAGAGAGAAGAAGATAGAAAAATGCATAAGCTTTCAGTTTAGAGAGAAAAGAGAAAAAGAGATTTGTAAGGAGTATTTAAAGAGAAATGCATGCAAATGAGAAGCTTAAAATTAATTTAAAAAAAATTAAAACACATTAATCATCACTCGCATTTAATATCATCTGACATTAGAGGGATTTCTTGCGATTTGAAGAGATTTCAACAGTTACCTAGGGACTGTGTGTCAATATCGAGCACGCGTAGGTGATCTCTCAGAAGTTTTGAACACGTGTTCAACTTCTAGGTTAAAAACATTACAGCTATTTGATATAATGAACTTCTGAACCATATTTGTAATGAAACATTAGAGAATATTTCAGAACTTCTAGAAATGGTTTCTATCTGAACTTCTCTTCTAACTTCTGAAGAGATGTTAATTAGAACGTTCATTTGAAAATAGAACTTCTGACTATATTGAAAACAAACAGCTCCTTGCCATCCATAGTTTCAAGAATCAATGCACCACCAGAGAAGGCTTTCTTGACAACACATGGGACTTCATAATTAGGAGTCAACTTTCCCATGGAATCAGAGTTTAAAGAAATGATCTTTCTGAGCACAAGGTCACCTTCTCTGAACACACGAGGTTTGAACTTCTTATCAAAAGCTTTCTTCATTCTTTTCTGGTATAACTGACCATGACATAAAGCAGTCATTCTCTTCTCTTCAATCAAATTTAATTGGTTAAACCGATTCTGAACCCATTCAACATCAAATAATTCATCTTTCATTATCACACGCAAAGATGGAATCTCAACTTCAATGGGGAGCACTGCTTCCATCCCATAAACAAGAGAAAAAGGGGTAGCGCATGTTGATGTACGTACCGAAGTGCGATATCCATGTAAAGAAAATGGTAGCATTTCATGCCAGTCTTTGTAAGTGACGACCATCTTCTGGGTGATCTTCTTGATATTCTTGTTTGCAGCTTCAACTGCCCCATTCACCTTGGGTTTATACGGTGAAGAATTGTGATGGACAATCTTGAATTCCTCACAAATTTCCGCCATCATCTTATTATTAAAATTCGAGTCCTTGTCAGTAATGATTCTGCTTGGCATACCATACCGATAAATGAGATTGTTCTTGATAAATCGGACCACCACTTGTTTGGTAACATTGGCATAAGAAGTCGATTCAACCCATTTGGTGAAGTAGTCAATTGCTACCAAGATGAAACGATGTCCATTAAAAGCCTTGGGTTCAATCATCTCAATCATGTCAATACCCAACATAGAGAAAGGGCATGGGGAAGAAATAAGATTGAGCAAAGTAGGAGGCACATGAATCTTATTAGCATAAATCTGACACTTATGGAACTTCTTCGCAAATTTGTAACAATCGGATTCCATTGTCAGCCAATAATTTCCCACCCTTAGCATCATCTTAGCCATAGAGTGTCCATTGACATGGGTACCAAAAGAACCCTCATGAATCTCATGCATCAACATGTCTTCTTCGTGTCTATCCACACATCTGAGCAACACCATGTAATGATTTCTCTTGTATAACACACCTTCATTGAGAAAGAAACTACCAGCCAACCGCCTCAATGTCTTTCTATCTTTGCTTGTCGCATACTCTTGAGTCATCAGGAAGTGTTTGATATCATGATACCATGGCTTACTGTCCTTTTCCACATCCACAATGAATATGTAAGCCGACCTTTCAAGGCGCTCAATGGTGATCTGAGGTACATCACTCCACTAGCTTACTTTGTACATGGAAGCCAAAGTTTCCAAGGCATCCGCCATTTGATTTTCATCCTGTGGAATATGATGAAGCTCCACTTTATTTAAGAAAGTCAACAGTCTCCTCGCATAATCTTTCTAAGGGAATAAGCTCCACACCGAGAATTTTGATTCTGAGATCAATGGCCTCTTCAAGACCCATGATACAAGCTTCATATTCCGCCGTATTATTCGTACAATCAAACATCAATCTTGCTGTGAAAGGAATATGAGATCCTTGAGGAGTGATGATCATATCACCGATTCCTTTTCCACAAGCATTCAAAACTCCATCAAACACCATTCCCCATCGGGACTTGGGATCTGGACCTTCTTCAAGCAAAGGTTCATCACAATATTTCATTTTCAAATACATCACATCTTCGTCAGTAAAATAAAATCCAACTAATTCATCATCCTCAACCGACTAATGGTCTAGGTATTCTGCTAGCACACTGCTTTTGATTGCTTTCTGGTGCGATATTCGATATCATATTCAGATAACAACATCTGCCAACGGGAAATTATTCCGGTAAGAGCAGGCTTTTCAAAGATGTACTTGATTGGATCCATTCGAGAGATCAACCAAGTAGTATGATTCAACATATATTGCCGCAGATGCTTCAGCCCAAGCTAAAGCACAACAAGTATTTTCTAACATAGAATACCGGGACTCACATTCGCTGAACTTCTTGCTTAGATAATAAATAGGATATTCTTTTCTTCTTGTTTCATCTTGTTGTCCCAAAAAACAACCCATGGAGCTTTCCAACACAGTCAGATATAAAACCAATGGTCTTCCTTCAACGGGAGGGCGCAAGATAGGAGGCTCGAGCAAATGCTCTTTGATCCTTTCAAATTCCTTTTGGCAATCATATGTCCATACGCAACTTTGTTCTTTCTTCAACAACTTGAAGATTGGTTCACATGTTGCAGTCATATGGGAAATGAATCTGGAAATGTAATTCAAACGTCCGAGGAAACCTCTGACTTGTTTTACAGTTCTTGATGCAGGCATCTCTTGAATTTCCCTAACTTTATCAGGATGTACTTCAATTCCTTTTTGACTGACAATGAAACCCAACAATTTTCCAAACTGGACACCAAATGTACACTTATTATTAGGATTCAAACGGAGGCGACACTTCCTCAAACGCTGAAACAGTTTCAACAAGTCTTCCAAATGATCTTCCTTAGTTTGGGACTTGGCAATCATATCATCAACATACACTTCAATTCCTTTATGCATCAGATCATGGAATAGGGTCATCATGGCCTTCTGGTACGTTGCACCAGTGTTCTTAAACCCGAAGGGCATCACTCTGTAACAGAATGTTCCCTAGGGTGTGATAAATGTTGTTTTTTTCCATGTCCTCAAGAGCCATCTTAATTTGATTATACCCAAAAAATCCATCCACGAACGAGAACACTTTGCACTTGGACGTACTATCCACCAATATATCAATATGTGGCAACGAAAAATCATCTTTCGGACTAGCGTTGTTCAGAACTCGGTAATCAACACACATGCAGACTTTTCCATCTTTCTTTGGGACTGACACAATATTAGAAATCCATTGAGGATGGACTGATGTCACAAGGAAACTTGCGTCAATCTGATTTAAAACTTCCTCCTTAATCTTTATTTCCATATCGGGATGAGTTCTTCTTAACTTCTGCTTGATTGGTGGACACTCAGGCTTTAACGGTAAATTGTGCTCCAAAATATCAGTATCTAATACAAGCATAGCTTGATACGACCAAGCAAAGATATCCACATATTCTTTTAGCATTTCAATCAAACAGATCTTCACCTTAGGATGTAGCGATGTTCCAATCTTGACTTTTTTCACATCTTCATCAGAACCAAAGTTAATGACTTCCAACGACTCTTTGTACGGCTGAATGGTGTTTTCCTCGCGCTCAAGCAACCGAGAAACCTCTTCAGGGATCTCATCAAATTCCTCTTCTTTGGCTACATATACAGGACGTTCAAAATTGGAAGAGGAGGCAAGGTCATTGTTTTCAACGGTTTTATGAATTAATCTGCACATATGATTATGATCGATTTTAGAAACTCACACATGCGGCAAGTGATTATGCAGATTCAATTCAATTATTATTATATACTTTTGTGAAAGGTTTTTTTTTATTACCATTTTTCAAGAAAAAGCAGAAAATAAAAGACACAACTTGGAATGAAAAAAAAACTTTTATTAATGATCTTAAATTTCAAAGCAAACAGATTTTTCCCATACAACATCACTTTCACCTTGGGCAGAGTGAAAGGATCATTAATTGAAAATTTAAACAAGCAAAAGCTAATTACTTAGACACGTGAATGCAAGTGGAGATGTTAATAGCAGTCCAATTACAAACTCTGGTTCCATGCATCACAAAGTTGGGCATTTCCTGCTCTAGTCCATCTTTAATAATGGCATTGATTCTTGGGACAGTAGGATTCAGATAACCAACACTTCAAAAAAGATCTGGATATTTGGCTCTAACAGGTCCTGACTTCAGCATTTCTCTTCTGATCTTCGTGGAAAAGCCTAAACCAAAGTCGCTCTTATTCACCTTTGGATAAATAACTTATCCCCAAACATTTCTAGAACCTTTCTGAACTACATTACGAGCGTTCTTCAACGAAGCAATATAATCCTCATTCCTCTGGACATTTTCAATAAATAAATCTTGGAACTGCGTTCCAACAGTGGCTTCATCAGCTTCTACTATGGAAAAAGAGGATAGATGAGAAACTAGAATAGCTTGCTCTCTTTCCACAATAATCACAACACCTTCACGGAGAAACTTCAATTTTTGATGGAGAGTCGAAGTTACAACACCCGCTTCATGAATCCAAGGTCGTCCAATCAAACATATATAAGTAGGAAATATATCCATCACCTGGAAGGTAATTTGAAACAGATGTGGGCCAATATGAATGGGTAAATCCACTTCCCCAATAAAAGATTTATGAGAACCATCAAACGCCTTCACAATGATACCACTAGGACGCATCGGAGGACCTTGATATTTAAGATTTGAAAGAGAACTTTTGGGAATAACATTTAGCGCGGAACCATTATCAATAAGCACATTGGACAATGCATCATTCTTTTAATTCATGGAAATGTGCAAAGCCATATTGTGATTCCTTCCTTCGGCAGACAACTCTTCATCACTGAAACTCAGATTATTGCAAGCTGTGATATTTCCAACCACACTATTGAAAGTTTCTAAAGGCACATAATAATCAAAAAACGTCGGATCCAAAACCTTCATTAGAGACTCTCTATGAGCAGAAGAATTCATCAACAAAGCCAAGATTGAAATCTTCGATGGAGTCTGCAGCAATTGATCAACGATCTTATAATCACTCATCTTGATAATTTTCAACAAATCATATACTTCTTTCTCTTGAGCTACTCCACTAGCCTGATGTTATACCCCAAAATTTTCCCTCCTATTTTCCAATCAATACACATCTCCATACTCAAGAGCTCCTCAAGGATTGACCAAATGAACCCTCTCCTAAGAAGTCAACCCACAATTAGGGTTTTGATTCTCTCAAGTCAAAGATGGTTTCTATTGCCTCAAGTGAGCATCATGCCTCCTCATATGTCTCAAGGTATCACCATGTCAAGTTTCAAGCCTCACAGCTCAAGTTTTCTCAGACAATTGCTCAAAAGACTAAAAATCAGTTGTATTGGACAAAAAGTCAATCGTGGTCAACATACAGTCAAACTTCATCATTTTTGGTCAACATCAATATTTTGAAGTTACATTCATCATTTGATCAAGGGTTGATCATGATTCATCAAGAAATTCAAAGAATTTATCAAAAGTCAAAGTTTTTAAATTAGGGTTTTTGATCAAAAGTCAACAGAATTTTGACCAGACATAACTTTCACATACTTTGTCAGATATTTTTCCACTAAAGATCATTTTGAAGGGAATTCAATTCTCTACAACTTTTAGTATCACAAAATTTGGCCAAAAATGCTTCATTGGAGAGTTATAGGTCAAGACATTATAGGTCCTTCTAAAAGTCAACAAAAAGTCATCTTTTTCAAAAGAAGTGTACATGAACATGGAAGCTTCAATGAAGATGAAACCAAAAGGTGAATTTAGAGGACATCTTGATATTTCTAAAAAGTTCAAGAACACTCTCAAATGATAAAAATTGAGCAAGTTATGGTTTGGGTATGTTTGGAAATTTTGAAGAAATGCATGAAGGAAATATTGGTCAATCTTGAAAATCTTCCAAATGGGCCTTGGTTTTTATGATCTGAGCTTATTTCTAGTGTGGCCCATAACCTCTAAGATCAATTACACGCCCTCATTATATTTATTTTTGAATTAAATCATTAAAACTCAATTTTAATTAAAATAAAATGCTAAGACAAGGTACAAGGCGTGTGTAGGCTTGATGTCCAAGTTTCTTGAGGTCCAATATATTCCAAGCAAGCTGGAAAAAACGCATGGCATGTGATTGAAACAAATTTGGAAGATTTTTCATGCAAATTGGAAAGATTGGAAATCAAATATTTTGCACATTGAATGCAATATATTTTCTCTCAAGTTTAACCTAATTCTTACCCTATAAATACACAACACATTCAGACATCAAGGACATGAATTTTGGCAGCCATAAAGCTAGGGTTTTGGTTCAAAAATATCAAGCAAACTTGCACCATCGTGTTTCAAATTCTAGCCAGGTCCAAGCAATTCCAAGCACTGATTCATGCTCTTGAGGTAACATAGAGTAAGTATGGATCAAAATCCATGGCCAAAACTCCCTGAATAACATTCTTCATAAACTCTGATTACATCATATTTCTGAATTTCGTATTTTGATTTTTATCGTGTTTTTTCCTGAAATACCATTGCTAATCGTTTCCTGAGAGTCATTAGAGAAGGTTAGAACAATCGTAGCGAGTTTTTAATGGCCGAAACATGACCTGCCATTGTTAGGGCATGAATTTTCTATAGCTTCATATCTGTAGTTACAGGTTGTTTCAGGCCCAAAAGACACCACCATTGAATTCGTAGCCTCGATTTAGGGGGGTAGGGTCCCCCTTAACCATTTATTTGCTTTATTTTGCAGGTTTGGAAACTTAAATCGCCGGAGAAGATGATCGGAGCTAGGGCTCTGGCATCCCTCCGACCTCTAACTTGTTGACTCAGGGCGTGTCTTTGTTTGATTCGTCCATTCGAACACGGGGACCCCACCAGCGCGTGTTTTGGTTCAAAATTGATTTCTAGAAGTTGTTTTCACTTATATATTTATGATTTCAGTAATATTAATGGATGTATGGCCGTTCCAGTGGTAGAACGTGTGCACTTAGTCCTCTTGTCCCTCAAGGTGTGGGTTCAATCCCTGCCTCTTGATATGGAGGCATGCTTATATCACCATAGGCAAGTGGTGTGATGGTGGAATTTTGAACTTGCAACCCTAGGGTCACGAGTTCCACACCCTGGGGTGCCATTCCTATTTTTAACTACTAATTTCCTTTCGATTTCTAACAATTTTCTATTTTTCTTTTCTTATTTTATTTTCTTTCAAATATTTTTTTAATACAATAAAAAACCCTAAAAAATATTTTTGTTTTAGATTTAGGTTTAAAAAATGTTTAATAATTTTAGACACAGAAATATTTTATTTTTCCCATCACTTTTAATTAGTTTCATAATTAATTTCAAATTAACTTAGAATTAGGATTTTCTTAATTAAAACCGACTTGTAAAAAAACTCAAAAAATGTTTCCTTCTAGAAATTAGGTTTTAACATTCTCCTAACATTTAAAATGTTCTTTTCTTATTTATTTATTTATTGCTTTTTCACATTTAAATTCTAGAAATCAATGTATAGGTTGCAAGGTTATTTTTGTAATAGCGTATATTTAATTTCTCGCAATTTACTTTCCGCACCTCCAATAATGTAACTGCCCCAAAGCCTTGTAATAGCGTAGGGTTTACTTTCCGCACTTTTACTTTCCGCATCTCTTATAAATTGTCTACATACACTGCTTAGATGTATGACTAATAAGATTGTATGGCAAGACTAATCAATCAATCGTAGATCACCTTAAATTCAAAGATAACATATCTGAATTGAATCACTATGTCACACATTTGCACCCCCTTAGGGTATCCTCTCTTGTTGCCTTACGAATAAACAATGGTCATGTCCCTCGAACGTAGGGGTACCATTAGAAAATGTCCCTCGATTCAAAAATCATCATAAAGATCATAGTCCCTCGATGACCCTCGATGTTGCCTACAAATATATGATATCGTCCCTTGGTTATTGCCTATGAATAAGTGATGATCGTCCCTTAGAATTTCTAAGGTATCCTTACATGTTGCCTTCAATGACCATTCAATGACCCTACGTCTGTCCCTTCACATCCAACGAATAGAGTTACCTACCAACTAATAATCTAGATAGCGCTATCCTAAAGGAGAAGGAAAAATAACAAGAACTACCTTTCTGAGTAGGTAATAAGACTTTTAATTGCTTGCTCCAATTCAATCAAAATAATTTTCACACCTCACAATTCTTTTTAAAAATACTTTCAAACAAACACTTTGTATACATTCCAACGAGAATCATTACAAAGTTACATTTTTCAAAACAAATATTTCCAAACACTTCGTATGCATTCTTGAGGACTGATACAAGAATCATTACGAAGTCAAAGAGAAATACTTTTCAAATACTTTCCAAATCACACACACACAGAAATAAAATTTTCAAAAGTGAGCTGAGCAATTAAGAGCCCGTAGATAACTACGGATGGAAAGGGTGCTAATACCTCCCCTTTTCATAATTACCTCCCGCACTCAGAATCGATAAAAGGTCTTTCCTGTTCTTTTCACCTTTCCTTTATTGGATAAAAGAAAAGTCGGTCACGAATCTTTCTATCCGCAACATTTACAATAAAACGAAAAACAAACAAGTCAGTTCTCCCACAGTGTTACACCTGCCCTTCAATCTTCTTGGGTACAACACTAGTTTCCACAACTTTCTTACCATCATCATCCAACTTTGGAAATATAGGAGCAAACACACGACGAATTATGTTTATTCAACTAGCATTAGCAATATTTCCTACTTGAGGCAACAATTGAATCAGAATTTTAACATCTCCTTCTAGAATGGTGACATTGTATTTGTATGGCACAACCTTGTTGGAACTATACGGGACAGGTTCAGGTAAGCTAATAACCAAAGGAGTAACTGGAGGCTTGCTGTAATAGGTGACTTCCACAGGAGTGGGAATATCAAAATGTGACACAATGACGTTTACATCTTCTTCTTCACCAGACTCATCAACAAAAACATATTCGTTATCAGATTCATCAAACAATTCCTCAATCATATTGATGTTATTGTTGAAATCAACCCTGCTCACTACAATCTGAATAATACCTTCATCTAGCAGATGCTGAATATCTCTTTTCACAACATTACAACCACGATGATCCATGATACATACTGAGCATTCACCATATTGGTGCACTTCTTGTCATTCAATGAAATTGAACTCGACGTGCAAATTCACAAAATCAACATTAGTCTCATTTACATCATGAATTTGGATTTCTCTAGGAGGACCATAAACAACATTCACTTCAAATTCGGGCTCATCCTTCAATCTAATAACCTGGATGAGGTTCCTGTCCATCATATCTTGAAGATCACTCTTTATCTGATTACAACCAAGAGTATCTTGCTGCATACATTACAAGCAACATGATCATTTGAACAATATCCAACTTTACAGAGAGCAACGTGCATCTTCACAAGGTCTCCAATGATCGAATTCACATCATAAACTATGATCTCTCCATCAATCATATTCACAATATTTCCATGTTTGGAAAACAGATTCTCTTGCATATTAGGACCCATGTCTTTGAAAGACAACAAACCGAACCTGACCATCTTTTGCACTTCTGACTTTAATGGGTAGAAATTCTCAATACTGTGTCCTAAAGCTCCTTGCTGGTACGCACAAGTCTGATCAGCTTTGTAATACCACGACAAAGGATTTGGAACAGCTGGAGCAGCCCTTGGTTGCACCAAGTGCCTCTGAATCAATGATGGATCCAACTCTGCATAAGTCATTAGAATCGGATCAAACGGTTCTCTCTTTGGGCCTTGCCCTTGATGGGATACTTTGTTATAAGGGATAATAGTTGGAGTTGTAGCAATAACAGGGGTAACAACAACAACTTGTTGGTTCTGAGAACGCTTACTAGGGAACCTAGTTCTCCTCTCTTGCACAACAACATTAACATCTTCCTTCTTTTTGGAGAACCCAAAGGATGGTTTCTTAACCCCACTCGATCCTTCTTCTTTCGACAATCATCCCTCTCGGGCAACCTCTTCTAAACAGACTCCCATGCTTACCATTTCTGCAAAATCATTAGGTTCACTAGCCACCATCTTCCCATAATAGAAGGGACCCAAAGTCTTCAGGAAAACTTTGGTCATCTCTTGCTCACTTAAGGGAGGTATAACTTGTGCAACAAGTTCACACCACCGCTGAGCATACTCTTTGAATGATTCCTTATCTTTCTGAACCATTGCCCTTAGCTGATCACGGTCGGGCGCCATGTACATATTATAGTTGTAATGCTTCCCAAAAGATTCACCTAAATCATTGAATGAGTGGATGTCATTGCTGTTTAGATTCATGTACCATCTCAAAGTCGTACCAGTCAAACTATCTTGAAATAAGTGAATGAGCAGACGCTGGTCTTCAGTATGAGTGGACATTTTTCTCAAATACAACATCAAATGATCACGGGGACAAGAATTACCCTTGTACTTCTCAAACTCTGGAACTTTGAACTTAGCATACACTTTCACATTGGGCACTAAGAACAGATCATTAACATTATCACCAAAAAGCTCTTTCCCTTTGAGGGCTCTCATCTCTTTCTACATCTTGTCAAACTGTTCCTAAAATTCATCCATTCGATCATAGAAGTCTAAAATTTCACTCGAAAAGGGAATAGATTGTCAAATTCTTTGTTGAAAACAGGAGTAGCATACACCACAGGAGGTGCGGAAACAAAAACCGGTTGGGTCAAGGAGGTCACATGAGCATCAGGATTTTAACCTTCAGGCATGAAATTCTCTGGCATTCAGGAGGCATACGATACTGGACGACATAAACTACTGACACATCAGAAACATGAGTATCTTAAACTTCAGAGATAACAGTTGTTTGTTGAGGTGGAATGATACGAGGAGATGGCGGAGGAGGTAGTGGCTGAGTCTGGGCATCCACCAACTGTTCCACCATAGCAGTCAAGTTTTCCATATTGGTCCTCAAAGATATAACCTCTTTGTGCAGCTCGCGATTATCTTGCTCTAGATTTTCCATCTTCTTCTTGGAGTTGGCTCGAGTGTTATACCGATGCAACAACTTGAAGATTGAACGAAGTAGAGAAATAGATAAGACACCTGGGAGACTCCATTAAATGAGAAATGATGCATGATATGTAAATGCTGGTTTTATTTGTTTTTCAAGGAACTCAAGATAGAAAGTAAATCCAAATTGGACCAAAGCATTGATCAAGTTATCATAAAAATCAATCATCCATTTTGGTGGATTAGAGTTTTCACCCAATCAACACCCAAGATCCATTGAGTTTGATGAAACTTGTGAGGTTCACATAAAAAAATCTCTAGGTCCCTTGAAAACCGACTGAAAAAGAGTTTCACGGATGCATGAAATCATGGTTATGCAGCAATCACACACAATGATCACAAACATGGGGGTCCATAGGTTCGACGTCACGAGCATGGAGTCAGAAGACACTACCCACAAGGTATTCTAAGCTTTATCACCTGTAGATCAAGGTTCTAAAAGGAATCCCCAAAGTTTTCATTCCTCCATCAAATACTACTAACTTCCCGATGTACTCGGTAATTAGCAATACCGTTAGGTGAAACTCGTCTGAATGCAGTATCGCGTAGAAACTACTTTCGGATAACTCCGTAATAGTCCCCACACTACCCCTAAAAATACTAGGATGGGTTAAAGGTTCTATGGCTGCTTAGCTTCAAGGACTCTCGGGTTGAAAGTAGTATTGTCCTCCCAATTGCTCGGTTAAACAAAATACTACATTCAATGAGGTCTCTACTGAGTGGGGGATCTCACGTCTCCTTCTTCGGGATTACTACCTAAAAGTTAACATGACTATACCGCCCGTCCTATCTTAAGTTTTCCTGATTCCAGGTATAAGACTCAAAAAGAAGATCACCAAGCACCCCTGAAAACCAGAAAACATCCAGAATAACAAGTATACAATATATACAAAATATAGCACATATATACAAATAAACAAAAATAAGGTCAACCCACTTAGAGATGGTCCAACAATAGGTCAAACATTCCCCAACAGAGTCGCCACTTTTCTGTAGCGGCAAAAACTGCGAGTATAAGCCATTAGATTGTCTTAACTCAAAAAATAACAAAAGAGTCGCCACCGCGCTTTCATTTTAACCAAAAGACTAGGAAAAATAGCGAATAAAATCCTAAAAAAAGATCAGAGATCTGGGACCGGAGGTTATTTATGCAAAGGGAAGATGTTAGGCACCCAAAGCATCTATGGTATTCCGCAGGAACCTTTTTGAAAATTTGTATATGTGTGCTAAAAAAGAGTATATGTACAAAATGGATGGTGGGGGAGAAAAGAAGTATTTTTTTTTTACAATTTTTGGTTTGATAGAACTTCCAATGAGTTCCAGGCCTACATACCAACAATGTGCAAATTTGAAATCAAAACCTAGTAGTTCGGGTAAAAAAGAATAAAGTTGTGTGTTGGTTGATTTTAAGAAAATGTTTGTTAGAAAAACCACAAAGAGCTCAAAATGTTTGAATGAGGTTAGGTGTTTTTTAGTCTTATGAAAAGAAAAGTATAAGTATTATTAAATGAATTGAAAGTTTATTAAGAAAAGAATTTTGAAAATCCATGGACCTAAGTTCAAGTTTTTTATGAAAGTAGTTCGAGTTTTGAAAACAAGAATCCTTTGAAAAAAGAGAAGATTTTGAAAATTAAAGAATGGGGAGGAGATGAAGAGGCTAACCTAAGTTCATAAAAGTAAAAGGTAACGGTAAAGAAATATCTAATTGGGTGAGCAAACTAGTACTTGACATCAAGAGCCAATATCATATCCCATCCTTTAGATTACCACATAAACAACAAAGAATCGGACAAAAAACACAAGCTTCAGATAAATCAATGCTTTTAGGTGAACTCTTATCTTGAGAAAAAACGGGCAGAGTAAACGGCTGTATTTGGAGGAAATCCACTCTTAATCGAGTATAACAGAATAACATGTATACAAAGATAATAACCAGACAAGACATAATAACACCAAAGGCACAAAGATCTCAAAGCTGAGGTAAGGGTCCTAATCCTAAGTCCAAAGATCAAGCTCCAAGTACAAAGATAGTAACCAAGTCCAATTAAGATTTTTTTATGTTTAAGTTGGATTATTAGGTATTTTGAAAAAAAGAAAAATAAAGCTCAAGTGAGCAAATTAAAAATAACAAGAAAGTAAAATGCTCAAGTGAGCAAATTAAAAATAACAAGAAAGTAAAATGCTCAAGTGAGCAAAGGAAAAATGACATAGAAAATAAATGCTAAAAAAATAAAGGGCATAAAAATAAAGAGCATAAAAGTAAAAGCGGAAAGTAAAGATCGAAAAATAAAAATCAATTAAATAAAGGTTAGCAAGATGACCATCTTGAAAATTGTCAAGTATATCATCGAATTGTTAATTATTAGTCGTCAGCAAGGTGATCATCTTGAAACTTGTGCATGAAAATTTGCCAGAAGCTTGATAGGATCAACGCGTCCACACAACAAGTTTCAATTGCTTTTTGTCAAGTATATCACCTGTTTCGGAATTATTACATCACTTGATCAAAGATACTTGAGAATTTCAAATGGACAAAGTTAGTGGAAACTTTCTAGAAGCTTGATTAGAAATCAACGCGACCATACGACAAGCGTCATAGGTGTTGAACCAAGATCAAAGCTCAAGTCATCTTTTTGGGCTTATGTTTGAACATTAAAGTTCATGCCACCAATTGATCACTTTCTCCGAATTGGGACAAAAGAAAAATAAGATGAAGAAGAAGAAATAATTTCCAAGTTTATTTTGCATCAGATAAATTTATTTTGGTCTCACTTCGTCAAGAGACCTATCAACGGAATTTACTTTGTCCATGTCATCGTCTTTAACCTCTAGCCTCCCAAAATTGGAGTTCCTCAAACTGTAAAATTAGGCTACATGAGTGGTATCCTTGAATTCGTCACTTCAAAACGATCTTAACCACATGCTCGCGAAAAATTTATTTAAACTCAGTGAAGAGAAATTTGGAAAAACTAAAATAATAACGAATAGGATTTTGGTGGAATTCTCAATCAATACTTGATGAAAATGCAAATGGTGAAGATCAAGGATCAGGGAGATGAGGAGAATGTAGTGATGCTTTATTTTACAAGGATTGAGGGAGATTCCTACCTGAACGAAATTCACTTTCAGAGCTCTGAAACTGGACTTGGATAACACGATTCAGGAAGATTCAAGGCACGATTCTTGTTCTGTTAGCTTCAGTGAGGTTCAAGGAAGAAGAATGAATGGTTAATTTCAAACTGGAATAACTTTGAGAGTGAAAACGAAGTTGCAGAAAATCTGGTTCGAGAGAGAGTTTGGTAGGGGTTTTCTGGCTATCAAAGCTTGAGGAAATGAGTGGAATGGCTTGCTTATTTATATGATAAGTGAATGGGATCAAAAGGGAGGGTGAATGATGCAATTTGGAGCAAAATCATGCACACCCGTGGTCATGAAGAAAGTGTGACTTCATGTGGATCAAAACTTAATCATTCCTTGCGTTTTGATGTGCTAATTAAACCTAGGAAGTTTCTAATCACAATTAGTCATGAAATCAATGCTTAATTTGAATTAAAAACAAGTTACACGCACAAATGCACAAACTGATGGTGAGTGTAAAACTGATTTTGACTCAAACTTTGCACTGAGGCCAAATCCAATTTCCTCATGCGTTTTCTGATTTTCGTTAATCCAAATAAAGTATTAAAAGAGGAGAACACAATGCTAAAAGAATCAAATCCAATGGATGCTTGAATTTATAGATGTAGCCTTTAGGATTTGTGAAAAAACACCGATTTTCCTGGCCAGACCCTGGTCAAGCATACCACTTTCTTAAAATGACCTATAATCTTTCCTTTTCAAAAATGACCTCCCATTCAAAATTTGCTCTTGATCTTCAAATATGATATGAAGTAGACCTCTCAAGGAACATTTGGAAAAAAGAATCACTTGAAAATGCCAAAAATTGAGAAAGTTATGGCCTTGTGAAGTTGATGAAATTTTATGAAATGACCTACAATCTTTTGATTTCTTCAAGCAACTTATAAACACTTTCAATCTTTAAAATTTATATGGAGATAAAGTTCACATCCTCAATATTGTTTTTCAAAAAGAATGACCTCAAGGTGATAAATTATGATCAAGATATGATCTCTTGAAGTTGATTAACCAAAAATTGAGAAATTTATCAAGTACTTGTAATCTTTTGACCTCATAGGAAACTTTCCAAGCATTTTATCTTCCCAATAATTGAACTAAGTTGTATTAGACATATTTAGGTTCATTGTGAAGGAAAAATGAGCTCAACGAGACAAGGGATGACCAAGTTATGATCCTTTAAAGTCATACAAGATAGATGAAGTATCAATCTAGAGAGTTGGCAATCATAGACCTCCAAAAATTCTTCTCATCAATTAAACTCCTTGGATCAAAGAATATTCATATTATAAGTCCTTTTAAGATCCAAATGGATTTGAAATCATCCAAAAACTTCATACAAACACCAAGATATGGTCCTCAGAAGTCCAAAACCCTAATTTCAAGATAGATGGCCATAACATAGAGAATTCTTCAAATTTGATGATCTCTTTCAAGCATGAAGCATACATTTAAGACAAGAGGCCATAGTTGATGACAAGATAAATCTTCAATGAGACAATACTTTCAAAGTGTTGAGGATTGAGGAGAGAAGACATGGAAATAAACACATGAATCTATTGATTCCTTGAATAAGAAACTTGTGCATCATCCACCTACATCACAACATCTAAAAAAACAAATGATATACACACCATGATTAGCCAAGCATCAATCAACACACACAAGAAATAAAAACATCCATAAGGTGTTTGGTGATTTCCTAAGGACAAACCCAAAGATAGGAGAGAGAGAGAGAGAGAGAGAGAGAGAGAGAGAGAGAGAACCAATTTGTGATCTTTGTGCAATGCAATTGTATGAAGTATGAGAGAATCTCAGGGGCAAAAATTGGGGTACAACATTCCTCCCCTAAGTCATCTTTATTATTCAAAAGCAAAAAAATGAAAAATGTAAGTCAAACACATGAACCTTTCCTCCAACCACCATCATACTTCATCCTTAATAGCCTTACACTTAACTTGAATTTCTAAACCCTTAGCAACCTTCTGCAAGGGGGATAAGGCTCCATATCACCAGGATTAACCACCAATGGTAGAGTACCAGAATCAACATCACTGGTTTATATGTCACTACGATCTACAAGCATGATACCTAAATTTGGGTTGTATGCATTTTTCATATTCAAACAATACCGAAAACTCATAAATGAACAAATGAAGAAAAAATAAATATGTTGTGTTTTTTAATGCAGGTTTTTGATGAACTCAAAGTGAAAATAAAGGACCGTTTGAGCATAACATTCCAAATTCCAAAAATTTCTTCAATACTTAAGTGAGAAACCAAAAATGCTCTCTCTCTCTCTCTGTTCCCATTTTATAGGAATAATAAGTGCCTAGACCAATGTTCATGATTCTCTAAAAGGCCAAAATACATATTCAACGGTTCAGATGGAATATCAAGGCAATAATTGCACTTAAGTGCATTCAAGGGGGGCCTAGGTGTGCTACCTTCCTACATTGCGTGTGTGGGAGCACGTGGAAGCCATCGACATCACAATATTTTATCTGCATGAAGCTCGTTTAACGTACATGTTTCCTATGTCAACTACTTTTACTCAACGCTACCACAAAAGGCTTCTCACCAATGTACAATATCAACAAATATATTTTCTTAATGACCCATATTCCTGTGCCAACCTCGCTAATCTTTGTATAAAAAATTCTCATTTGAAAGTTGATAACAAAGACTTTGGGGCATTTGTTACGGGCTAGTCAATAACTCACAGATACCAACCCAAATCAATAAGGGCGCACCAATCACTATTGACCAAGTGGGACTTTGGCTATAGGCTCCGTACACAAACATACCCCTCATTTCATCTAAACTATTGATATGCATCCAAGGGTTGTACACTTCATATCTAACAAACCAATAACAATTATAATTGTCTTCTCAATATAGGTGTGACCGGAAATCCCACTCAAATATATTTACAAAATCTCACGTCATTCAAATACGACTTGAATGTGAGAGTACTTATTTAAATAGATACTCATTTGAATATTTGATCACAAATAACCATATCAATTGCACATAAAATTTCACTGCAATGGTCATCTTCAACTAAATATCCATTTGTGTTCTAATATATAAAATAAAACAAAATAAGAATAAATCTAACATAACCAAGTTGTTTTCACAATAAAATTCAGTGGTACTTAATAGTATTTGATTATGTTGAATTTTAATTTTTTCAATAAAAATCAATTTGGCTTTAAATACTACTCCCTAATAGCCGCACCTAGAATTTGTAGCTCAACGTATTCTACTATGGTCCCGCTTCTATTTTAAATTTTCGTGTTGTATTGTCAAAAGGATGAAGTTTTATTGATGGAGATTTTTTGGTACATTTATTTGTTTATATTATATCATATATAATCATATAAATACACAATAAATTGATTAGTCTTGATTTGGACATTAAGAGTGATTAGTCTTGATATGGACAGAAAAACGTGATTAAGGTCTAGCAGTCATGAGCAATGAGTACTTTTGGCAATTGGCATACCGAAATTCTAATTCTAAATTTTACTCCAGACAGATACTAATACTTGTTCACCCCTCAATACGTAACCAAAAAGATAATTTATTGTATTTCAATTCATTTTCAAGTGGAATGTCTCTGAATTCCAAAACAACTTACGAATTTTTTCATTCTTCTAAATAGTTGAAAATTTCTTTTTCTATTTAGGAGGTTTCTTCTGCACATCTGAAAACCCCAAAATACTCTTTGTAAATGTACTTACGAATTCATATTTAAAGATGTTTCGCAAGTGCATTTACAAATTCACCTGATTTTGTAAGTTTTATTATTTTAAACGTTAGATTGAAAAAAATCAGATAAATTCGCAAGTACACTTGCGAAACACCCTGAAAGGTGAATTCGTAAAATGTTGCATGGTCACCTATTCACATTATTTCATCTATTTACTCTTTCTCTAATAAAAAAAATCCCAAATTTCACCAAATGTCAATGTAAATGTACTTACGAATTCATATTTAAAGATGTTTCGCAAGTGTATTTACAAATTCACCTGATTTTGTAAGTTTTATTATTTTAAACATTAGATTTGAAAAAAAAAAATCAGATAAATTCGCAAGTACACTTGCGAAACACCCTGAAAGGTGAATTCGTACAATGCTGCATGGTCACCTATTCACATTATTTCATCTATTTACTCTTTCTCTAATAAAACAAATCCCAAATTTCACCAAATGTCGATGAAATTTCCGTCTCCAAATCAAGTTTCAAGTGTGTGAGACTAGCAAAGTGAGCATTGAAAGCTGCAATTTGAGGTAAAATTTCATCCCTCAATCTACATTTGTTGCATTGTAGTTGATGTTTAAGAAAACATCGTCACTTTGCAAGAGCACTTGCAAAGTCCACCTACAAAAATTCGCAAGTGCACTTGTGAAATAATGTCTGATGCAGAAACAAAATTATGTTTTAACAGAATTCATGGGTTTTTTGATATTTTAGATATGGTGCACCCCTACAACATTGTCAAAGTTATTGTGAAGGTTCCGAGTCCAGGCAAAGTCAACATATACGTTAAGCCGAATGTGGTGAAAGAAGTTGATAAAATGCTCGATGTTGTGATAAATCATGGAAATCAATTTCCAAATGTCAAAACTTTCACCACTCGTCAACATATGCTTGATTATGTTAGAATGGAAGCTAGCAAACTTGGTTTTGGCGTTGTGATTGCGAGGTCCGACATGAGACTAGTAATCGACAACCATTTGTTATTTTGACATGCGAGAGAAGTGGATCATACGTTTCAAAAATTCGCAAGATAAAACACGAAGACACAAGATCAAGGAAATATGGGTGTCCATTCAAATTGTACGGTTATTGTAGGGTGGATAATTCATGGCAGTTTAGTGTTATGTCTGAAACGCATAATCATGCGTTGGACACCAAGTTACATGGGCATCCTATTTTTTGCCGACTTAAGACGGAAGAGAAGAAATATGTTTCCGGATTGTCGTTAATCAAAGTTGCGCCGAGAAACATAGTTGCCGGTTTGAAACGGAATAGAGCGGAATGTGTTTCAAATATTAAATCGCTTTACAATTATCAATATAAAAAACACATTTCTCAAAGAGGTCCGCGGTTCGAAATGCAATAATTATTAAAATGTTTATACGATAACCACTACGTTTCCAAACACAGAGTTTGTGAGATCAACGTAAGTATCAACGATATTTTTTGGACGCATCCAACAAGTATCAATTTGTTCAACACATTTCCAACCATTCTAATGATTGATTCGACGTACAAGACCAATAAGTATAGGCTTTCACTTCTAGAAATTGTTGGTGTCACCTCTACAGACAAGATATTTTTGGTTGGTTTTGGTTTTTTGGAATGTGAGAAGGAGAACAACGTCACTTGGGCGTTGGATGTTTGCAACACTTTGTTGAAGGATCAAAAAATTATGCATATGGTTATCGTTACTTATCGAGATAACGTCCTTATGAATTCGGTTGGCACTGTGTTTCTGTCGTCAACCACTTTACTATGTCGGTATCACATCATAAAAAATGTGAGAGCGCGACTAAAACCCCCGGTTGGCATGAATGTATGGTATAAATTATGTTAAATGTTTATGAATTCTGCCCAAACTAAATTCGCAAGTGCACTTACGGATTACATATAATCAGGTGAATTCACAAATGCACTTGCAAATGAACCTTATTTTTAACAAATTATGAGTGAAAACCAACAAGATAAATTCAAAAATATATTCGCAAAATCTAAAGATATTTTAATTTTTCACCACGAAGGAACTCACTCGATAGAAAAGAAATTCTCAAATAGTCTCGAGTATTCTATAAATTTGATTCACTCTTCAAAATTTCGTCTGATTTTTTTATATATTAAAACTATGCTGCATGTTATAAATGATTCTTTTTTTTTTTAGTTTAACTATTTAATCTTTTATTTTAAATTTATAAATAAGTTAATAAATATTAAATTAATAAATAATAAAATTAGTCAATTAATGATATTTTAAATATTCAATGATATGACATAAAAAAAGTCACTTGAAGAATACAATATTAAGTTTTGTATAAAATGTACTTTTTTTAATTAATGATGATATATCAAGAAAGAAAAAAATACACAAAAATGGGTAACTATATCAAGAGCTACTAAAATGAAGAGAACTTAAAAAAAAGGCATTTCAAATTTACTTTTTACAAAATTTTGTCTGATGTTCATAGGAATATCATCAAACTATATTAAGGAAGTAGTTGTGAGGTCTATATTTAAAAGAAAAAAATCGTATAACTATTTCCTTCATTATAAATATGAAATAAAATAAAAGTCATATATTTATTTGCAGTGATATTCATATTGTCATTCTAAGGATTCCTTAATTGCCACATAATCATGGTAGGGTTAGATAAAGCTTGTACAACAAACATATAGTCTAGACCAAGATTTTTCTTTAGCAATTTGGATAGCTTTATAATAGCCCTTTACTTAGCATAAAAAGAAGATGTAACAAATAAATGACTAAAATTGATAATACAAACTTTCGAGTATCAAAATTTGAAAGAAATATTTAGAGTCTTGTATATTTAAATGGACCAATAATCCATTTTTAATTTATTTTTGTTGTCTTTTATCAAACTTAGAAGTTAGTGAAAATATAAACTAATAGCTCTTTATTGTGTTTTATTTTGTTGAGAAGTGATCTTTGATCATGATAAGGATAATGAACATGTGATTGAAGAGGATTTTATGGAGATGATAAGAAGATAATGATGAGAGAAAGAATGGGGCAAAAGAATGAATAATGCATAAGCTTTTGGTATATTGATTATTGATTGATTATGATACAAGTAGCTATATGAATATATAGCTAAGGCAAGTGAAGTTTAGTTACACAATCTGTAACTAATTTCTCAACAATACTAACCACCTCTTACAACTTCTAATAACCAACTAAAATTTTTACACTTTTCACTAATACCTCCCTCCCCACAAAGTCATGGAGGTGGGAGAAGAATCACCTTGAGTTTAGGTCAAAAGTCCATAAATAGTGCAGTTGTGAGAGGTTTAGTGAGCTGATTAGTTAGATGAGTATGACAAGGAACATGTTTAGGAACATGCTTAACACAACCTTTTTCCAAACAAAGTGGATATTAAGTTCTGTATGTTTTATTCTAGCATGGAGCACGGGATTGTGCGACAACATAACCGCACTTAAGTTATCCTAAAGTAACACAGGCCTATAGTAGGGAATGTGTAGCTCACAAAGTAAAGACTTAAGCCACAATAACTCAGAAGTTGTGTGTGCAAACGTCCAATATTATGTTTTGGTACTAGATTGTGCTACTAAAGCTTGTTTCTTGGAGCTCCATGAAACTATATTAGAGTCAAAGACCAAGCACAATGTGATGACTGGTTTTTTCATCGGTTATTTTAAAAACAATGAAGTCGCCACCTAATTTTATTTGTTCTAAAAAGAACGGGAAAATATAGATAAAACCCACAAATGACGGGTAAGGCGGTCTACGTGACCAAAAGATGTGGATTCGGGAGTCGGTTATGCAAGGGGAAGGTATTAGCACCCCTTACATCATCGTACTCAATGGGACCCGTTTAGTTCGTGCGTGTTTAAGTGTGTTTATTGCTAATTTCTAAGTTATGATCGAGAAAAAAAAAGGTTTGTTAATTATTATTTTGAGTTTGCCGCGGTTTCAAAACCTTGTGCCTACGTATTCCCTCGTGCAATGGGAAAGTCAAAACTCTGTAGTTCTTCTTAAAAATGTCTTTGTTGGTTGTGTTGATTTTATAAGAAAAATCATGCATTAGACATTTCAAATGTTTGAACTTTGACTTGTATAGCTTGTTTGAAAAGCTAAGTCTTTTGTTCGTATTTGAAATGACTATTGCACACTCTTTGTAAGAAAAGAGTCTGATGATCTCATATGAGCGACAAAAAAGTTGAGTGAGTAGAGTTGATTTTAAGTGGTGGATGACAAGTACTGAAACGTTAGGCTATCATCTAACGATTCAAATACTAGAAATTAGCGAGCAAGTTTAACCAATCACCTCTCATCCAAAATCTTTATTATGAAAACGGGGAAGTGAAACGGGGTTCACGTTTATTAAGTGTGTGAATAAAAGTATTTAATTCATTGGACTATCATCCAACGACCTAAATACTTTAAATTCAATTAAACCGTCGGGCTATCATCCAACAATTTAACCGAATGTCACTATACTATGTACTTTTTCCCAACATGGATAGAAGTATTTAGCTTATTAGGCTATCATCTAACAATCTAAAAACTTCAAGTTTGTTTAAATCATTAGGCTACCATCTAACAATTTAAACAAACCTCATCCAAATGTTCTTTTTGAAAATCAATTTTGAAGAACAAATTTAATTTTATTAATTTGATTTTTGAAAGTGTTTTAAGAGGTTTGATAACGAACTAGGATGGATGGAACCGGGTCATGATTAATCAAGTATATGGACTTAATTAATCTCGTGAGGATAGGTGCTCCTATCTCCAACCATGAAACTCTTGTGCATGGACAATTGGTATGTGGACCAAAATTCGGGTTATGGTTAATCAAAACAGCAAGGGTTTTAATTAACCTTGTTAGGATGGTCATGTCATCCCCAACTATGAGACCCTTATGGCGTACGAGTCAAATAACAAGAAACGAGATTGTTTTATGTTACTTGTGTGTGAAGTGTACAATCTTGGATAATCCATACGAGTATGCAAAAGCAGTTAAGTAATTATCACACAATACAATTCTAAAAATTTAAATAATTATTAGAGTAGATTTTTTTATTTGATAAAAAATCAATTAATAATTTAATCGATAAATTGTCAAATAAAAACTATCATAAAACTAATTATTATTTAATACATCAACCCAAGATTTATTTGCATAATTAAATCAAGTAATTAAAAGAGAGGGTTTAGAGGTAGCCTGAATGTTTGAGCAATCTGGGGGTGTAAAAAGAAATCCAGCAAAGATAGAAACCCAAGCCCAAATAAAGGGATCCAGTGCAGCGAAAATCTAGTTGCACACTATGGAGACGCGATCTGGTGCGTTGGATGAGGGGAAAATCTCCAGATCTGCTATTGACCATTAGATAAAGGGAGGATGAGGAAATCAGATGGTGATAATGCTGAGATCGCATGATAAAGAGGCAAGGTAGCGTGCACGGAATCTAAATACTAGCCACACAAGTAACGATAGGTGTCATCACCATATTAATTCTTACTAATAATAAATAAATAAAACTTAAACATATAAAACAAATTTTATTATAAACAAAAAAAAAAAAGAAGAGACAAATCTCTTCTCGTCTCTCTTTCGCTCTCCTTGCCTCGGAAGAAGGTTCCTCGCTGGAAATCGCCACTGCTGGCAGCCCACAGTGGTGTCTTGCTTCGATCGTCGATTTTCTTCCATCGGTCTCTTCGTCTCTCTCTCGTGGTTGCTAATCAGTGTTTGGTTTTTGCAGATGTGGCTTGGTTTGGCCGGGATCTGAAAGGGGGTGAACAAAACCCTAACTTCTCTGATGATGGAAATCGGTGATGATGATGATGAGGCTTCTGCGATGCCGAAAACGATACTTCTAAGACGTGGTTAGGAGCTCGACGGCTCCCGAAGGCCACAACCCCTCCAGTGAGACCTTTCTGATTCTTGGCTTTGTTTGTCTCTGTTGCGATTTCTGAAACCGCGGTTTTCTTTTCCTCTTCTCTTTCTCACTGTTTCTGAAGGGTTTTTTGTTAGGAAAATGATGAACAAGTTTAGGGTTTAGGTTGTATGTCCGTTTTCTGGAAAAATGATGACCTATGGGTTTATGGTTTTGATGCTCTTGTTCTTGCTAGCTTTTCTGTTTGTATTATGGCTTTTCTGTTTGTTGAAAGATGGCTTTCCTTGTGTTTTTATTTGTCATGGTTGCTTCTGGTATTTGGTTTTGGAAAGATGGATGTGATGTTTTTGGTTAAGGTTTTCTGTTTGTATCATTTTCTAGGAATGGTAGTTGCTGCTATTAGGGTTTTCTGGTTTCTCTGAACAATGCTAGCTGCGTGAACAATATCCTTTTTGGTATCTGTGCCTTAAATCTATATATAACCCCAGTTTTAGGGTTTTCTCTATGTTGGTTTGGAACCAGTCATTGCTTTGAAACAGGCTTTAAATTTCCTGTAATTGGGCTTAACATTTCTGATATGTTATGTTTACTGTGGTAATTTGTAAAACTGAACCTTTGTTGGGCTTGAAACTGTGATGTTATTTTTCTGATATGTTAAACTTGTTTTGGGCTGGAAATCTGATTTTCTGTACTTGTTGCTTTGCTCTTCAAAAAAGTTTGTCTGGGCTGGGACTGTCATATTATTTTCTGCTCTATTAGGTTGCAATTTCCATATTATTCTCTGCTCTGTTGGGCTGGAATTTCCATATTCTGATCTTGTACTTGAACCATGATGCTAATTCTGAGTTTGTATTTTTGCACCCTCCTTTTTGTGAACTAAAGTTTTTTTACTTTGTGATTTGCAATAGGAGCCTTTGGCCAATGATTGAATTCTGACTTCATGAGGCTTGTTATGTTGCTTGAACTTAATTAGAAAAAACCTCCTGATTCTTGAACAAAAACCCTAATGATGAGTTAGGAATAACATTTTCTTATTGTTTTGCTTGGTTTTCTGACCATTTCTCTTTTCCTTTATGTTTCATGAGCATGTAATGGCAGTGGACAAAGGGTTTAGGAATTTGAAGACCACGAATGAAGAAAGGCCGTGGATATCTATTGGAAAAACATGGAGCTTGGCATGGAGGAGGCTTGAAGATGGAGGATTCTCAATGAAGAAGTAGAGGAAAAACTCTCTTAGAAACCGTAGAATTAGTTTTACTTGATTAGAAACTCTTCTTGACCTTCCTTTGTAATTTTGAAATGTTATTTGTAAAACTTTTGGAGGGAATGTCTTCAAAAGCAATAAGATGCTTGTAGCAATTAGTAAACTCATTATGACTTGCAAATCAAACACCTTTGATGATGTGTATTTGTTAACAATAAGATTTTTGAAATTGAATGAGTTTTGATTGAATCCAAAGAATGTTGTAACTTTAATTCTTATCCTCAAGCTATTTTGCCTCTTCTAAGCTTGAATTTTGAAACTTGTAGTACTTTCTTGAAGCTTGGATAAAAAATAAACTTCGGGTAATCTAAAACTCTTGAGTATTAATGAAAAATAAGATTTGAGGATTATATGCAAATTTGAGTTCTTGATTTAAAACTTTGCACATTGCATAGTATTAATGCAATCTTCTTTGCCATAGCACTTGTAAATACAAGTTGGAACTTTGAAAGAAATAAAATCTTCCATAAAAAAGTAGCATTTTGGTTAAAGCTTGCCATGTTGAACGATTTTGAAATATTGAGTAAACTATGCATTTGAATCCAATTCTCACTCAATCCACAACCTCAATCCACAGCCTTGATCCAAATGAGTAATGGCATGGTTGTTGTATTTTGAATTCTCTTGTAATGTACAGAATTATAAAAGTGACCAAAGTATCAATTTGGCCATGTATCAACCTTTTGGGTCGACCCAGACAAGCGTGCATCAATCCATAGACCTCTCTGAACTCAATAAAGACCATTTTCAATCAGTATGAGTCGACTCATATGTTCTTTGAGTCGATACAAAAGGGTTTAAAAGCCATCTTGCATCAATACATATAGCCATGCATCGACTCATATGCCTTTTGTGTCGATACATGCCATTTTGCATCGATACATACGAGTCTTGTTTCGACTCAAACTGAACTCAACCATTCCAATAACGCACGTATCAATACAAACTCTCTTGTATCAATACATGAGTCATTTGCATCGACCCATACGTGATATGCATCGACTCAAGGTCTATTTTTCAACTAACATGCTTCAAGAATCCGCTCAAGTAGAAAACCACACACTTTGATAATCCGTGTACAAGTGTTACAAAAGAATGAGGGCGCGATACTTCTCCTGCACTGATTTGACAAAACCAACCACTCTTTGTAGTCTGGAGCAGAATCTAAAAGCCTCCTCAAACCTGAAAATTAGCGCTCCGAAGAACAAGTAGGAATTTATTTTTAAATCACAAGCCACTGATGATCTCGCTCAAAACCTTAATCTAACTCAATAAGCGCACAAGGATGCATCCAAAAATCAACAAGTAAACCACATCTCTGAATTCGTGCCTTTCCAAAGGAATCCAAGAAATTATGATAAAGAGGATAAATTTTGGGGTGCGACACACAACCTGGAGGTAGATATGTGATCATCTGGGTCACTAGCCCAGTCAAAATCACTATAAGCAAACAACAAGAATTGGTTTAAGGTTCTAGCCAATACAGGCATCAATCCATTTGTTGTTGTGCCACTCAAGTAACGAAGTACGTGCTTGAGTGCAGACCAGTGAGTATCTAATGGTTGTGCCTTGAACTGATATGCTTTGTTAACTACAAAGGCAATGTCAGGGCGTGTGAGAGTGATATATTAAAGTGCTCCAACTATGGACCTGTAGAGAAGTGGATCATATCACATAGACAAATATCTCACATTAAACGAGTTATCACACCCCAAACTTAAATCATTATTTCCTTCAGGTGATGTGACAATTGACACAACATAAACAACTAACAAAATCTGACATCGACAACACATTTCATATCACTTAATCTTGTGTATGGAATATATTTAAAAATTAGCATAACTCAACTTGCTTAAGTAGTTTCTTGTTTATCTTGTATGTGTGTCTATGTCTGTGTGTAACCCATGACACCCAATATCATGTCAGGGTGGAAGAATCATCCGAATTTTTCTTGGAAAGATCAACAACAACAAGCTCCTCAGAAGGAAGAATGGGAGGTGGCTATTGAAAAGATGGCTGCCCACACTTCCCAATTCCAAGAAGAAAAACGAAGCAATCATAGGAACACCACAACTGCAATTAAAAATTTGGAGGTTCAAATGGGGAAAATTTTGCAACAAGTAGCGATGCAAGCACAAGGCAATCAGAAGAACCATGAGAATGTAAATGCTGTCACAACGAGGAGTGAAAAAGTTTCTAAAGAAAGAGAAGATGAGGTAAAAGTTGATGATCTTATATAAGTGGATTTAGAAGTGAGAGAGAACAAGAAAAAGCAGGAAGAAGTGGCGCTACCTATAAAGCCAACTGAAGAAAAGAGTAAACCTAAGATCAGGCTGTCATATCCCTCTAGAGTGGAAAAGAGTTTGATGAATTTGTCAAATTGTTCAAAAATTTGGAGATCAACATACCTTTCTTTGAAGCACTCGAGAAAATGCCTCTCTATCAAAAATTCATGAAGGAGGTTCTGTCAAAAAAGAGGCCAACAGATGATGAACAGGTTGATGAGAAGTTGTGTGCAGTCACGCCTAAGAGAAGAATACCTGTCAAGCAGAAGGATCCTGGATCAGTGGCAATCCCATGAACCATAAAAGGTCGAACTTTCAAAAGGGTTCTAATTGATTCTGGATCTAGTGTGAGTTTAATGCCATTATCAATCTTCAAGAAGCTCGGTATTGACAAGATAAGCCAGGGAGGAACAAAATTGAAATTTGTCTATCACACAATCAAGAAATCATGCGAGATAGGTGAAGATGTTGTTAAAACATAGTTTGGTTCTAGACATAATCTTAGAGTTTTTATGATAATAAGTGAAATAAACTTTGCATAATAGATATGATACTCTGATGAATATTGTTTTTATTTCAGATGATGTTCTGACTCAAGCATTAAATAACATAGAGACATCAAATTATGCTGAGTAAAAGAAGTATTAGAAGTTCTAATGAGAGTAGAACTTCTAGTAACGCACGCTAGAATCAACTTCTGATAGAAGCATGCCAGCGCAAACCTCTGATAGAAGCACCAAGAGAATGTTCTGATTAGAATATGTTCTAACAAGGCTTACAGAAGATTATGATCTTTGTGTACGTCATCTTCTAAGACAAAACCTGCTACAGTAACGTTACCCTACAAAGCTAAAACAACTTAAGTACTTGAGTGGTTCAACTTTCTATGACACTTGGAGAAAACAAAAACACGTGAGTTATACTTCATTAATTACGTTTTCCTGTATCTAAGACACGCTAACCATGCAACGGAAACTTTCTGGAAGCTATATATAAAGAGTTCAACTTCAAAGAAGAAGAAACAACTATTCCTCATAGAAAATTTACGCTGCCAGATTGAAATCACCTTCTTGTAAAGTTTTATTTCTAAGTTGTTTGAGATAAATAATTTGTGTAAAAATCACATTGAGTGATAAAGCTTTTTAGAAGTAATTGTAAACACATTGTCTAGAAGTTCATGTGAGATTGTTCCTTGAGAGGCTAGTTGGGTCAGATTTCTCAAGAGGACTAGGACTAGTTGAGTCTTAGAGGTGTTAGTCACTTGCAGTTGGCTTGTGTATTGTTGTTAGTCACAATAATTGGTTGTGCATTTGTAATCTTTTGATTATAGTGGATTAAGTCCTCGTTGAGAGAGGCGAAATCACCTTTACGGGTGGACTGGATTAGTTTGAGTTTCAAACGAACCAAGATAAAAATACTTGAGTATTTAGTTTTGTTGTTTGTTAAAAAGTAAGATTTAATCTGAAAAACTTATTCAACCCCCCCCCCCCCTTCTAAGTGTTTTCTAAGCCTTCAGATGTGTTGGTGGAAATTGAAATTTTTTCCTTTCTAGTTGACTTCCAGATCATGGATATCCCTGAAGATGAAGAGACTCATATCATTCTTGGTCGACCATTCTTATTGACTAGTCGGTGCAATTTTGACATCGAGACAGGTAATCCGATATTAATTTTTTTTGATGAAGAGATAACCTTACAGGTGTTAGAAATCAAGAAGAACGGTGCAGGTGGAAAGAATAAATATTTTGTTGGTATGATCAAAGTAGAAGGAGAGAAAACAAAGGCAAAGTCTCCCCCAGAAGAAGTCTCAGGCATAATCTCTCAAGTTGCATCCATAACAACTCCCAAGTTCACTCAAGTTGTCAAGAAGAGAAGGAAGCAAGTACGCAAAGGTGAGAAGATGGAAGTTGGAAATAACGAGAATCATGCAGTGGCTAGTGCTTTTGATCTAGATGAGTTTTGGGGGGCGAAGAGTACACACAACAAGGTGTGGAGGAGAAAGTACCCCCATAAGGGGATGACCCATCGAGCCATGCGACTTTAAGCGAAGCGCTTCGAGGGAGGAAACCCACGCTTTTAATAACTTAGTTTCTATTTTTTTTAGTTTGCAGATAATAAAAATGGAGTCTTACTTGTGAAAGCTAGGAGGCAACAGCTGGTGTTGCATTACCCTCTGTGAGTCCTTTCCATATTTAGGCTAAAACATTGCGACCAATGTTTAGTTTAGGTGTGGGAGGGGTTCTTTTCATTTGTCTTTCATTTTTAGTTTTTCTTTGTGTTAGTTTGATTGTGCTTTTTGAATTATGCTTTTGAGTTCAGTTTGTTTGTTATGTTCTTTGTTACAAATTAATTGGCGGACACCGGATGACTGAGGGAAGAGTGGTGAGTGGATGAAAGGTGCAACATCAACTTGTTTCCCCAAGGCACCCTGGAAGTTGATATCTCTGAAAGAAAATTAATTTTTGGATGCAATGGGTTGCTACTGAATTGAGAAGGGTGGATGATGCACCTGAACCAGAAAGAAACCCTCTGACACTAGGAGTAGTTCAGAACCTATAAGCAATCTTACCCAACATATTGAGGTACATCAGAGCCAAACACAACAAGTTCATCATGAGAGTTTATTCAGGTATGACTTTATAACTCTGATTTTGTATTCGTTCTACTGACACAACACAATATGAGGACGCACACCGAGGCACTTGTTTGTTTTATTACCCTGAGCCTTTCTAGCCATCTGTAACAATATGTATCATTTGTTAACCCGTGTTGAGCCACTTCCCTTTATTTGTTTTAACCATATTTGTTAACCCCTATCCAAACACTCCCTACCTTTGCTCGGTATTCTTGTTGTGGTTTTTCTTGATTTGTGCAAAAATATAAGTTTGGGGTAGTTCTTATAGAAAAGGGCAAGTGCAAATAAAAAAGAAAAGAAAGAAGAAAAAAATGCAAATGAGACATATGAATGTCATGAAGAAAAGAACAAAAAAACAAAAAGAAGCACTTGCCCAAATAGATAAGACTCGAATACAAGAAATCGCTCCAAGTCAAAGTGAGTGGACTAATGAGTCTAAGTTGCATAAACGCCATGTGAAACAATTCAAGCACAAAGATGAAAAACACGATAGGGATGTTGAGCCAAAAACCATTTTTTTATCCATTTCCTTATTTATCCTACCGTACTTAAGCCCCGTTACAACAAAAAAAGACCTCAAAAAGTGTGTGAATTTTGTTTATGCAGTGAAGGTAGAATTTATTCAAAGTTAAGAGTTGATATTGCATATCTTGATTTTTGATTGAAACACTTTAATCCCGAGAGATTTGGTGAGAAGTGTGAAAAAGCTTGCAGGTGAAAAGGTACTTCGATGTGGAAGTGTGGTAGGAAGCTCGGGTTGGTGCGCCGAAAGCCTGATCAAGAAGGTAGAAGCAAGTTGCGAATAACATCGGCGACATTGTGAAAAAGAGAATTCAGGGTGACCTTTATTTTGTCTCTTGCATCACTTGAGGACAAGCAATGAGATAAGTTTGGGGTTGTGATCGGTCACCATTCCTACTCGATTTCCATCATGCATTCAGTATAAATTGGTCAATTCGGTAACAATTTAGTTATGTTTGAGTGTTTGTGTTTATGTTTCCGTATTTATTTGATTTCTTTGAGTGTTGATGTTTTTGATTGTTTTTGATGTTTTTTTATGTCTTTGTGGTTGGTAGCAAACACATTTCAGGTTAAGTGAATGATCCAAGACATTGTGCGGAGAAGAACGAAGAGTTCAAGATCCAAAAAAGGAAACGTAGAAGAAAAAGGGAGCAACACGGCTCGTGTCTCACAGCACGGCCTGTCTTAGAAGTTGGATTTTCTCCCATAGTAAAACCAGGGCTGACACGGGCGTCGTCCATGGCACTGTGTCGAGGCTCGAGCAAAATAAAATCTTCAAAATTAGGGACCAACACGGCCAGTGTTGCACAGCACGACCCGTGTTGGTACCGTGGAGAAGGTTTTATATTTTAGGTTTTTTAAGTGAATCTGAACTTTCAAGGGCACTTTGGACATTCTGCTTGGTTGGGATTTGTATGTAGACTATTTAAGTTAGCTTTTTAGTTTTAGAAAAGGACTTTTGACTTTTGATATCAGAAGATTACGAGAGAAGAGAGCTGGAGCATTCAAGAAGAATTGGAGAATAAGACTCTTTCATGCGCGGAAACAATTGAAGAATCTACCAATCCATATCTATTGTAATGTCTAACTTTATTCAATTTATAATTTGTTCGACTATTATGAGAGGCTAAACCCCCTAATGCTAGGGGGTGTCCCTGATTTGACTCTGTAATGACTTGAATTCCTGAGTGATCAATTTCATGGTTTATATTATTCAATTTAATTGCGCAATGTTTTTATGCTTTCCTGATCGGACCAATTAGGATTGATTTACAGTTAAAAATTAGCTGGAACACAGTTGTTAAGTTTTTTGTACGATTAGACTATAAGAGATATCCCTTAGGACTAGGGATACCCTATAGTTACCAGATTTAACCCTTGATAAAACAAAGGCTTGATTTCATCATAAAATTCTAAGGACTTAGGATTTAGGATTGAAGGTTCAAAGATTTTCCCACTAAGGACTTATGGGAAAATAACCTAAAGGGCTGGTAATTGATATTATGAACTTGTAAGGGAAAATTATACACCTTACCCTAGCATATGATTCATCATTAGAAAAAGTCAACTTTTACTTTCTGTTAATTGTTTCATTATAGAGGTTAATCTCAAACCAACACCAACTTTATTGTTTTTGTTCAATTGACGTAATTATTCAACTCGATATTTCTTACGCAATCCTCGAGATCGATATTCGAGGTAAAACTCATTATTACTACATTGGTAAAAATTGTACACTTGCTATTTTTCCGATCAGTCATACAAGATAAATGAAGTATCAATATATAGAGTGGACAATCATAGACTTCTAAAAAACTCTTCTCTTCAATCAAACTCCTTGGATCCAAGCATATTCATATTAGAAGTCCTCTTAAGAATCAAATGACTTTGAAATTATCCACAAACTTCACAAATACCAAGATATGATCCTCAGAAGTCCAAAACCCTAATTCAAGATAGATGACCATAGAATGGTGAATTCTTTGAATTTGATGATCTCTTTCAAACGTGAAGCATATACTCAAGATGAGAGACCATAGCTAATGACAAGAGAAATCTTCAATGGGAGACAATACTTTCAAAAATCTTGAGAATTGAGGAGAGAAGGCATGGAAATAAACACATGAACCTATTAACTCCTTGAATAAGAGACTTGTGTATCATTCACCTACAATATTTAGAGAGTGAAGTATATACACATTATTGTTAGTCAAACATCAATCATCACATACATTCAATGGTGCTTGGTGATCTCCCAAAGAAAAACCTAAAGATAGAGAGAGAGAGAGAGAGAGAGAGAGAGAGAGAGAGAGAGAGAGGGAGAGAGAGACCATTTGATCTTTGTGTAATGCAATGGTATGAAGTATGAGTGAATCTTAGGGACAAAAATTGGGGTACAACACATACATGATCATGTATGGCACAGGAACCAAATGCATGTCAATCCCAATGGCATAGAACACTAACAAGCTCAAGCGATATTTAGCTAAGTTCCCATATTGTACAAACATGAATTGAAAATGATTTTCCGATGCAATACTTTAATAATAGTAATGCAATGACTTTTGTTAAATTATTTGGCTTCTCTTTTCAAGTGACTAATACAATATTTGTATAATAAGACGAATGAGTCGTTGTTGTCACACCTCCTCTGAAAATCTAACCATTATAAAGTGTAGATAGTGGAGTCTAGGATACATCGGTCTCGAACCAAGTTGTCACCCGAGGAAATGGAAGGGGAACCGAAAAAGTTGAATTATGAAATCACACATATATTTGATTTGTTATGACACTCTCATGTCCTCGATAAATATTAATAAATTAAAAAATATTAGTTTCTTTCATATTCAAATATTTTTAATTTCACTATTGTTCATCTAATTAACCAGAAATTCAATTAAATCTAATTTGGTTGCTAAATGTATTTTTTGAAAAGTTGTTTGATTTATAAATATTAACATGATTGATGTTTACGTTTTAATAAAAAAATACAAATGAATGTCGTTGTCAGAAGTTGAACCCTAAACCAATAAATTGTCCAGAGTTAAATCCTAAACCAATGGCTAATATCCTTTAACCCAAACCAACGATTGTCAGTTGAGCTGCATCACTCACTCCTGTTGCTAGTTTCTGAAACGGTAGCGCAAGTCTGCAGCTTAACTATTCTAGATTCAAAAACAGCAGTTTTTGTCCAAATGATTAACAAAGACAATAGCTTAACAAAGTGTACTAATGAAAGAAAACTATTAGAAAAGGAAAGAAAACTATTAGAAAAAGAAAGAAAACTTTTTATAATATTGTGCATGTCTCATCCCACCGACAGAATCGACAAGAAAGCATCGTCAATGTATTATTCTTCCTAAATGCTGTAACGTATTTGTCGCACCATCCTCATTGCTTGCAATATATTGTAGTATCGTACCAAGTAACTAAACATTTTGGGCCATTCATGCATGTAAATAATAATAGTGACTCATTGAATTTTAACGTCTTCTTCTGATTTTATTTCTGCTTTCTTTCACATTAGTTGATTCGTTCACCGACCTCTCTTGTGTAGGGGACAACCTCACGCGCTTGAGGTTTATGCTTTATCACTTTTGTATTCACCTTTATCTTTTTTGTTTGGATTTGGACTCTTCCACTAAGCAAAGACAATGTTATCTTACGTTTGTCTACTCTTCATTAATAATGCTCTTTTCACAAAACGGGATGATTAAAGTTATGCTTTACTTGTAAACTATGTGTGCTGCCACCGAGCTTGTATATGTTTGCCTTTAATTAATCATTCATGTCATTTCCCTTTTAAAACAAATATTGATCCCAACTTAAAAGATGATTTATGGGGAAGACTATTGATCATACATTCATACTTTACATTTATTGATGGATTGTGTTCCGGTATGGGCGGGGTCAACAATTTGATCTAGTCGAACCTAAGAGATTTATAGGAACTTAAGTTAATTAAGGGTCATTGGAACCATGCATCTAATGAATCATGAGAAATTACTTGTAAAAATTTAGGTCCAATAACAAGTAGAAAGATAAGGGATCACGAAATCACCTTATTTTATCATCACCAAAGAAATTTTTTTTTAATAAAACAATAACGATTGTCGAATATTAATATCAAGTAAATAATGATGGCATCATTCTGAATTAGAGTTGATGTCTTACTTCACTCCTTTAAAGTTATCCACAAAAAGATTCTTGTATCACATAACCTAAGATAAACCTCCTAATTAGAACAATTAGAAGGAGCAAAATTTTTAATTTGCATCTAAAAGAATCTTATGACACATCTCATACATTTGTTCAACATAGAAAATTTTAGGTCTCTAAATATCATAGAACCTTACTATAAAAGTGGAATTAAGACATCACATCAAGGCATACATTATTCAAAATCTAAAAAATATCTCAGTTACACTTGTTAATGACCTAGACGTCAGAGTGTTTACATGTACCCTTGTCGTCGAATCGGAATATCAAAATATCAAACCTTTAACTAAATTCGTCATTGAATTTTAGTTTAATTCCTCATTTGTAAACTAGACAGGTCTTTTTTAGTCCAATTGGCGGTGTATGTGGGAAACCAGTTCAATGTTCAACCACCTTACTCTACTAACATATCTAATGGTGAATAAAATAAGGAAGACAACAATGACACCAACACTACTAAAAAAATGTTTTAATCTCAGACGCGCAATATATTTTATCTCGATTAAAAAAAGCGATAAATTGAAGGACGTCATGATAAGTCGCCACTTATCACCTTAGTGGAATAATAACCGAGAGGTAAAGTTATACGCACATGTGTTCGAATACCAGCAGCTGCATTTTTTTATTATTTTCAAAGCTAACATATCTTATATCTCAGTTTACAAATAAAATCGAGGGGTAAGATTAAATTATTATTATTTTTAATTATTATATTGTTTATCCAGAATATTAATACATTAATTTGCTTATAAAATACATTGTTTACCATTAATATTGCATTATTTACAGAGATTATTATATTAAAAATTAATGTCCATCAATATCTAGATTTTAGATATTCGAGTAAATGTTTGATGCAGGAAAGAGAAAATGTTGGGTGCATAATATTTCCATCAACATCTACGACTGGTGTCTACATCTTCTTCGGCTCATGTGTATATAATCTCTTGCTTGATACTTGGACAAACTCCATATATCTTTTCAAGAGCATTCCATATTTACTTGGCGGTTTTATAGTTGATGAACATTAAAAAATTTATTGTCTTCTAAAGACATTATTATAAAATTATTCCTCTTAAGATCTATATCTATATATCTTTTTCTTTTCCTCTTCGATCTAAAGAAAATAGGGGTTTTCCACTATTTCAACATTTACTTTATGAGTAGTGTAAATTGGGGTATTCATTATATTTTTCCACAAATCATGATTTTACTTTGAAGAAAAAATATGAATCTAGCTTTCCAAATATCAAAATTGTTATTTTCAAAAAGCGATGGTGTATTTAGAAAAGATCTTGTGTCAGAAGCCATATTCCTCCTGAGACGATTAGTCCTTAAACATGAGTTAGGTTGTGATGCTATTTGTTGGACTTGAGACTTCAAATACAAGAGGGGAAGGGAGTTGAATTGTGTGGTTTAGAAAATTGTGGTTTTGAAAATCTTTATGAAATAAAATCAGGGTTTAAACGAAGAAGAGGAAAACAAGATTTATACAGGTTCAAACAAAATAACTTAGTGTTTTCTCAAAGAAAATTTATCTTAAGATTTTTCAATAAATATTGAGAGCTTTTAGTAGGAAAGACTCACGAACCCTCTTATACAACAATATAATGGTTGAGCTTCAACCAAATAGAAGAGAACAATAAATATGGGCGTTTGTGTCTTTTCTTCTGAATAATCTCAGGAGTGAAGCAACTAATATTCCTTCCCAATCGTGAATTGAAGCGGTTAGTCTCTTCTTCACAAATATGAATCTTAAACTCAAATCCTTGATTTTAAACAGGATAACCAATAACTTATGAGATTTTAACACCTGTCTGATCTCGAACATGTGAAAATTTTAGTACCAGGTTATAATCAATTAATTAAGTTAAAAAATTCTAGTCAATTAGACAAATGTTATAATCAATTAAACAAATGTTATAATCAATTAAAAAAGTTAAAAAAATTCTCTATAGCTATTTTGACTGCTCCCCATTTAGCTAACACAACCTCCATATGTTTTTCAAAATATTTTCTTTTGGTAAAGCATTTTGAAAATAGTTTAATATTTTTTAGTGGTTTAGCCTTGTGCTTTTACGATAAAGCCCTTTTGTTTAACATATGTTCAATCACTACTAAATCTAGGTGGAACCTAAGTACTTCATGTTTTTGCCAAATGTTTTCTCTGTTTGTTGACCCATACTTAAGTAGCTTGAGATGAGGCTTTAGTTTCATTCCATTTGTTTTCCATCTGTGATGACTGGTTTTTTTCATCGGTTGTTTTAAAAACAATGAACAATGAAGTCGCCACCTAATTTTATTTGTTCTAAAAAGAATGGGGAAATATAGATAAAACCCACGGAATTTGGATAAGGCGGTCTACGTGACCAAAAGATATGAATTCGGGAGTCGGTTATGCAAGGGGAAGGTATTAGCACCCTATACATCCATCGTACTCGATGGGACCCGTTTAGTTCTAAGTGTTTGTGTGTTAAATTGCTAATTTAAGTTATGATCGAGAAATAAAAGAAACGGGGTTTATTTATTATTATTTTGAGTTTGGCACGATTTCGGAACCGTGTGCCTACGTATTCCCTTGTGCAATGGGAAAGTCAAAACTCCGTAGTTCCTCTTAAAAAGGTTTGAATTGGTTGTGTTGATTTTATAAGAAAAATCGTGCTTTAGACATTTCAAATGCTTGAACTTGGACTTGTTTTGTTTGTTTGAAAAGCTTAAGTCTTCGTTCGTGTTTGAAATGGCTATTGCACACTCTTTGTCAGAAAAGAGTTTGATGATCGCATATGAGCGATAAAAGAGTTTGAGTGAGTTGAGTTATTTTTATGTGGGAGACGAGTATTGGATCATAAGCGTTCAACGGCTAATGCCCCAAATACTCGGATGAGGGGACAGAAACATCCTAATCATCTTTTTCTACCCAAAAAGTTTGTTGAGAAAAGGTGAGGTGAAACAAGGTTCACGTTAATTAGATTCATTTAAGAAGCCAAACATACAGTTGAGGGTCGATATAGGACTGACTACCATATGTTTGGGAGGAGAGAGAAGTAGAATATTTATTTATGAAAATATTTTGAAAAGAATCTCGACGTTGGATCGAGGTTCAGAAATTTAACTATGAAAGTGTTTTGTAGGAGGTTTTGAAAAGTGAAGAATATTCACAAGAAGTTTTGAAAAAAAGATTTAAGTTTGAAAGTTGGAAAGAAAACATTTTTTTAAAAGTATTAAGAAATACTTAAAATGTCTTATTTTTAACTTAATTAAAATATAATCAAAAAGAAAATATTTTTGGATTTTTTTTGACATAATCATAAAATAGGTATATTAAATGACAAGTGTTCAAAAAATCATCTCAAAATGAGAAGTTTTGATTAGTTTTTGAAAATGTTTTAAGTTGCTAGAAACTTTGAGAAAAAAAGAGTTTTTTGGTCCTAAGGAGGTTTGAACCGTGGACATTTGGCTTAGAAATGAAGATTTTCCATTGAGCCATTTGTTTGACTTGTCATTTAATTACCTTGCTTAGAAGGAGTTTTGAAAGAAAAAAAAGAGTTTTGAAAATTGTCCAGAAGTTGGGCTTCTGAAGGGTTCAGAAGTTGTCTACTTCTGGAGGGATTAGAAGCATGGTTTGCTTCTGGAGGCAGAAAGCTTTGACTTGCTCCTGGAGCGTGTGGCTTTTGGCTATTTCTGGAGCATGTAGAAATGGTTGCTTCTGGGTGAGAAGGAGCGTATAGAAGCTTTGTTTCTTCTAGGAATGCTTGAGAAGCTTGTGCTTCTGGGATAGAAACATTAGAAACTTCAAGTTTCTAAGGATAGAAATACTAGAATCTGGAAGAACAAGCTCCAGAAAGCTTGTGTTTCCTTTTAATAAAAAAAGGTTCCAGGGGGATTCGAACCCCTGGACCTATGGCGAAGGAAAGGATTTGAAAAGCGCGCTGACTACCACTGGGGTGGCTATACATCCATTGTTTTAACTTAAACTAGAAATATATATTATAAGTCTAGCTTCAGAAATTGAAATTCAAACTTCATCTTCTTAATAAAACACCATAGCCATGGATAATTCGTGTTTCTTCATTTCTTGATCAATTTTAAAAGTTCAAAATACCATTTGTATAGATTTTCATCACGATTATGAATATGTATCTTGTTAAAAATTTTAATCAAAGATGAACACAAATTTTGTCTATCCCAATTTAAACCCTAACTGAAAAAGTGATTAATTCTTCAAACTCAGTTGATTTTAGTTCAAATTAAGGACCCAGATAGCTTTAGTGATTGAATATCTACATTTCCTTTTCAATTTTAAAGCTAAAAGTGCATGAATGAAGGAATCAAAGTTTGAGAAACTCACCTCTTGGTATGAAATACCAGTTCGAGCTAGACAACTTCCAGGTGCAAAGTAAGGATTGCTTAAGCTTCCTTGAACCTCCCTGAGTGTGTTCCTACTCTTAGTTTGTCCTGAGGATGGCTAGAAATTTTTGACCAAGTCAAGTTGCAGCCACTTGAAGTGAGTTTTGAATTTGGAATTTGAGTTGTTACAGATCACTGATGAGAGCTTGGATCACTCATATGAAGTGTATGAAATGTGTTTGAAGTGGAAAATTGAGATATGCACGAGTGAAATGGAAATTTGGAGTTTAAGGCTCAAAATTGCAATTTATAGAGTTTGGAGACAATTCTGAGTTTGGCTAGTTCTTGGTCTAGCTTGAGGATTCTAACAACTCTCTAATGATGTTTAGAAAGTATTGCAAACCTAAGTTTGCTCAGAAATTGCAAAACCTGGAACTTGCACAATTCTCCTTTTTAGAACTTTGAAACTTGGAATTTAAGAAAGAAGGAAAGAAAGCTTGTTTAGGAATGCTTTGGTGTGTTTTTGAATGAAGTAGGAACCTCTATTTATAGACAAATAATTCTGAAATGGTAAGGCAAAATAAGATTAGAAGAGCAACTTGGAAGCTTAAGGCTTAAGAAAGAATGTTCCTTCATTAAATGCAAATGGAATCTTTCTAATCATTACTTAAAAAAACTCAAGTGTTTTTATCCCTTCCAAGCTATTTCCATCAGATTTTTCCTCTTAAATCTTATCTCATGTAGTGACAAGGCTTCTAGAAGGGAGAAAGTTGCAAAATAACTTGTAACTTTCATGCATAATTTTGGAAATCCATGGTTTTGGAGCTCTATATTTCAAAATCAAAACCCTAGCTAGACAAAGTGTTTTTGTAAGTTCTTGGACTTTTTAGAAAGCTTGTAACAAGACCTACAACTTTCATGTTTTGAGTTTTTCTTGAATCAAAATGGATCTAGGTGAAAAATGGCCAAGAAAGTGAGGAAAAACCATGTTTCTTAACACTTGAAAAATTTTCTAAGTGTTAGAAAAAATTCAAATCTTGACTTTTTTTGACTTTTTCACATTTCTTGATGTTTTATGATCATGATGGATTATTTGAAATGATTTTATGATTGAAAAAATTTGGATTTGAAAAAGTTGACCAAAAGTCAAAGTTTGACTTTTTGAGCAGATGAATTTTTATCAGATGATTCAGAATTTGTCTGATGAAGAAACATGGATTTTGCAATGTTTTGAACCAAGAAATTAGGTTAAGATGTTGCATTGAAGATGTTAAGATCAATCTTCAAGCAAATAGGTCATTCATTGAGCAGAAAGTCAATGATTCACTATCTTCGATCAAAACCCTAATTGGTCGATTCAAGGTAGATCATGAGAAAAAGTTGGGAATTTGAAGATCAAATGTTGATGGTTGATTAAGATAGATTAATTGAGGTGAGTGGAGACTCAAACCCTAATTGATTATATCTTGAACAGATGAAATTTTTGATAAAATCCTAACTTTGACTTTAGGAGCACACACACGATCTATCCTGTTCTGAAACTGTTAGTGATGCAATGATCTTATGAGAAATACAAGGGAATAAAGTCTTAATCTTGTGCACTTTCAAAAGAGTATTTTTCTTGAAGAAGAGATGTCTCATGATCACTCCTTATAAACACAAACTCAAAAGTCGTTTCCGGAAGTTGAAACCCTGAGTTTAGGAGGGTAAATTTTGGGGTGTGACACCATCTGCAAATGTTTTTTAGGCCTAGCTAACTGATTAGGGAATTATCTGATCAATTAGATGGAATTTTACAATTGATTAATCGCTTATCTCTAATCATATAATCAATTATTTTCACTTGGTTGAGTTCAAAATTGATTGGGACAATCTCTTTATAATTGGTAATGGCTAAATATCAAAACCTTCCATTTGTGGTTTAAACAACAAATTGTTGGTGATCAATAATCGATTGGCCTAATAGATTATGGCATTCATTACGCCAATGGATTGTTTCCAGATTTAAACCACAACTTGACCTATAAATAGAGAGTTTATGTATCATTTTATTTCATACAAAAAACAAAATTTGATCTTGCTTTATTCTTCTTTCTTATTTTCTATAAATCTCTCATTTTTCTCACATATAAAGCCATAGTGCTTTGAGAGTATTCTTGAGTCTAGGAGAGGATAATTATTTTGGGTGAGGGCTTAATTATAATTTACCGAGAGTGTATTATCTCTTGAGTAAAAATTCTTCTTTATGAAGTTGTTTGTTTAGTAGATAAACTAGTAAAGGCTCTTATTTTGTTTTGGGGGATTGTCTTAGAAAGACTCAATTTGAGACATGAGTTGCACCAAGAAGAAAATTTGTATTCTAGTTCATGAATATCATTCATCAAAGTATCCATTCTTGAACTCATCCCTAGTTAAACGCTCTATCAACTCGAGATTATCCTTTGTAAAGTATCATTTTGGTTCCCGAGTTCAACCTGGTATAAAAGCTCAATTGATATGAGATTATTCAGTGTAAAATCTCAACTGGGTTTGAGGCCAGCATGTGTAAAACCATGGTTCAGTTTAGAGGACAACCAATTTAAAACTATACATTGGTTCGGAGGATATCCAACTTAAAAATCCATCTCATTTTGAAGGATATCCAGTGTAAATCTCGATCTTGGTTAAAGATTAGCATATGGAAAATATTTCTTTGGTTTAGAGGATAACCACTCTAAACCTTGATCATTTTTTGGTTTGAAGTTAGCCATTAAATTTCATCTCCATGTATAAGGAGGTTCATTCACACATACTTTTAAAATATCTTAAGTTTATTGGATACTCTAAAACATAAGTTAATTTGGGTCAAACCTGTATATATCTCTGGTATTTCTCCATCTCTCACTCACTCACTCATTCTCTCTCTCACACTCATCTCTCTCTCTCTCTCTCTCTCTCTCTCTCTCTCTCTATCTATCTATCTATCTATCTATCTATCTATCTATCTCTCTCTCTCACACACACACACACACAAATTTAATTGATTCTCCTTCCTTTAGTTTTTAGACTATCCTTTTATTCCACTTCATATTTACTAGTTTATTTTACAAAATATCTATAAACTCTAATTTTTTGTTTTTAACCAAAGCTTTTAAAACTTCCCTAATTCACCCCCTATTGTGTATGGAGTCACATGATCAACATGATATTCTTCAAATAACCAATCATTTTTAACCTTGAGCCAAAAAATCCATTTACGTGGTACCTAACTCTAAATATTAAGTATAATCGATAGTTACGAAGTACATTAGAAATTTAATTTTTTTAAAACTTTTTGTGTGTATCAGATTGAAGAATCAATATACGACTATGGTGTCTGTAGAGTGACTTCCAACAAGAAAATATTGAGTTATTCTCCATAGGAAATTTTGGTAGGATCGAGTAAACAAAGTTTCAATGTTTCTAACATCCTTCAGTAGAACAAAGGCCCAAACAAAGGAATTTTGGCAGGGTTGAGTATAAATAGTTACATACAGAATCTTGGAGCATAAATTTGTATCTTGGAAGGGGAATAGCTCAATATCGAGTGAAGATCTTGTGAATCTGGAAAATTTTAGTGTTCTTCTTTCAAAAAAGAGAAATCTAGATCCATTAACGTGTTTGTTTAACATGTTGGCTTGATATGTTTAGTGTTGTCTTTGTTTCTTAATGGAAGACCACAACTAATTTTCAATGAACTAGTATGAATCTGGGACATAATTTCTCTTTTCTTATCTCTTTTAAATTCCAACTAATATTTCTATGATCTTAGGCTTTATCGATTTTCTAGAATTGCATGTGGCTATATTTTATCTGTTTGATATTTAGTGTCATCGTCTTCCATTTTCATTGTATTTTACGATATTCTAAGTAAACCGTGATACAAATATCACTGCAAACTTAAACCTGTCACTTCTCAAAAAGTTACTACTTCGATTCAGATATTGCAACCAACTTTTGCTACTTTAATGGAGCATGTGTTATGGAGTGAAAATATAAATATTGAATGTAGTGCCAAATTAGGTTTCATTCATCAAGGTTATGATTTAGACTGTTATTGAAATTAGATATTTTGCATCAAGATTGTGATTTGGACTATCATTGAAATTAGATGTCGAAGCTACCTCTAGCAACAAGTGTTTAATTTTTAATTTGGCAAGTTTTTCATAAATCTCTTTCAACTAAATTATTCTTTGAACATCGTGGTGTTACTGTTTCTCCCACATGTTCTTATTATGTTAGAAACATAGAAACTATTAACCATTTCTTTCTACTTTGCTGGTGGCTCGTGTCTATTTAATGTGAGTGTGACTTCTTAGATATCATACAAGATTTCTTGAAGTTGTTAGTGTGAACTTCTTAACTTCTATAAAACATATAAGGTTATAAAATTAGGTAACATGGCTCCATTTATCATGTGAAACATATGGTGTACATGGAATAAACTTTTCTTTGAAAGAATAGAGTCAGTGACTACGTCTATGATTTTTACAAATTTCCTGCAATGTCACATATCTAACATTTTCCAATAAATGAGTGTAGAGACATGGTGACACTGATGCTTGATTTATATATGTTGATGGTAGTGAACTGACAAACCTGATACTGGCAAGTTATGATGTCCTATCCCACAACATGGATGGCCGATTTCAATTTGATTATGATGGTAGTGTGTAGTTGTCAATTATTTACATGCATAAATTCAAATTTTATTAACAAGAATTACTTTATCTAGAGCATAAGCATCAAGAAAATCATGTGTGTGTTTTTGGAATAAGATCATTAAATTTATTATCAAAAAAAAGATACATAATAAGTCGATCAAACGATCTAGGCTGAAGCAAAAACACATTACGTGATACAATATGTCCATACATTAACATGTTTCCTAATATCCTTATGCAATGCACCTTTTATGCTAATATTTTGTATAATTTTATCTTTTAGCTCAGAACCAATATTCTTTTCAGAGAAAAAAAATTCGTTCATGCTCCTCCAAATTTCATAGACAGTCTCGGTTATTGAAATTTTCATCAGATGGCTTCTCCATCCTTTCTTCATACTTTCCCTAGTCAACCAAATAAGATCTATATTTCATGACTCGAGCTTCCTCCTAATATGCATTTGTTGTAGGATACTACCCCAAATATGATTAGTCACTTGAAACGCAAAAAGATGTGATTCATGGATTCCTATTTGTCGCAAAAACAACAACAATTATCAGTAGTAATACAAAATCTCACTAGCCTATCCTTGGTAGAGAGCTTACCATTCAATGCCATCTAAATGTTGAAAATAGATCTAGGCCTATCTTTATTGGTAAACAACAATTTTTTCCAACTAATATACTCTTTGTCCCCTCTCAATAGATTGTATATTGTGAAATTTTTGTACTTGTCAGTCTGAGCTATAGCAGCCCAAACCGCAACCATTTCTCCCTGCTGTTCACTATTTTCTTAAAAATCCATGACCCTTTTGAACCAATTTTACAAGTTATCACATCTTTCCCTTTGAGGTAGTAATTATTGACCTATATAATCCAAATCTTGTCTTTCTTAGCATTAATATTTCAAAAAGTTTACTTATAGTTGCTTGAATGCACTCTTTGAGTGAAGTAATATTCAAATCACCTGCATTCTTTGGATTACAAGCTACGTCCCACACTATGAGAGCTATTTTTGTTATAACATATGTACCACTCCATAAGAAATTATGAAAAATAACTTCAATTTCATGTATAACCTTTTTAGGGGAGGAAGGGGGACACCTGCATCCAATAACTAGTGACAACAAAAAGACACTATTGATCAACTGGAGCCTTCCTATATAGCTCAACAGTTTTGATGTCCAATGCCTAATTTTATCCACAATTCTATTAATGAGTGGCCTACACTGATGCATAATAACTTTCCTACTAGAAAGAGTTATGACAAGGTATTTTAAGGGTAATAGACCTTTGGAGAAGCCTGTGATGTCTTGCTCTTTAGCCGTCAATCCTCTGAAAAGGATTTTGCATTTGTCTGGATGAGCTTTAAGACCAGTCGCTTAAGAGAACTCTTGGAACTTCCTCATCATAATCTTCACAGAGGTAGCATCTCCATTAACAAAGAGGATCATATCATCTACAAAATAAATGTTAGTAACTTGGAGTTTATCACATTTCAGATGAAAATTAAAATCAAGGATATATTTCATCTTGCTTAGGCTTCTATGAAGATATTTCATGATTAAGACAAAAATGAGGGAAAATTGGGTCTCCTTGTCTTAACCCTCTCTTTGCCTTTAAAATCCCAGGGTATTTCCCATTGATAGAATATCTATAAGAAACTAAGGTAACATAAATCACAATCCATCTGATGAACTTTTTGGGAAATTTAACTCATGCAAAATAGTTTCAACGACATACCATTTCACAGAATTGTAGGCTTTATGTATATCCATTTGTATAGTACACCTATGGGATAAATGATTCGTGTTGTAGCCTCTCATAAGTTCATGGGCATGACGATATTGTCATGGATAACCTTGCTAGGAAGAAAAGTAGACTAGCAAGTTATGATGGCCTGGCCTACAACTTGGATGGTCGATTTTAGTTTGATTATAATGGCAGTGTGGAGTTGTCAATTACTCCATCCGTTTCAAAATAAGTGTCGTTTAAGATTTTTACACACCGATTAAGAAATGTAATAATATTGTCATAGAAAATTGAACTTTTACAAAGTTATCTTATTAATGTATTGGAAGTAGTGTAAAGTGTAATAATTATAGTATACAATTGGAAGTTTCTGCATTGAAAAGTGAGAATGACATTCATTTTGAAACAAAATTTAATAGCTAAAACGTCACTCATTTTGAAATAGATGGAGTATTTACATGCATAAATTCTAATTTTATTAACAAGAATTACTTTATCTAGTACACAAGGATCAAGAAAATCATGTGTTTGTTTTTTTTGTTACAAGAGCATTAAATTTACTAACCAAAAAACAGATACATAACAAGTCGATCAAAGGATCTAGGCTGAAGCAAAAACACATTATGTAATACAATATGTCCCTACATTAACATGTTTCCTAATATCCTTATGCAATGCGCCTCTTATGCTAATATTGTGTATAATTCTATCCTTTAGCTCAGAACCAATATTCTTTTGAGAGAATTTTTTTTCATTCATGCTCCTCTAAATTTCATAAACAATATGTGTTACTGCAATTTTCATCAGATGGCTTCTCCATTCTTTCTTTATAGTTTCTCTAGTCCACCAAGTAAGCTTTATATTTCATGACTCGGACTTCCTCCTAATGTGCATCCATGGTAGGATATCACCCTAGATACAGTTAGTCACCTCACACGCAAAAAAGAGGTGGTCCATGGATTCCTCTTTATCAAAAACTTGTAATCGCCGACATAAAAGAAATATCCCCCATGTATTTCTAGGGGAAAAAAGCTATGAAAATATAAAGTTCAACTGGGAGATTTAAAAATAAATAAATAAATAATGTTCAAATTAGACATCAAACTTATAAAAATTGAATTTAAAACTTAATCTAAATAGAAAATTTATATTTAATTTAAAATTTTAAGTATTGTGAATATTAAATAAAAGATAAAAATAATTACAATCTCATTAAAATTTAAAATTAAATAAATCACAATTATTTTTACTTTTTCTCATGAATCAAATATGACTCTTGAAAATATGCAATTGAATAATCCAAAGAATACCACAAATCACATGCATGATATATGCCACCAATATATCTTGGAAAAAAAATCATACGTTCATCGTTCTTCTTGTAATAAATATCGTTATTCATGTAATAAATATGATTCTTGAATCATACATATAATTTATTCACTATCTATAATAGATTATAGTTTAAAGTAATCACATACATTTTTTTTAACGTTCTATTATTTTATTGAAAATTAGCAATCACATTTGTTAACACTTTAAACTTGCACCTATCTCATTTGTCTCAGTTTATTCTTTTGTAGTTTTTGTTTTTTATATTTTAAATTAAATTCAATTTGACCTTTCACGGTTTTTAAAGAAAATCAATGAGATGTTGTTCACTTTTAAACTTATGTTGTCCTCTATAAAGTTCTCCAATATATTTATATATAATATTGTCATATTTCACCAAAAAAAATTGTCATTTAAAATATAAAAACATTGTTAATTTTAAATACAAAAGTACGAGAAAAATTAAAATTGTTTAAATTTAAAATTAGAGATCAATTTTGTAAATTAAATAACATAGCAGAATTAAAATTATAATTAAACTTATTTTTTATTTTTTTACGTTATTATAAAATACTTTTGAAAATTACAAAAATTTATTATTATGACTATTAACATATACCATCTAATTCCCCCAAATTGTTTTTATTTATAACAGACCTTTTTGTCAAACATTAAATAAATTTTTTATAATATAATAAAATACTTTTGATTACAAATAAAATTTACTATGATCAATATTTATAAAATTAATTTTGAAATGTTATATGGCAAGACAATATAAGTATATGAGTAATGAAATAAATTAAATAGAAAAATAAATTATTCCACAAAATAACATATCTCTTATCTATAAAATTATCTTTTATACTCCGATAAAATAGAGATATTTTTGTATAATATTTTCTATTATTTTATTTTAATATTTTTTTGTGAAATATAAAATAAAACATTATTTATAAACCATAATAAAATTTTATTAAGATATATTTTAAAATAATTATTATTATAATCTTATAAAATTAATAAATTAAGAATCTTAAACAGCAAAAGCTACTACATGTTATAATGTTAGACAAGACAAAACAATAAGACATACAAATATTATGTGTGTCAAACAGATTACACATCACCTCAAGATAAATAGAAAACAAAATTTAGGTAAGTGAAATGTAACTTGAAAATAAATGGTCTGACACAAGTAATATAGTAAAAAATTTATTTTTATTCATGTATATGTGCATGCAATAATATAGAGGAATGCTATATTATATTTTATTTTGTAATCTTGTACAGTTTATTCAATAATAAAATATCTATTTTCATTTAATATTATTTTTCATAATATCTCTCAAAAAAAAGTAATTTTAAAAATTATTACGATCCAACAAATTCATTTAATTTTTTGTGTCAACCTTTTCGTCCACTTCTTTACTAAAATTATGAATTTTTTGATCTTCTCCTTCTTTTTTATCTTCTTTTTCTTCACCCGCATCTCTGCTTGCAACCAACATGACACTGAATAAATTTTCTATTTATCCTAGGGAAGACGCCAATTATGAGGTTGTCACTTGCAAATTCAATGACTTCACTTATCTTACATCGAATAGATTAATGTATTGAGCTTTTAGGTTAATTAAAGAAAAAGTTTGTATTCAACAATGATTCTTGAAAATTTCACTACTACAAAAATAAATATATTATGCAAAATACATTTAACCTCAACTATAGAAGCGAGGTAGTGAAGGATGTCATGAAAAGCACGACGCCTTTATGTATCCACATTTCTCCAAGTGCTCATATACACGACTATTCCTAATCAAACACATTAGCATATGTGAAGGAAAACAAACATAAATAACATTCACAAGTATAGAAAACATGTAAAATTCACAAGAGTGGTAAACATTAACAAATAAATGCACAAGTATGCATATACATATCTACTTACATCATATAGACAATATGGATATTATGTCCAAAACTAAAAAACAAAGAAACTATCGCAATGTGATTCAATAAAAACACCAATCTCCGACAATGACGTTATTTTGTTGAAATGGTAAAGCGGAAAATAATAGTAAGTATTTATTTAGTTTTATCATATCGCGTCCACAGGGATTAGTGCATACTGAATTGTCGTTCTACAATTCTCGCGTTTACAAGTTTGGTTTTGAATGAGTTTAAAAGTAAACTGCGAGAATTAAACTATCAACAGAAAATAAATACATTCCTTGGAGATGAGAGAACTCTTTCGGATTTGAATTTCATCTACCCTGTTAAATACTTAAACATACTACTCAGTTTCACTTAGCCTAAATCACTCTTAAAAATCATCACATATCTCTCACGCAGAGGTTATCTCTAACACATAGTGAGATACCAATCATATTACTCACGTCAATGATCTCTCAACACAACACAAACAACACGGAGGCATTAGAAGCCAATAATAATGTGATTATTAAACTTAAATTTATCTCTATAGTCTAAGCCCAAAAGATGTTCATCCTAAATCTGGATTCGAACTGTACATGTCTATAGCAACTCAAACCTAACCAATGTAAGCAATCACCAATATTGATTTGTAAAAGAGGTTTTATACAATACCATGAGAAATAAATATACATATAATCAAGGTAAACTTACATACAAACTCCAACAAATAGAGACTACAAAGAGAAGGGAAGAAGAAGAAGAACTAAACATCTCACAGTTTGTCAGCTCCGATTGATGAGAAATCCTACTCCAGATCATCCAGATGCAACCATCATTGTTGTTTTCTTAGCTCTATCATCAAAGAATGGGAGGTGATGAATTTAAGACAAAAAATACCCAAAACTTCATAACCAAATAAATGAATGAAATGAAAATATAAAAGTAAAATTCGCAGACTGTGCTAAGCGGGCTTACCGCACTAAGCGGGATGCGCCTAAAAATACACATTAAACCGCCTAAATTCTAATAGGCGGGATAATCACGTTTAGCGAGCTCAGAAAATTTGCTTCTGCGAAAATTGGGAAAACTCTTGTAGTGCGCTGCAACTTGCGCTTAGCGGGCTTAAACTTGATTTTCTTCTGAAAACGCGCATCTAGAGTTGTGTCTTCGACACTTTATTCCTCAATGCTCCAAACATGCAACAAATACCTATAAATGACATAAAACTGTCAAATTGTACATTTTTTACATAAAAACATGATTGTATACAATATGGAGAAATACACGTAATATATACTAAAACACATGAAGTTGAGGCACAAAAGCCGATAAGTGCCACAAAACTGTATACACAAATAACTATAAATTGGCACTTATAAATCACCCTCTGTGGAGGTATTGGTTTAGATCGCATCTCATGGAGGTCTTGGGTTAGATGACTCCTCATTATTTTAATAATCCAGAAGATCCTCGTTAAAACCCTACCCTTGTTAGGGAAATTTGTGGTTCCCCTGGTCGTTCTTTATTTATCCATGCATAAAACGTTTATTACATAACGGGAAAATATGCAAATGTGAAAATGAAATAGCAAACAAAACTCTAAAATGAAAAAAAAAATCACACTATGGGTAAGAAGAGTTATAGGCCTCCAGCTGAAATATTTCCTCTGGCTTACAGCGTTCCAAGTTCGAGGGATTTCCTTTCCGTCGAGGTGCTCGAGCTTGTAGGTTTCGTGCTCTGACTCCTCCATGACTCCAAAAGGCCCATCCTAGTTAGGAATCAACTTTCCCTTCATGATCATACTGATTGATCTTTTCAAGACTAAGTCGTCTTTTCTTTTCCTTCTTGGTCTAATTCTGGTGATGTATCTACGCTTTGTCCTGTGTTTTGCAGCATATACATGTATGTGTGTCATTTCCCTGGTCTCTTTTAATAAGTCAATAGTTGTGTGTAGTCCGACGAAGATGTCCTCGTTGTTGTAGTTGTCTCTTTTTCAAGTGGACGTGTTTATCTTGGCTGATAATGTAACGGCCGATTATTTAATTAATTATTTAATTAAGTAATTTCGATTAAATTACGAATTTAGTTGTTGAAGTTGCGTTATGATGGGATATGTAGTGCGTCGGCATTAGTTGCGCTATGTTGCTAAGTTAATTACTTAGTGGTTTAATTGTTGAATAGTCGGTAGATTAATATTAATAATATTATTAGTTGGTTATTGAGAATAATAATAATAATAATAATAATAATAATAATAATAGAAATATTGTTGGGCCTAGTTGGTAGTAGTTAGTAGAAAGAGAGGTGTGAAAAACAAGCCCAATAAGACAAATAATAAGGAAAGTAGTAAATTAGTTATTTTAGAAAATAATATAAAAGAGAAGAAACAAGGAAAAGAAAATAAAGTATCAGTGTGTGAGAAGGGTTTTGCAAAAGAGGAACAAGGGTTTGGAGAGTTAAAAAGAGAGCCGTTACAAAATAGTACTTTCATGTCCTTTTTGTATTCCACACTTTACGCTAGTAAGGAGATAGTGGAATAAAAGTTTTTGTTTTGTGTACTATTTGTACCACGTTAAACTTATTTTCTTTCCTTCTGCACTTCAGAGACTTCTGCGAGCATGAGTTTAGAAGTGGAGAATCTAACTTATGGTTGATCAAAACTTTAAGTCTTCAGAGTCTTCAGATTTTCCTCTTCAGAGACTTTAGCACTTGGTTTTGAAGAACCTTGTATCGTAACTGTTAGCTGGCAATTTTGAAAAGGGTAAAATTGGTATAGATGAATTGAGATATTTATATCCACCTAGAAAAGAAATTAATATTTATTATTGGTGGATAAATATAAACCTTTCTTTTGTTTTTTGTTCCATAGAAAAGGAATTCTTCGATTGCATGAAGAAATTTCCTTTGGAAAGTATATTAGTATTGGAACAGACCAAATAAAAGGCTCATTCAAAATTCAAATGATCTAAGAATTCGAATTTCAAATGAGAAACTGAAGATTCGAATTTTGAATAAGAGCGCCATTCTGAAGGACGCGTGGAGATTGACGAACGAAGAGGGTTTGCATGTCTTAAACGTGGCGCGATACTACAGTAGGACCGTTAGGGCCAGAATACTATAAATAGGTGTTTTCTATTAGATTTTTGGTGTGTTCACTTTATGCACTTAAAATTCTCAAACACTCAAATTACCGCAATCGAAAGGGAAACGAGTCAAGGAGAAATCATGTACGTTAAGAACATCATGTTCTTTTATAATTTAAATGCAAGTTTGTTTACATTTATTTCCAGTTTCCTGCAATTTGTCTCTTAGAACATTTCGATTCCCTTCTATGTCTTTATTTTATTTCGTCTTTAAACACTTATCTCTCCAGAAACTCATTTACCTTTCAAACTTTTACTTTATTTCCCAGAAACTGTCACTTTTTTAAAGAGTCTTTATCCTTACATTTTATTATCAAAAGCCAAGTTTAATATCGAAATCTTTATATAAATAGTCAGTACATCTACATAGTTAATTCTAAGAAAGTTCTTTAGAAATCAATTAAGATCATGAGTTTGAACGTGAGAATCTTTTATGACACATGTGTCCTAGGATCAATCTAGTCGATACTGCAAGTAACCAATAATAATTAGTAAAAATCGGAAGACTAGCGGTTGTTTACGAGAAATTACCGTAAACAAATTGGCACACCCGGTGGGACCGTGTCATATTAGAGATTGTCTGGTAAAATTGTGTGAAAATCGTAGGTTTTAAATGCATGTTGGTATATGAACCTTCGAAGTGGTAAAATAAAAGATAATAATCTATACATACCCAGAAGACAACGTGCCAAAACAATGACAAATACCACTAACCAAGATAGGGGACAAACTTCCCTACAAGGAGGGGCGTCGACAGTCGTTTCGAGTTCGACTGATGCCTCTAGTACCATCCCCGTTGGTAATTCGAACGCGGTCCCAACTGGTATGATAGAAATACCATCTGCCATGTCATCTATGCCACACATAGGAAGTCAGCCGTATTCGACCCCCACTAGGCCTCCAGGTTTCGACCCTTCGAGGCCCAGAGATCCCTCATACGGGATGCCAACTTCATTTATGGCGGGATTGCATAATGCACCCATCTTGTCCCCAGTCCAAGGATTTGGTTCAGGAACGAACCATTTCGCTGCAAACTCTCAAAACATGGGAAATCGTACCCAATGGTCGGCCCTTACAACTAGCAATCAGGCAGCGTTTAGGCAACAGATGGATGATAGTAACCATGATATGGTAGGAGTTCTAGCCCGTGAAATGAACGCTATCTTCGGTCCTTTAATCCAAAACATAAATAGAACAAACCAAGAAAATGCAGCCCAGATGTCTAGGATAGCAGATTTCTTTGGTGCCCCTGATGCATCTACGAGGCGTAGGCCGAACCAAGTGGTGATTCAAAACGAGGAACCCACAATCGAACAAATTTGACCCCCTATACGTGGGATCGAAGAGAGAAACCCAGGGGCAGGATTAAGGCAACAAGACGTCCCAGAAGGTCAGAACGAACAACCTAGACCAATAGTGGTTGTTAATAGAGACCAGGATGCAGACGAAATCGTCCATAGAGTTAGAGAAACGACAATTTAGTGGCAGAAAATAATCTAACCACTATGATAGAAAGAATAATGGCCCAGAACGGTTTAAATTCAGGATTTAGAAGGCCAAATTACACTTCTCCCATTGTAGGTTACGTTCTACAGACAGAATTACCCAGGGGCTTCAAAGTCCCTAAATTTACAAAATTCGCTGGTGATACTAGCGAATCAACAGTAGAACACATAGCAAGATATTTAACTGAAGTAGGAGATATATCCAATAATGAAAATCTTAGGATAAAATACTTTCCAAGTTCTCTGGCAAAGAACGCTTTTACTTGGTTCACTACCCTACCCCCTAGATCTGTGGATACCTGGCCCTATTTGGAAAGACTCTTTCATGAGCAATTCTACATGGGCCAATCCAAGATTAGTCTGAAGGAATTAGCAAGCATTAAAAGAAAATTCACAGAACCCATAGATGACTATCTAAATAGGTTCCGATTGTTAAAATCTAGATGTTTTACGGTAGTGCCTGAACATGAACTGGTCGAAATGGCTGCAGGGAGCCTAGACTATTCCATTCGAAAGAAACTGGATACACAGTATCTGAGGGATATGGCCCAATTGGCGGATAGAGTTCGACAAGTCGAAAGGTTAAAAGCTGAAAAAGCTAGGGCTAGTAAGAATCATAAGAAAGAACGAATAGCTTATATAGAAGCAGAAGGGGAAAACATAGATGATTTTTCAGATCCATATAATTTCGACCAGTTCGAAATAGATCTCGCAGAATTAAAAGAAGCACCCCCTTACGCTTGCAAAGTTCTGCTTCCTTCCAATGGAAAAGACACTGTCGAAAATGAGAAAAATGAGAAATATCCTAAGAAAATATATACTTTCGATATAACCAAATGTGATGAAATCTTTGACTTACTTGTTAAAGATGGTCAATTAATTGTTCCCCCAAACCTTAAAATTCCTCCTCTGGAACAAAGGAAGAAGAGGGGTTTCTGTAAATATCACAACTTTTTAGGCCACAAAACCTCACAGTGTTTTCTTTTCAGAGATTTGATACAGAATGCAATCAAGGAGGGCAGATTAAAATTTTCAGACAAAAGAAAAAACCCCATGAAAGTGGATACGGACCCGTTACTGATGGCGGAAACCAACTATGCTGAGCCTTTCGAGATCAATATGGTCGAAGTTGCTGAGAACAAGGGTCAAACAAAGTTGGAGTTCGAAGAAGATGGGGGTTTCGTCCTGGTTAAGAGCAAGAAGGAGGTTACTGATAACTTCCCAAAAGTACTCAAAGCAAAATTACTGAAAGAAGCAATACAGGCTACTGAAGGCCAAAGTGTTGTTAACAAGAATTTGACTGAGGCTACTGAAGGTCTCAGGATGAGGTTCGAGAAGGTCAGAATTGCTGATGACCAAATGCTGGGAGTAAACATGGTGGATTTTGAGCAACCACATGCCGAGATGCAAGAGGTGGAGTGATGCTTGGAGAAAGAAAGAGAACAAAGAAGGGAAAGCTTGCCAAAGAAATATGCGAGCCTGCGAGAGTACCTGTTTCATTGTCACAAGAAGAATCGAGACAAGTTGTTGTGCCCAAGGTGCAGCATTATTTGCAATCCCAGGATAGCTGCTGAATTCGAGAGGGCCCAGCGTGAGCGCACATGGGTTAATTGGAGACAAGACAATCAGTTGTACAGGGTTTACCCAAGGGCTGATGAGAGTTTGCTGCTGGAGTTCATAGTTCGGTGCCACAAGCTTGGCACAGAATGTCTGATTTGTCCCAGATGTGCAGCAGTCTATGATAAGGAAATGTCTGAGGCATTCGAAAAAATCCCGTTCGCTTCTGGTTGGGGGCGCCAAGGTGGAATCCCTTCGAACTACGCTGATGTTGGCAGAACCATGCAGAGAAGGCCAGACAGTCCCTATCCTAGGGGAGCGAAGAAAGTATCTTTCAAATTACCTGCAGAGATTCCTACTGACAGGTGGTTGCAAGTGAAAGCTGACCAAGGAAAGAATAAATGGCGAAGCTACGATCAAGGTGGAAGGACCGCAATGGCGTACCGGAAACAGTTAACTCGAATAGGAGAGAGGAAATCAGACTAGAAAATTACAAGGGACAAAACCCAATGTCGCGCTCTCAATGGCGCAGACACCAACAAAATAAGAAAGCTGAAAAGGAGTCAAAGCCTATGGAAATTGGAGAGTCTAGCACTAATAACCCAAAGTCCGTGATTCAGTCTGAGGCCAAACCCCCGGTGTCCAGGAAGTTATTTTCACCAAAGAAGGAAATCGAAACACAAAAGGAGACTGCAAACGAAGAAGATCTGATGACCGATGATTTCGAGTCAGAAGGGGAGTCTTTCTTTAACGCTAATTGTAATGTTGTATCAGTATTACCTTGTGAATTCGAACATAATACAGAAGTGTGGGTTGAGAAGAAATCGACGAAGAGGAACCGCCAAACATAGCCGGGTGTTACTACATAATGAATAACGGAGCGTCAAGAGCGTAACGCCTTCTTCAAAAACCAGACGAAGGAATGAAGAATCACCTGAAACCCTTGTTCATTAGGGCCAAAGTAGAGCAACACGGGGTGAACAAAGTACTGGTTGACGGAGGAGCTGCTATCAATCTAATGCCCAGATTCATTCTAAAAAGGATAGGGATGCAGGATTCTGACGTTCGACCTCATAATATGGTGCTCCAATTACGAAGGTAAAGTTGGTAAGACATTAGGGTGATATGTAACCGACAGTTGGTTCCCTTACTAGGCCAACCATGTTTATGGTAATAAGGCCAACTATAACATGCTACTGGCAGAGTGGATCCACGGAATCGAGATGTGCCTTCTTCAATGCATCAAAGATTGGTACTATGGAGAGAGGATGGAATAGTTGAAAATATAGAAGTCGATCGAGTTATTATATGATGATATTAATCATGTTGATAAGAGGAATTTCGACCGCAACATGGTCAACATTGGGCCATGCAACCCACCGAGGAATACAACCAAATGAGAATGCCTACTATTCTCTCACACTTCGTCCCAATGGTTTTCGGGATAGAGTTGATGGGACGGACGGAAGTTGAGGAAGAAGGTGAGGCTTCACGATCCGGTCAACCTACCGACAACGGTTATTATGATCAAACTAATTACTATCAAGATTTCGCCTACCGGCCGAGAATAAAGAAAGACGGCTCGGCGAATACAAAACATGGCTGCAAGCCATAGATACAAAACAAAAACAAAGTAGAAAAACAAGTCCTGAGGGCAAGTATCTAACCCCACCCAATGATGGACAAACTTCCACGCCAACGGATCAGCGGCTAGACGCTATCTATGATCAAGAGCCATTGATTCAAAAGGATCCGTAATCAACGAATGCTAAAATGTTGGCTCAGACCCTTAGAGGAAGTTAATATTGGGGATGAAGTCGAAGAGAGTAACGCATATTAGTGCGAAACTCACCCCGTTTGAAACATAAGGTGATCGAATCGCTTAAAGCAAATAAAGATTGTTTCACCGATTACGACGAGATGCCTGGTTTGAAAAGAGAACCGTGGAACATAGGCTTCCGATCAAGGATGGCAAAAGCCCATCAAGCAAAGCGCTAGAAGATTCGCACCAGAATCCTTTCAAGATAAAGGCGTAATAGAAAGATTGCTACCGCAAGTTTATCGTGACCACGAGGTATGTTGAATGACTTGCTAATATTGTGCCTGTTATTAAGAAAAATGGTTCTTTACGCATTTGCATAGACTTTAGGGATTTAAATACTGCTACCCCAAAAGATGAATACTCTATGCCTATAGCATAAATGTTAATTGATTTCGAGCTATGAATACCGAGTATGCTAGATGGATACTCGGATATAATCGATTTTCACGAGGATGATGTTCCCAAAACATCCTTTCAATGCCCAGGCGCTTTAGGCACCTATGAATGGGTAGTAATGCCCTTTGGTTTAAAAACTGCTGGGGCAACATACCAAAGAGCGATGAACACAATATTTCATGATTTTATCGAATCATTTATGCAGATTTATATAGATGACATAGTAGTCAACTGCTTCGATGAGGATCATTTAAATCACTTGAGCCAATCATTCGAGCGAATGAGGAAACATGGCTTGAAAATGAATCCTCTTAAGTGTGCTTTTTCGCGGTCGGGATTTCCTTGGTTTCGTGGTCCACAAGAAGGGCATCGAAATCAACTTGAATAAAACAAAGGCCATCATGGAGACAAAGCCTCTACGAAGAAGGAATTGCAATCACTTGGGTAAAATCAACTTTTGAGGAGATTTATATCTAACTGAGTGGGCGAACCCAAGCTTTCTCCCATTGTCGCGATAAATCAAGAAAATTTCGAATGGACGAACAACATCAAGAGGCATTCGAAAAGATCAAGACTTACCTGATGCATCCTCCGATCCTAGCACCCCTTCTAAAGAAAGGCCAATGCGATTGTATATCTCTCTAATGTAACCATAGGTAGCATCGCTCAGAAACCAAGATGGCGTCGAAAGAGCCATCTATTATATTAGTAGGGTCTTAAATAAAGCAGAAACTAGGTACAATAGTATAGAAAAACTATGTCTTTGCTTATATTTCTCTTGTACAAAACTCAAGTATTATATTAAACCTATTGACGTTTATGTTTCGTCTCACTTCGATGTCATTAAACATATGTTGTCAAAACCAATCATGCACGACAAGATTGGTAAATGGGCCTTGGCGCTCACTGAATATAATTTGGCCTTCAAGCCCTTGCAGGCTATGAAAGGACAGGTTGTTTCAGATTTCATCGTTGATCACTCTGTGAATGAGAATTTCACATTAGGTTATGTTAAAACTCAACCATGGAAATTATATTTCGATGGATCAACACATAAAAATGGAAGTGTTGTTGGGGTGTGTATTATTTCGCCTGAAGGAATTCCAACAAAGTTCAAGTACAAGTTGGAAGGCCCTCTATGTTCGAACAATGAAGCTGAATATGAGGCATTAATCGCTGGACTTGAAGCTTTGTTGGAATTGGGGGCAACCAGAGTCGAAATCAGAGGAGACTCAGAGTTAATCATTAAACAAATAACCAAAGAATACAAGTGTATCAAAGAAAATTTGATCATGTATTTCGTTATTGCTAACAGGTTAATCAAGAAATTCGAATATGTGGATTTCAAACACATTCCTAGAAGTGATAATCAAGAAGCGAATGACTTGGCTCAAATAGCCTCAGGATATAGGATATCAAAAGAAAAACTCCAATACCTCATAGAAACTAGGGGTAGAATAATGGCTACAAAGTTATCACCTTTAGACTTAGAAAATTCGAAGTTAGGCTATGCAGGCCAAGAGGAATTCGCAGATACGGATTGGCGGACTCCCATAGTAAATTATTTGAGAAATCCTTCAGTGAATACAGAGAGAAAAGTCAAATACAGAGCATTGTCTTATGTGTTAATAGGAAATGAATTATTTAAGAAAACCCCAGAAGGATTATTGCTCAAATGTTTAGGGGGAAATGAAGCATACTTGGCTTTGTCCAGTGTGCACAGCGGAGCGTGTGGGGAACATCAGGCAGGTCATAAAATGAAATGGCTTTTGTTCAGATATGGAATGTATTGGCCCACCATGCTCAAGGACTGCATAGAATTTGCCAAAGGATGTGAAGAGTGTCAAATCTATGCTGGCATTCAACATGCTCCTGCAAGCGAATTACATTCGATTGTCAAGCCTTGGCCCTTCAGAGGATGGGCATTAGATTTAATTGGTGAAATTCGACCAACATCATCTAAAGGACAGAAATATATTCTTGTGGGAATAGACTATTTCACAAAATGGGTCGAAGCAATTCCCTTAGTGAATGTGGACCAAGAGGCTATTGTAGAATTTATTCAGAAGCAAATTATTTACAGATTTGGGATACCAGAGAGTATAACAACAGATCAAGGTTCAGTTTTCACAGGACGAAAGATGCAAGAGTTCGCACAAGAAATGGGATTCAAATTGCTTACATCAACGCCTTATTATGCCCAAGCAAATGGTCAAGTCGAAGCAGCCAACAAAATCATAATAGGTTTGATAAAGAAACATGTTGGTCGAAAACCAAAAAATTGGCATAAAACCCTAGACCAAGCTCTGTGGGAATGTCGAACATCTCCTAAAGAGGCAACGAATACTACTCCGTTTCGACTGACCTTTGGGCATGACGCGGTATTACCAGTTGAAATACATCTACAGTCAGTCAGAATCCAAAGGCAAAACGAAATACCAGTTGACCAGTATTGGGAGATGATGATGAATGAGTTAATAGATGTAGATGAAGATAGGCTACAGGCTTTGGAGGTTATAAGAAGACAAAAAGAAAGAGTAGCTAGAGCATATAATAAAAGGGTTAAAAATAAAGTATTCGTAACTAATGATCTGGTATGGAAAGTCATTTTACCTATGGACAAAAAGAACAGATTACTAGGTAAATGGTCACCCCATTGGGAGGGAACTTTTCGTGTTTTGAGAACATTTTCGAATAATGCCTATGAGATAGAGGAACTAGCAGAAGATAGGAGAATCTTCAGAGTAAATGGGAAATACTTAAAAAGGTATAAGCCATAGTTGCAAGAGATTCGAATTATTTCGGAGTAAATAAAGGTTAGGATGAATAGAGCCAAGAGAATACTATATAGATATCAAAAAATCAGTTATGTTCGAAATACATGAATACATTAAACAACTTTCTAACACTTCCAAGAAGTAAAAGGGGCATCTCGCTTCAACTTAGCAAATTTTCTTTTACACAAGTTGATTATGCATTGATTCATGTTTTTTGCGCCTTCGAGTTCTTTTATCTCTCGGTCTATCCCTTCCGCCACCTCCATTTGCTTAAGGCTTTGTGAAACAAGATCTGCAAGCCCTTGATCATCAGCAGACTTTATAGTTGTTTGCAAAGTTACTTGCTCACTTTTTGCAGCACCAATTTTCTGTTTGAGTTCTTCAATCTAGGATTCCCAGAATAAAATAGATCGATCCAGAACGTCATGCCTGTCTTTAGCTTGATTTCTTGCCAACTCTAAAGCTTCTGCTTTTTCAGTAAGTTTTGAAGTCTGATCATATTGTCATACCCCAATTTTTGACCAAATATACCACCATACATTTGCATCACTAACAGTTCAGAACAGAATTAATCGGGTGTAGCTTTCACAGGTCAAAATTAGGGTTTCACCAAATTTTCATCTGATTCAAGAGGTAACCAATTAGGGTTTAAGTTTTACTCACCTCATTTGATCTATCTTGATCAAATCATCAACCTCTGATCATCAAATATCCAATTTTTCTCATTGATCAATCAAGGATCGACCAATTAGGGTTTTGATCGAGCATGAGTATTCTCTGACTTTTTGAGCATTGAATGACTTTTTTTGGCTAGGGATTGGTCATTATATCTTAGATACAACATGTTGACCTAATTTCTGGATTCAAAACATCACAAAAGTTCACAGACTTTATCAGTCAATTTCTAAAACATCTGATGAAAATTCATCTGCACTGAAAAGTCAAACTTTGACTTTTGGTCAATTTTTTCAAAACAAAACTTTTTCCATCATCAAAATACTTCAAATGATCCATCATGATCATAAAAAATCAAAGAATTTGGAAAAGTCAACAAAAAGTCAAAAGTTCCAACACTTAGAAAAATTTTCAAGTGTTGAAATTTCTTACTTTTTCCAAACTTCATGGCATTTTTTCACATAGTTCCACTTTGATTTGGAAAAAACTCAAAACATGAAAGTTGTAGCTCTTGAAACAAGCTTTCCAAAATGTCCAAGAACTATCAAATCCATGGAGTCTAGCTATACTTTTAAAATTGAAACATAAGGCTCCATAAACATGATTTTCAAAGTTCAAAACTTCAAATTATAGGTCATTTTGTGATTTCTTCTTCTAGAAGCAAAGACACCTTGCCAAATTGAAGATAGAACTGATAAATATCAGCTAGAGGTAATAATTGAAAGATATGGATCAAGTTGTATTTTTAACACATGGTGAAAAAAGGAAGTTTCCTTTTAAGGCAAAATGTCTTTCTTGCCCTTTAAGGCAACTTTGAATAACACAATGCCATGTACTTGTGCCTAACATTTCAGATTCCATGGCCTATAAATAGAGGTATTATTTTCAAGTTCAAACACACCAAAGTAATGTCAAGTCATGCTTTCACTCTTCATCTTTGAAAATTCAAGAATCATAGTTCAATTTACCAAAACTTGCATTTTCGAAAATTAATGAAAGACTTTGATCAAATTGGTGTCTAATATGCTTTAACATCAACATGAAACTTGTTTGAACACTAAAATCAACACAAGCTAAGCTGGAAACCAGAATCACATCTCATGATCATAAGCTTGCTAAAACTGCCATAACTTTCGAATTCATAGCTTGACTTGATTAAACTGAGTTCTAATCATCCAAGCATCTTCCATATACATCATATACATGATCCAGATCAATAACAACTAACTGTAACAACTCTAACCCATAAATCGAAGCTCCATTTTTAGCCTGTGCAGGCCGACTTGGTTGGAGAGTTCCAGGGCATTTCAGAGCAAGCAGGGTGATCATACATCTTCCATAGAAGCTGCTGGTGCTCAAACAATCATCAAACAACAACTGGAAGCACTCAAATCCAGAATTCGATTCCAGCTTCAACAGGTAAGAACTTCAAACTCGAACTCCATGATTCTTTGATTTAATTGAGAAAAACTCTTGGCCATTTGTTTTCTGCACCTCTCACGATCATTAACCCTCAAACAATTGACAAAATCATCCATCATACGCCATTTCAATTAGGTTTTTCAATTCTAGGGTTCTTCGTGATTTCTGGAAATTCAATCATGTTTAATTGAAAATAAATGAAATTAATGAGCATCATCATGTTCCTTGTTAAAAAACGATCAACTTTCATGTTTACTTCATCCAATCTCATCAAGAAACAAGGATTCTAGCATTGATCAAGGATTGAAGAAGAAGAACATGTTCGTGCGTGTTCTTTGTTTTTTTTCAAATTCAAATTTTCCAATATAATATTAACACGTGGTTTTGGATTCAATACACGAATACACTCTTGCCCCAGCGGTTGCCAGCTCGCTCGTAGATCACTTTGCCACGTAACCACCCATCAGGTCCTGGGTTCAAACCTCCCATGGACCATTTTTTTCAAACTTTTCATATTTTCTTCATGTTTTTTCACAAACTTTAACATTTTTTTAACCAATCAAAACTCCTCATTTTGAGGTGATTTTTTTGTACACTTGTCAATAAATGTATCTATTTTATGATAGTGCAAAAATTTTCAGAAAAAACTTTCATCTGATTATGTTTTAATCGAGCCGAAAACGCCACTTTGAGCACTTTTCAAAACCACTTTAAAAGGTGATTTTTTTTCAAACTTTCGAGTCCCGATTCTTTTCAAAACTTCTTACAAGTAAACTTTACATTTCAAAAACACTTTCAAAACCATTTCTTCAAAACTTTTTTCATCAAGCTTACATCTTTTTACCATGATCGATCCAATTTAAACGATAAAACCGAATTCGTTTTCTCTCGTTTTTCTTAAACCGATCATGGGCCTCCCTCACGGTGTAAGTCCCAAAACATTCTTTTTATGTACATAATTATTTCTTTGTACATATCAAACACTCTTCAGATACATACAAATTTTTATCTGTACATAATACAGATACTTTTATAATCAAGTACAGACAAACTTCGATCGTTTGTTTTCACTTCACTTGTGTATACACAAACCAACATTCTTTTATGTACATACATATTTTCCTTGTACATATCAAATTCTTTTTATACTCATACAAATCTTTGTTTGTACATAATACAGATACTTTTCACAAATAAACTCCGATCGTTCATTTCTGTTTCGTCTGTATATACACTGAATACCATTGGTATTGAAAGGAGCATTATTCCCGGTGAAACTACTTTTAAACCAATGGGCCACCCTTATGGTGTAAGTCCCAACCCTCCTATGTACATCCACATCCTCCTGTACATAAATACTCATTCGTGTACATACTTACTTCCTTGTACACAATTCAAACTTGTAAATAATCAAGTTACGCTCGTTTTAAACGTTCATTTCACAGACACTTGTTTCTATTCACAAATCATAAACTCTTGTAAATAAACATCATGCATTGTTTATATTTCCTTCATAAACTCCTGTGAATACATATCACACACACTTGTTTATACAACTGTCTAATTATAACATAACAACTAGTCTAACCAATAGGTTTCCCACAGTTGTAGCCTCCTCTTGGGTTTTATACAAGATAACTCTCCCCACAGAGTTAACCTCCTCTTAGGCTTCATATAAGAAAACTCATTCATCTGAGTTTAGCCTCCGCTTAGGCTTCATATAAGACAACACTCCCCTGCTGAGTCAACCTCCTCTTGGGCTTCGTTCAAAAGAACTCCTCTTTGAGTTTAGCCTTCTCTTGGGCATCATACAATGAAAGAGACAAGAAATCTCTTAACAGCCTCCTATTGGGCTTCCAATACAAAGAATCACCCACGTTAGGATAGAACCCTGAGAGTATAATTTCCCGGTGAAATTGCTCTTAATTCCAAAAGGATGGTTTCCCGGTGAAATCCCTTTTAAGACAAAGCCAGCCATACCCTATTAGCTTCCTCTTTTGAGCTTCATACAAGGACCCTCGACGACCCTCGATGACCCTCGGAATGCCTCCTCTTGGGCTTACAATACAAGGACCCATGGGCTTCTTAAAAGCATCCCTTTAATCCAATCAATTTCTCCTCGAGATTCAGACATTCATCATCTCTATGGAAGAAGTATCTCATCTATCACATCACATACAGTCAAAAACTTTTCAAACTCTTTTCAAACAAAAACATCTCTTAATTGTAAGTGGTAACGCTTGTATACTCAAGCAAAACACCCAATGCTTACAGTTAAAAGATTCAATCATCTTTTTCAAACATCTTTCTTAAACATGTAAGTGGTAACGCTTGTATACTCGAGCAAAACACCAATAGCTTACGACGAAAGATTTTTATCAGTCAAACTTTCAAAATGTATGTGATGAAATAGATTAGATACATTTTTCATTAAGATGACATTTGTCTGTGTCTCTTACTAACATCCCGTTGCTTTCCACTAGCATAAGTGGGAACTACGATTGCTCTGACTTTCTCAACATCCTTTTGAGAATACGTAGGCACAAGGTCTCATCCTTGCCGAGCAAATTTCTTTCTCCCTCAGACCAAACAAACCATAGATCCCTGTAGATCCGAGCTACAAATGCTCTGATTCCCACTAGGGGATATGTATGCAGAAGATCCATAGATCTTTGCGAGCACAATAATAACAAACACTAGGATCCCACATAATATGTCCTTCTTAAAATCCCAAAGGAGAAACTTTCCCAATCATAGCGATAGCAATTAAAACATACAAACATATCAAACATATTCATATATAAAGCTATAGATAACTATATATATTTAGGGTGCTCCATCTATTCCCTTTATATAACAAACCCCCTTACCCGGAATACTCCCCAATGTGTTACGTCTAGTTTGCGCTAGTCGTTACGCATATCAAAATCAATTGAGGGTATTAACAGCTTTCCCCTTTTTCATAATCATTAAATCATCTTTCTTGTGTTGAAAATAATAAATCTTGATGCTCGCGACATCTTTATAAACAAATCAAAAGAGTAAATCGTTTCGAGCCAGAGAATCTGAATTCATATTCGATTCCCTAGCGCGACACCTTTTAACGCGAACACATATGCTTGGGATAAAGCCTCTCGTTTGGTTTGAGTCTTAGTTTCGATACCATGTAACCGGATGTATGCAGTATTGACTTCATCCAACAAGAGTTGCAAATCATAAATAATTTCAGCTACATCAGACGGACAGATACTAAGATCTATTCGTGACAACAAATCTTTCATTGAAAAGTAGGTCACAGGGTTGTCTCGTAAGATAGTGAAGAAATCGGCTTGAAAGATAGTCTCATTAACTTCTTGAAGAAGTTGATCAAAAGAAGTAAGAGGTACATCCTTTTTTGATTGGGTCGAATCACCTGATTGAGTTTTGCTCGAAGAAGGTCCCCGTTGAGCCAGCATTAGCTTGAGGTATTTCAAGGGGATTGCTCTTTTTCATTTCTTCCTTCTGTTCTTCAGATAAAGTCGAAGGAGTTGATTTGGTAAAAGCAGTTCCAATAGGAACAGGAACTTCTACTTCTATTTCCATCTCTTCATCAGCATCTTCGACTGGCATCCCCTCATCTTCGTCTATTATCTCTATCCCCTCGTCTTCCTTATCATCTGTAAAGTAGTGACTTACAGTATTCGTGTCACTTTCTTCTTCAGATTGATTAGTAGAGTGTGCCTTCTTCGGAGAAGAGTCACTGAGAATATTGATGACAGGAGCTTCGACCCCGTTGTTTGGTTCATCAGCCTCAAGGTTCTTCGCCAACGAAGGGGAGATGGTCTGATGATCTAAGGCTTCAGCCAAGGGAGGCGAAGTCGCTTGTTGATCTGAGGCTTCAACAGTTCCCACTGGGGTAGCCACAGTGGATGAGCCTTTATTCAAAACATCCTCATTTGAGCCTTCGGGCTGAGGAGAAGGTGTGGGATTCTGATTTTGGATATTGGGGAGAATAATAGGAACAGAAGGAGTGCTCTGCATAACAAAGATCAGAAATCAATATTCAAGAATGTTATGTACTTTATCAAGGAAAATATCGAAGTAATATTTACCTTCTGTCCATCAGAGGTGGCATTGCTGCCAATTTGTTCTGAAACAACATTCTTCAAAGATGGAGTTTTCGAAGAGGTTTTGGATTTGGGTTGAGGAGCAGGGGCAGGCACTTCGCTGCTAGCAGGTTTGATAACTTGAGAAGCCTCACCAGATTGAGAAGTTTTCTTCTTCTTCCTCTTGAGGGGTGGAATGTCTTCATTCTCTTCTAGTTCATCCTCTGGTTGCGCATCTTCGTGCTTTCGTTTTTTGGGAGATTTTGGCGGTAAACCGCTTGTCTAGAGATATGAAGAAGATGATTAACCAATCTAACAGAAATTTCGAAAGCGATAAAGAGGTGAGTATGAAAATACCTTTTTCTTCTTCTTTTTTAAAGTATTATCCACTGCAGCAGGAGGGTTTTCAGTGGCAATAGTTGGTGCTTGTGAAGTTGAAGTTGAGCCTACTTTAGGCGCAACCTTGTCTTTCTTCAAAGATTTCAAGTCAACAGCTGAAAATATTGAGATCAAAGTTAAGATAAAATGAAATAAAATTTATAAGGGAACTTCGATTTGCTCTTAATTTCGCACCTTCGCACTCTCGAGATTTAACAGACATGGCTGACAAGTCGTAGAGAAGGTGCCCTTTGAAATTGTGTAAATCATGTTTTGCCCATGTAACCCTCTGGGCAGGTTTTTTGGCATCATTTTCGCAATTGCGAAAAATCTCCCTAAAATATAACCACACAGGGTACGGGGAAAAAAGGCTAAAGCCAGCTCTGAAGTAGGTAAATTTGGAAATTTAGGTGGTTTATGTTTAAAATCCCACCCATACTTATCTTCAGGTTTTACATAAGGAGGACATCAAACCTTTGAAAGTTGTTTTTCAAATTTTTCTTTCAAAGTTTTTGCTGCATCACAAACAGTTCGATGTATATCCATTGGATTATACACAATTTCAAAATATTTTTGGAAAGCTCGAATCTCTTTGACATGAGTAAGTCTACCTTTTTTGACGTTTTCCTGCACAAAGGAAAAAGCTGTTGTCAGTTGTTGTTGGATTTCGGTAGTGCTAAACATATTATTCGAATAATAGTCTGTCCACCAAGTGTAAAAATCTTTTGTCTTGTAGAAGGAAGGTGTAAAATAAACTAGTGAAAACTCAGCAAAATCTTCATGTTGTTTCTGTCGGGTTTCGATTTCCTTAGAAGGATAGGGCACTCCGGCCAAGCATATTTCTCTTTTCTTTTCGAAGATGGGTTCGGGGAGGATTTGACATAAGCCAAACTATCGAGCCACGAAATTAGGCTGATAAGCAAGGATGTGTGCTTGACTTTTGACAGGAGTAATCCTTGAGGCAATTAATTTGGGGGTTAAAAAGGCACTCCAGATATCTCTTGTTGTTTTCTCCGAAATAGCCTGCTCTAAAGGCATAGTGAACCAGGATGGTCCACGGTTTCGAATGACAAATGGAGCCATCAAAGAATCGAAGTCATGTCTCTTCGAAAAGATCATCATGTACTGAACAAAGCTTGTCTTGAAATTTTCCTTGTCGTCATTAGGAGTGAGTTTCAATAGTCTGGTTCCCTCAATGCTACGATTCGCAACATCAGGGTGTTCTTCATTAATTGTCCCAGAGGTTGACAAAGATAATTCAAAAGTGGCATTCAGCCAGAGTTGTAGTAACCAAAAAGGGTCAGCCAGAAGAAGATTTGTGCCAGCTTTGTAAGTTTTCAGTTTCAGTACAGCAGCACAAATGCTTTCGTACAAGCTGGACAACAGCAGTTCGCTGATGCAGATTCTTCGACCATGATGTAGTTGATTGGCCAAAGTAATGAATCTACTGGCCACTTGAAGGGATTTGCTACATAAAACATATTTCGATAGCCATAGTGCTAGGAAAGCTATGTGCTCAACTTCCGAGACTTCTTCTTCAGCAGAATGGTAGAAAGCAATATATTTGGAGAAGCTAGCATGCTTAAGCTCGAATTCGATGAGGTTCTCCACGTCCTCATTGGGATCAAAAGTTTCTCCAATAGGAGAGAGCCCAGTAATGGCTGCTATATCGAAGAAAGTGGGTGTTATCATCCCACAAGGAAGATGGAAAGTATTGTAAGTACTATCCCAGAAATATAGAGAGGCTAATAGGAAAGGGTGGCTATAACTAAAACCTAGTTTTGACATTTGAATCAGGTTAAGGATACCCAAGTTTTCCCATTCCTGAGATTTCTTGTTTTCAATCTTAGCAAGCCAATTTTGATACGATTGGTCAGACGTAGGACAAGAACGGAAGGGTTTGAAATTGACAGTAACGTAATCCATATTGAAGGGATCCCTGTTCAATACAGTTGTTATACCATCGCTAGTTTCTTCTAGGGTTTTGGGTAACTTAGCAGCAGATTCATTTTCCTTAGGTTTTGGTGGTGTAGACTTGTTAACAATAGGTTTGGTTAGAAAATAGGCGGGAAAAAATCCCTTTGTTCTCTCTAAACGTTATGTGGAAATCAGAGGACCCATTACTCCTAGGGTTTTATCAGAAACAATGGTTGGAATAATTACCTGAGAAGCATAAATAGCTTTTTGCTCCGGAGTCAGTTTGGGAGTGGAGATAAACTCTTGGTTGCCCAGGTTAATGATCTTGCAAGCTGGTTTTTCAACGGAATCCGCGATCTGTTTGGATTTCCCAGACTTCTTGGAAGTAGTTGCTGGCATTGTTGAGGAAGACATGGTGAAAGGTGAAAAGTTTTTCTGATGGTGAAAATCTGGTTTGTTCAAAGAACTGAGAGTATAAAAATCTGGTTTTCTTGAAAGCTAAGAGGGTTTTGGAAAAGTTCAGAATGAAGAAGATGAAGTGTTTTTATAGCTTCCTCAACGGTTGGAAAATTTTTTGACCTTTGGAAAGTAGTGGGACACGTGTAATCATTTTATTAAAAAGGAGAAAAGTGAATTTTTCAACTTCCTAAGAGGTGATGTGTTGTTACTTGGGAAATGATGTGTTGTCACTAATTACTATCATTAAACTGTCATGATGGCACGTTTAGGTGTGTTGATTGGACATATGCAGAAAGTTATATACCTACTCTGACGTCATGCACAGTATGATCATCATTATTGTATCGAAATTGCATGAGATATTCAAGAACAAATATTTCTTTATACCTATCGAAATAAATGTTCTTGAGGGGCAATTTGTTAGCTGGCAATTTCGAAAAGGGTAAAATTGGTATAGATGAATTGAGATATTTATATCCACCTATAAAAGAAATTAATATTTATTATTGGTGGATAAATATAAACCTTTCTTTTGTTTTTTGTTCCATAGAAAAGGAATTCTTCGATTGCATGAAGAAATTTCCTTTGGAAAGTATATTAGTATTGGAACGGACCAAATAAAAGGCTCATTCGAAATTCAAATGATCTAAGAATTCGAATTTCAAATGAGGAACTGAAGATTCGAATTTTGAATAAGAGCGCCATTCTGAAGGACGCGTGGAGATTGACGAACGAAGAGGGTTTGCATGTCTTAAACGTGGCGCGATACTACAGTAGGACCGTTAGGGCCAGAATACTATAAATAGGTGTTTTCTATTAGATTTTTGGTGTGTTCACTTTATGCACTTAAAATTCTCAAACACTCAAATTACCGCAATCGAAAGGGAAACGAGTCAAGGAGAAATCATGTACGTTAAGAACATCATGTTCTTTTATAATTTAAATGCAAGTTTGTTTACATTTATTTCCAGTTTCCTGCAATTTGTCTCTTAGAACATTTCGATTCCCTTCTATGTCTTTATTTTATTTCGTCTTTAAACACTTATCTCTCCAGAAACTCATTTACCTTTCAAACTTTTACTTTATTTCCCAGAAACTGTCACTTTTTTAAAGAGTCTTTATCCTTACATTTTATTATCAAAAGCCAAGTTTAATATCGAAATCTTTATATAAATAGTCAGTACATCTACATAGTTAATTCTAAGAAAGTTCTTTAGAAATCAATTAAGATCATGAGTTTGAACGTGAGAATCTTTTATGACACATGTGTCCTAGGATCAATCTCGTCGATCCTGCAAGTAACCAATAATAATTAGTAAAAATTGGAAGACTAGCGGTTGTTTACGAGAAATCACCATAAACAGTAACCAAAGGTTGAAAGAACTTCAAGTCTTGGAATCTTCAGAATCACATTCTTCAAAGTCTTTAGCACTTGGTCTTGTAACCTTGTATTGTAACCTAAGTTCAGAAGAACTTCAAGTCTTGAAATCTTCTGAATCACATTCTTCAGAGTCTTCAGCACTTGGTCTTCAGAACCCTTTGTGTTGTAACCTAAGTTCAAAAGAACTTAAAGTCTTTCGAATCTTCAAAACCACGCCTTTAGAGTTTTTAAGCACTTGGTCTTCAGAACCCTTTGTCTTTTGAAACTTGAGTCTTCAGTCTCTTGACAAAAGTCACACTTCTGTCTTTAGATCTTCTGACTGGTTTCTTCAGAGGAACGTATCAGAGTAATTAAACTTCAGAACCTTCTGAAGCTTTTCTCACAGTTTTGTTCATCAGAACCTCTGTAGCTTAAACAAAAATTCTGAAATTTTTTTTTTTTGAAAAAAACTGAAACATACTCTTTTTTTTCGAGAAAATAAATTAGAAAACTTTTTTTGAAAAAAATGTCAAAATAAATTTTTTTTGAAAAAAAAACTGAAATATTTTTTTTTGAAAAAAAAAAAGTCAAAATAATTTTTTTCTGAAAATAAAACAAATCTGATAAACAATTTTTTTAAATATCTTTTTTGAAATAAATAATTCTGACAAACAATTTTGAAACAAATCTTTTTTTGAAATAATTTTTTTAAAAAAACAAAACAAAAACTGAAAAAACAATTTTTTTTATTTTTATAGATGTGTATTTAAATATTATTAATGGATGAATTGAATAGATTGGATATATTTAAGGAAGTTTTAGTGGATTATTAATGGATTAATAAATTGTTTTGATTCATTCATTTAGAGATGACAACGGGGCGGATCGGAGACGGTTTTTACATCTCCAAATTCAAATTCAAATCTCCAAAAGATCCCTATTCCTCGCCCCAAACTCAACAGGGATGGATATTAAAACTCAAACTCATCCCAAACGGATTCGGATTGGATTCGGGTATCCCGTCCCACCATCATCTATTTAGTAAAATTATTTTTTTAATAAAAATATTTAGTTTTTCCAAAATTATATTATATTATAATACATTTCAAATATTTTAAATAATAAATACAAATCAAATTATCAAAACATTGACCACATATTTAATATTTTAAATTATCAAAAATAAATAATAATGTACATAATCAAATAAACAGGGCGGGTTCAGGGATGGATTCGAGGTGGGTACTAGTATCCACATTACCCGACTCGTCCCCGTATTTTATGATTGAGGAAAATTCAAATCTGAATCCAAACTCGGTCAAAGCAGATTTTTCCCTTCAACTTCGGAGAGCGGATTCGGGTGGGTACTCGTGGGTATGGGTTTTGTTGGCATGCCTACATCCATTAACAATTCATATCCATATACATCAAATTCATTCATTTTGTCACTCCAATTCAATATGTTGAATGAGAATAGAATAAAGTCCAATAAAATACTTTACAAAATTTTATTAATTGTTTTAAATATTTAAATTTTTAGTGTGTTGTGATTGGTAGTGAGATATGATGTTGAATTTTATTAAACAAAATCATTATAATGAATAAAATTATTAGATGAAAAAAAAATTTAATGTGAAGTAAAAAAAATAAAAAAGACATAATCTAAATATGTGACGCAAATAATTATATTTTTGGAAAAGCCGAAGTGAATAATAAAACTGATTAGTGTGATTAACATTATCATATGTGTGTATTCCAACAATAACTTCATCAAGTCTACTATTAAATCCTCTAACATCAACGGTAAAAGGCTTCATGCATATCAAACGTTCTGACTGTCAAAGTCCTAATTTTATAAAGATTTGAATTTGATTTGATTTTCAGTTAGCCAATCCTGTTACGACTGTTTCCTTCTCAAAAGTGTGTTTGACCTTCACCTTGCCACATGGATCAATAACAGTTGCAACCCACTTAAGATTTTAGTACTACTTTGTATTTATTTTTCAAAATACTGTTATTCGGGAAAAAAAATTCATGTTTTTCTTTTTTCAATTTTTAATGCAGCTTTAAAAAAGCACAGAATTTAAATTAAAAAAACTTAGAAAAGAACAAAAAGTAGTAGCAAACGCCAAACGGTAAAACCGAGGGGAATTCAGGTGGTGCCTACCGTGTTATCGACAAATCAAAGTTACACACATGAGCACTGAGCATAAAATTGACATGACACTTTTTCTAGTACAACATATTATTTGAAGATGAAAATTAAAATTAAAATTTAAAAAAACTTACATGAAATGATATAGATTTATTTAATTTAATTAAATGTTGTGGGGTTGAATCCAACACGAAAAAATTAATTAATATTTTAAAAATTGGATCGGTAATTAAATTGGTGAAAACATTAGATTATTGATTTATTAATTGACTTATTAGATTATTAGTCGAACTGAATAATTAAACTAAATAATTCAATTGAATAAATTAGTCTATATAACAAATTTATATACTTATTAAAGGGTCTAATTAGATGACTCGTCTCTAAGAAATATCGCAACCCTTATAAAATTTCAAAATATCATAATTCCACATATTTATTTTTTAAATTTAAATTTTAAATATAATCATCACTCACAACAAAATAATGCAAAATATAGATTCAAATGAATTTTGAACCAAATCTAATTGTAACCAAGGAAAAGTTTCAAATAAGTTTCGAATAAAATTTAATTATATTTTTTTAAAATTATGAAAACATTGTCGTTTTGTCTAAGAAAAAAACATGCTTTGAACCGCTAGTTTTCAAAAACAGCTGGTTCATCGGTTCCCATCAATTCAATAGCATATTTGGTCCAACAATCAGATCATACCGATAAACTCTTTAATTGCCAGTTTGATCGATCGATTCTGTTCGATTTTTAAAACACTAACTACAATAGTGTTACAAAATTGTGAGACATGCGATTTTAAGATTAGTTAATGGTATTTTAGCTGAGATGAAAACAAACATAATTAATTCAGATTCAGTCTAATATCTTTTTTTTTACAAACAACCTAATATCTTTTAATTACTTTTTTATTCAACCAAATCAACTTCTAATGTCAATATTTAATGTTTTTTAGAGTAGTTAAATCCATATAACTAAGATACAAAATTATTGTGTCATCGAAATTGTACGAAGAAAAAGAGAATAATTATTGAAAGTTATTTATCGAGTCTCCTCTAATCTTTTATATTTTAACCATAAATTTGGCACGTCTGATAAGACATAATGACTAATACACCTAGAAATTCTCAATCACGAAATCATATGCTTGGCGTATTGCATCCATGATCTAGAAAGAAAAAAAAAACCTATGCAACATGGTTTAATCATCTACTATGAGGTCAAACTATCAATAATCAAATGAATATCCATAATAAGCATAATGTTTACATGCCTCTTTCCAACTTGTTATGCATGGTTCTGAATTGCCTTGGAATTCCTACCTCAACATTAAGGAACAAGGTTAGGAAGTTGTTTGAAAGGGCATGTATTTGACCTTACTTGAAATTGAGGAAAAGTATGTGCTCAAAGGTATAAGAAGGGTAGTTAGGTTTACCATAGAAAATTCTAGCTTATTTGGAGATAATAGAGAAAATGATGACTTAGAGAATGGTGACACTTTCTCCATTGATCTGAAGGGTACTGAATTGTGAACAAGAATGAAGACCCAAGACGCCTTACAAAGCCATTATCATCATAACGTAAAAAGAAGGCAAAATAAGAACTGGTTTATTTAGATGATGAATTAAGTTTTGCAACTCATTACTAAAATCCAAAAATAGGAGAAAATAATATATCATCCATATATGTTATATAAGTTGTGGATGAGGTGTTCTTTATGGCCAAGGCTGAAAAATCACTTGATAACTCTAGCAGACTTATAACGTTGACCCTTAAAGAGGAAAATGATAATGTGTATATATCACATGCATTTATCTCTGAAGTAGTCAAGGGAGTACCTAGTCAAAATCTTGTAGACCCAAATTTGATAGTTGATGAACAACGACTGTTGACCCTTAAAAAATGCGACTACAAAAATATGATAACATCATTTAGATTATTAGGGTTATATGGTCTTATATGGGGAAATTATATGTAATATGATGAATATCCCTTGGTAGATTCATGGCTCAACAAGGATGATGATATTATCATGGTTTAATCACTTTCCTTGCCAAGGAAGCTTGAATGGGATTTCTTTGTCGAAGATACAAAGTGGATTGCCTTATTCAAAGATAAATAAACTTAGGGTGTGTTGTTTTATAAGCCCGCTTGAGAGATGATCACATATTTATAGGCATTGTTCATCCAGACTTCAATAAGTAGCAAGGTGTTTGGCCGAGTTTTCATGGATGAAGGTGTTTTGTAAATAATATTTCACTTATGATCTTGAATATGCTAAGAAAGAACATGGAAAACATGATTCAACCAATATGTAAATGGCTAGATTCATGGGTGTGGCATCTAACGCTCTTGAGATACTTGCCATTGATGTTGTAGTAAGTAAAAAGAGGTAATATTTATATTCTTTGTAATAAATAAAATTTTTTCCTAATTTGTAATCTTATAAGGAGATATGATTCACACCGATGAGTATATGCCTTCAATTCTTTATCAAAAGTTCATGTTTAAGGTATGTGAGGCCGAAATATTGAAAGTTGACAAAAACCTTTCTCAATTGAGATTGAGAAATTCAAGGGCCCCATCGTGGTTCCTTAAAAATATGAATAATAGGCATTAGAAGCTTGAAAACTCACATAATAGGTTTTTCAATTGAAGGCTCAAATTAACCTATTTGCTTTTAACAAAAATCTTAATGACTAACTCACCTTTTTGGTTGAAGGGCTTAATAGATCAGTTAAATAAACTAAAATATGATTTTAGTGCACTAAACGACAATTTCCATGTAAACGTAAACTAGCAAGGAATATAGGGGTTGGAGTTAATCTTGAATTCAATTGAATATAAACATGAATCAAGTAGACAAATCACCTGTATAAAGGAGATTGTTGAACTTTTAAGTCATAAGACTAATACTATAATAATAACAACAACTAGGCTTTATCCCACTAAGTATGGTCGACTACATGGATTAAATTTCACCATAATGTTATATCCATGACCATACTTTTATCCAAAACATTAATCTCGAGATCTTTCTTAATAACTTCTATTATAGTTTTTCTAGGTCTTCCTCTACCTCTAGTTGTTTGACTTCTTTCCGTATGATCTACTCTGTTATCATAAAATCTATAAGTTTTCTCTATACATGTCCAAACCACCTAAGTCTATTTTCTGTCATCTTTTCCACTATAGGTGTTATCCCTAACATTTTCTCTAATATTGTCAATTCTAACCTTATCTTGTCCAGTATAACCACTCATTCAACACATCATTCTCATCTCTGACACACTTACTTTATTCTCGAGTTGATTCTTAATCTTCCAACATTGTGTCATGTACAACATCATAGGTATTACGGTAGTCCGTAAAATCTTCCCTTAGGCTTTATCATACCTTCATGTCACATAAAACCCATGAAGTCGTCCTCCATTTCAACCACCCGTCTTGAATTTGATGACTTACATTTCCTTCTATTTCTTCGTCGTTTTGTATTACTGACCCAAGATATTTAAGTACTACGTGATTTGTGGAATGATATGGTCTCCAACTTTCATTCCAATATCATGTCTTACTCTTGCTTGTGCGAAAGTAATGTGTTTCTAAAACTCGTCTCCAAGTCTTCAACCTCTTTCAAATCCTCATTTGACAATCCAAGTAGGAAGATATCATTTGCAAAAAAAAGATACATCTCAATGCTAGCTCTTGGATGTGTTCTTTGAGTATATCAAAATTAAAGTAAAAATGTAGGGGTTTAGGGTTGAACCTTGATGCAAACTTATTTTAATGGGGAAATCATTTGTCTCTCCACCTTGTGTTCGCACACTAGTCGATACTCCTTCATACGTATTTTAGATAGCTCGAATATATATAATACTAACCCCTATCTTCTCTAGGGTTTTCCACAAAATCTCTCCAAACACTCTATTATACGTCTTCTAAAAAGCAATAAAAATTGTTGGTTTATTCGATAATGTTCTATCACATATCATAATAGACAAATAGGCTCTCGTAATCAACTTATAATATGAGCTACAAGTTCTAAGCTTGTCATTTTTAATCTAGTAACCCTAGATTATGATGTTCCACTTATCCAAGACTATTTGAAGAGAAATTGGAGCCTAGTTATTTCAAGTATAATAGCTTATAACTTTAACTTTTAATCATATCTATGAAGTTTTAATAAATAAATAAATAAATTTGAACTAAACTATTTTTTTTATTATGTCAATTCATATTTATAAGTTAGTACAATAACTAATTCTATCAAACATTACAAATTGAATCTATCAATTTATTGGTTATCAACCATCAAACTAGCTTATAAATTCTTCTCATGTAAGTCAACTGTTTTGTTATTGCTTTTCTTTACCAAACTTAGTTTTAAGCTCTTTTTGGTTATAAAGAAATTGACAGTCGATACTCTAATTTATAGCAAATAAACTTATAACTACTTCATAAGTTAGTTATAATAACAAAAAGAAAAGAAAGCAAGATAATATTAATAATACTAAATGAAACAATAAAGCACATTTGCTTCTTGTCTAAAACAAAAGAAAGAATATCACTAATATCCACAAAACACTAACGGCATTTAAAAGCAACGAATTAAAGCCCTCAGAAGCTTAGCACAATTCAATTATTCCCAAAGTTTCCTTGTTACTTGTTAGTACTATAAAACATCATTGAATAAATAAATTGCATACCAAGCTAATATATATTCCAAATGAAAACTTTTCCACTAAAACAAGTTGATAATTTTATTTGAAATAAACCCAGTTTCTTACAATAACTTAAATTCTTTAAATTGGTCCACATAATAGATTATACATAAACCAACAACTAACAACAAAACCAACCAAAAAAACATAGTAACCTTAACATAGGATTCTCTACATTAAAATAATCAAAAGACAGACAACTCTTTTTCCACATGATTCTAGCTCAGAGTGAACCTACAGTGGAGGAAACCTGAAACAAAACCAATTAACCTCAATCATAACAAGTTTAACAAACTAAGAGAGTGATAATTTTGAAGAGATATTTACAAAACACTTACTTGGATCCGAATGAATCAACATTGCAGTTCCTCCAAAGTTACATGTTCCACCATTTCTCTTATGTTTCTGCCAGTAACTATTAAAAGCATAAGAAGCATGAGCAACTAAATTATCAGGGTAGAAACAATTCCCTTGTGAGTTTGTTATCTCCATACAATCAGCACCACCTTCACCACAAGCATAATCCAAAGCTTGTTGCAATGTTTCTTCTGGAACACTAGGCTTTGCTACACACCAAAGCTTCTGAACAGGAGCTGTTTGGGGATAAGGTGAAGGTGAATGTGAAGGTGAACCGGTATAATCTGGATTGCAAGGTGGTAAAGAGAAACCATAGTGAGGAGAGTTAGCAGGAGGAGCAAGAAACTGTGGTGGAAGTGGAGATGGTTGTTCTTGAGGGGCGAAACTAGGAGAAGAAATTGGTGGTGGGGATGAAACTATTTGAGCTAAAGGTGGTAAAGGTTCTGAACTTGGTAGATTTGAAGGTGACCCAACAGGGAAATTCAAAGGGGGTTGAGCAATTTCTGGAAATGGGGTTGGTTTAACAGGGATTGTGGTGACATAAAGTTTTCTCGTTTTGGTTATGGTTTTTCGCTCTTTTGGGAGAATGGTAGCAATGTTAATGATGTTGTTAAGGTTGAAAAATCCAAGCTTTTTCATGGATTCTAAGTGGGAAGTGATAAAGTTTGGATTTTTATCTGAATTTTGGATTAGGGAGAATGTTGAGTTAACAGATTGGAGAAACTCAGTCATGGGTTTAACCATTTTCAAATCAGTGTTTGGGTTGAAGCAATGTAAATCAAGAGCAATGGAAACTTTGATGTCTTTTTCCAAACCCCATCTTTTGAGGGAATGGTGGAGATTTTTCAAAGCAGACAGAACCAAAATAAGGTTGTTTTGGTTTAGGTTTTGGTCTTGTTGACAGAAAGTTGAGGTTTTTCCAACAATGTTGGTGATTTTTGATGAAGGGTAAAATGGGAAAATATTTGACCTAAGCCAAGTTTCTGCTAGTAAAATGTTGTTAGAGACATGATTGAGGTTTTCATTGTTGAGAGAAACAGCTATAGGAAACTCACTGTTTGATGAAGCTTGAACAATGTCTTCATTTGTTTCACATAGATTAAGGAACTCAAGGGATTGTTGACCAGAAACTAAAATGGGAACTACAACAAAAAACAAAAACAAAAACATGATATGAAAATATTTTTAAAAAATTAGAAGAAACTAAAGGACTGATACATCGATAATGAAAATTTTAAGATGTTTTTGTTCTTACCAGGAAGAGCGAGAGAGCAAAGAAAGACAAAATGAAATAGACTCTTCATATTCATTTGTTTTTCTTCTTGCCAATAATCACAAGGTTTTCACTCTCTTGGAATTGGTTATCTTGTTTGTTATATATAGGACCTTTGTCCTACATGAATTTTGTAGAGGAAGACACCTAATAATCTTGTCAAGAGTAATTTTCTGCCTCCAGTCCAACGGTTGGACCTTTTTAGTAAAAATAATTAAATAATGATTTGATAAACATTTTAACTTTGTTAAAAAAAGAATAGTACACTCTTTTTTTACCATAAAAAATAGTACATGGTTCACATAAAAAGAGTGTGTGTTTGCCGAATGGTATTAGTTAGGGAGAAATTAAAATAGTACTGTAGTCAATGTATATAGTTTGAATACATGATTCTGTCAAGGGTTTTCTCTAGCTACAACACTTACATTTTCCAAAACTTCTATTATAGCTGGAATAACATCTTCTTTTGAATATGGTTTTTCTGTTACCTTCATTTATTTTTGAATTTGGATAGGATAATATATGTGCTAATGGAGGTATTCCTCCATGGTTTACAACTACAAATATGTTCTCTAAATTTTCTTTTGATGACTTGCGTAATCTCTCCATCTCTTTTCTTTGATGTTCTAAGTTGATCGACCATATGCTTTTAACATGGCCGGTGAAAAGGCTGTGCAAGCAGTGCCGTTACACAGGGCCTCTAATTAATAGTCTATTACCACCGTTTAAATATTAGATATTGTGCAAATATTATTAAAAAAATAATAGTCACACTAAATAATAAATTTGCATCAGGCGTTAAAAGAGTGTAAATATGAAATGTCTCTTTGCATTTGTGAATTTTCGGACACGTCTTCTGATGCATTTTCCAAAAGGTAATGATAATATTGTCTTTAGCTACTAAAAAAATAATCACAGTAAAATATACTAGAATTAATAAGTTCGATTATAGTCTAATTTCAATTATTCAAGAAATATTCTTCTAGCTTTAAATTATATCTCATTTTTTTCTTGATGATAAAACTTAAAAAATATAATAATTTTATATAAAAAGGAAGTTATACGAAGTTATACAATTATTTGTAAAATTTTATTTTATTTAAAAATTAAATGAAGATAGAAATAGTAATTTTTGTGTTGTTTATAATTTCTATTACAAGCATAATTTTTTTAGAACAGGGCCTCTGAATTAATCCAAAACGGCCCTGCCTTTCAACCAAAGATGGAATTTCTTCTTGGTTTTAATGGAAAGTTTTGGAAGTTTGAAGTTGTGGTTCTCACACCACGTTTTGTTCTGTTTTTTAATGTTGAGAAACAAGTATAATGATTTGTGTTGCACCCAAGTTATGTTTGTTGCTGCTACTTTTTGTGCTCATTTTAGAAAACTCATTTTCTTTAACTCTATTGGATCGAAGGTAGTATTTTGGTTCGACGGTTCGACAGAGTTTAGCATGCAGTCGAAGATTACTCACATGCCGGTGTCGAAGTGTTACATGTTGTAGTCGAAGTGTGTTCTAGCGTGTAGTGTCGAAGGATGCTAGGATTGTTAGCATCGAATTGAGCTTGTCTGTTATGTCCAATTGTGTAAGTTAGCTTGTACCATATTTTAGATTGTAATGAGTATTTGTGATAAAAGTCCATTAGTTTAATATGTTAGGTTTATTATAAATAGCATACTAGTCTCTCATCATTGCATATTGCAAATCCTAATTTAGGGTGAGAGGGTTATTTGTTATTCTTATATACTTGTAATATTGTTTTAAGAGGAAGGAAAGAATAGTAGTTAATAACCAATCCTTGTGTTCATTGTGTTCTTCATTCCTTTTCCTACCCTAATTGTTTCTTGATCATTAAGCAACAAGTTTATATTTTGTTTCCAAGGCATCCAATTCACAACAAATTGGTGTGGTGAGCGTGGAGAAGATGTCTTCAACAAAGTATGAGTTTGAAAAGTTCACCGGAGTGAACGATTTCGGTCCGTGGCGCTTGAAGATGAAAGCCCTACTGGTTCAGCAGGATTTTTTTTGGAAGCGTTGAAGGGAGAAGCAGCCATGAACGAAGCGTTGACGGTGGTTGAGAAGACGGCGATGATAGAGAAAGCCCACGTCGCAATTTTGTTGAGCCTTGGTGATAAGGTTCTTCGACAGGTATCAAAGGAGACGACGGTAACATGGTTATGGGTGAAACTTGAAAGTTTGTACATGACCAAATCGTTGGTGAATCGACTCTACCTAAAGCAAGCTTTGTATTCATTCAAGATGAGTGAACATAAAGTGTTGGTTGAGAAGTTGGATATGTTCAACAAGTTAGTTCTTGATCTTGAAAATATTGATGTTAAGATCGATGATGAAGATCAAGCATTGTTGTTGTTGTGCGCTTTGCCCAGATCACATGCCCACTTCAAAAAAAACCTCTTGTATGGAAGAGAGTCCCTGACCTTTGAAGAAGTTCAATCAGCCTTGTATTCGAAGGACTTTAATGAACGAAAGGAGCATAAACCTTCAACGGTTGGTGAAGATTTGGTCGTTAAAGGAAAATTCTTGCGAATGGATAGTAAGTTCGACAAGAAGAAAGGTAAAAGTCAACAGAAGTTTTACATGGGGAATCATCTGGTATTCGACACTATTATTGTAAGAAGGAGGGTCACACAAGAAAGGTGTTCCCTGAACACCTGAAAGATCATAGAGGTAAGGATAATGGAAATGCAGTTATTGTTCAAGATGATTTCGACTCATATGATGTTCTTGTGGTTTCGAGCAGCAACCCGCCGAAAGAGTGGATTATGGATTTTGAGGTCACTTGGAACATATCTCTAAACAAAGACTTGTTCGAGAAATTATGTGATCAAGATGGTGGATCTGTATTGTTGGGAAACAATAAAGCTTGCAAAATTGTAGGTGTTGGATCTGTGAGGTTCAAGCTCTATGATGAGTCAGTAAGGCTATTGACTGAAGTCAAGTATGTACCTGATTTGAAAAGAAATTTGATTTATCTTGGTGAATTCGACAAGAAAGGATATGTTTTCCAATGAGATAAAAGTATTCTAAGAGTCATGAAGGGGTCAAATGAAGTCTTGAAAGGCGTGAAGAGATAAAGCTTGTATACCCTTGAGGTTGAAGTTGTAAGTGGTTTGAAAAATGTATCCACGAAACCTTTGTCAAAGATAGAAATGTGGCACATGAGATTGAGCCATATCAGTGAAAGGAGCCTGGTCGAATTGGGGAAACAAAATTTTCTTGGTGGAGACAAAGTCGAAAAGTTGAAGTTTTGTGAACCATGTATACTTGGAAAATCTTGCAGAGTGAAGTTCAACAAAGTCAAACAAAGAACACATGGATCCCTTGATTACATCCATTCTGATCTTTGGGGGCCTGCAAGGTGTCCATCACATTCAGGAGCAAGGTATTTTCTATCCATAGTAGATGATTATTCTAAAAGTTATGGGTATTCATCCAAAAGACTAAGGATGCAACTTTTGAGAATTTCAAAAGTTGGAAGACTCTGGTTGAAAATCAAACTGGCAGAAAGGTCGAGAGGTTGAGAACAAACAATGGCCTTGAAATTTTGCAATGAGGCATTCGACGGTTCTTGTGGTTCCTCTGGTATTGCAAGGTATAAAACTACTACAAGGACTCCACAACAAAATGGTTTGGCTGAAAGGTTTAATCGAACCATCTTGGAAAGAGTTAGATGCATGTTGACTAGTGTTGGGTTAAAGAAGGTGTTTTGGGCTGAGGCTATTTCGACAGCAACATATTTGATAAATAAATGTCCTTCGACGATGTTATATATGAAGACACCTGAAGAAGTTTGGTCGGGACATCCACCAGATCTCGACAAACTGGGAGTATTTAGTTGCGTAACCTATGCTCACATTAGGAAAGACAAGGTCGAACCTAGAGCTCTCAAATGCATGTTGATGGGATACCCTAAAGGAGTCAAAGCTTATAGGATATGGTTCCTAGAGCCAGGTCATAGAAGGATTATCACCAGTCGAGATGTAGTTTTCAATGAAGTTGAAATGGCTTTCAAGAAAAATGATAATGTTGATCGAAGTGCAAAATATCTAATGAAGAGTTGGAACAGGTAGAGATTCATGTTGAGCTGGAGCATGTTGATGCTGAGTTGCGTATACCTATTGGCAAGATATAGGACACGAAGAGTTATCAAACCACCTAAAATATTTGGGTATGCATATCTTATAGCTTATGCCTTAACCTCTGCAAGTGAGGTTCTAGACGAAGAACCTAGAGACTATAAGGAAGTTTTGAGGAGTCGAAACAAGACTAAATGACTGAAAGCCATGGATGATGAGATGAAATCTCTTCATTATAACAACACTTGAGAATTGATCAAGAAACCTGTTGGAGCCATGTTAGTCAGCTATAAATTGATTTTGAAAGTTAAGGAAGGAATCGAAGAAGTGGCGTCAAAAAGATACAAGGCGAGGTTAGTTGCAAGGGGTTTCACTCAAAAAGAAGGTGTCGACTTCAATGATGTTTTTTCTCCTGTTGTGAAGCATATGTCTATTGGAATGTTGCTTTCCATGGTGGCACAGTTCGATCTTGAACTGGAACGAATGGATGTGAAGACTGCGTTCATGTATGGTGATCTAGATGAAACAATCCTGACGAGGCAACCTGAAGGGTGTGTTGAAAAGGGAAATTAGGATTATGTGTGCAAGTTGAATAGATCATTATATGGGATGAAATAATCTACTCGACATAGGATTCATTAGAAGTCAGTTCGACCATTGTGTTTACTTCAGATTTTGACCTGGTAATTGATTTGTTATTTTGTTGCTTTATGTTGATGATATTCTCATAGCAAGCAACAATGTCAAAGAGGTAATGAGGGTGAAGGATGAACTCAATAAGGAGTTCGAAATGAAGGATTTGGGATCTGCTTCCAGGATTCTTGGGATTGACATTCGAAGAGATAGAAAGTAGTTGAAATTATGCTTATCTCAAGAGGCATATCTACGGAAGATTCTCGAAAAGTATGGTATATCAAATTCGAAGCCTGTTGTAACTCCAACAAACTCTCATTTCAAGCTGAGTATTAATAAGTGTCCTAATACCGAGGTCGAAAGAGCTTATATGAAAATGTAGTAGGCTCTTTGATGTATGTTATGGTCTGTATTCGACCCGACATAGCATATGCAGTAAGCCTTGTTAGCAACTACATGGCGAATCCTAGAAAGGCTCGCTGAAAAAGCATTGATGTGCATTTTAATGTACATAAATGGGTCTCTGAACAAAGTCCTAATTTATGGTGGAGTATTGAATGCAGGTATAGCAGACAAGCAAAGAGTTGGTATTATTTTTACCGGGTGATATATACCGGTTAGGTTATATCGTATCGTGTCCATAGAGATTGGTTATTGATTCGTCGTTCGACAATTCTACCGTTAATGAGTTTGGGATTAAATGAGTTGAAAATAAAAGACAAAAAGTAAATGGACAAAAAATATAAAGGATAGAAAACTTGTATGGAACGAATGCACACTACCTGTCATAGACTTAAATCTACCGTCCAATTATACTCAGCCTACGATACTCATCTGTGTCATCACATACCTCTCACAACCTAAGCTATTTCTAACCCAAATTGATAATCCTCCCGAATCACCTCAATATCCATTTCTGGCATACCTCGACAACCAGAAGTCAATTGCGTCACCTCCATACCCATCTCTGGCATACTTCACTAACACAGAGGCATTAAGATAAGATACTCTAAGTAAATGTCAGCTCTAAACCCATTTCTAGCATTTAGAAACTTACAGATAATCATCCTAGGTAAGAGTCTAAGAAATCCATCTCTAGCAAAGCTCAAATCCCTAACATAGAGTAAAAACCTAAGACAATTACCAACACAGATTCATAAAGCAAACTTTATACAATGCCAAGGGCGACAAATATACATGAGTAAGAGGTAAATATACATACATAACCAACAAAATAGAGAAATACAAAGAGAAGAGAGGAGATACACTACTCATTTACACCGGTTTGTCAGAGCCTATCGGAGCAATCCACCTCCAATCATCCATTGCAAGACCTAAGTGTTGTTTTCTAAGCTAATCTATAAAAAAAATGTATGGTGATGGAATTTGGGAGCAACAACTTCACACCCCAAAAACCATAAAACTAAAAAATGAAGCAAAATGATAGTAAAAAGAAAATTTGGTCCGCACGCGTCGCCTGGTGAAATAAAGCATTGTCCGGCGACGGTTCCTATAAACTTGGCTCAGATTGAGCCAAGTCCTCAACTTGAAACAAATATCTATCGTCGCCCGACGACGGTTAGCTTCGCCCAGCGAAATCTCTTTTCCTCGTCCGGCGACCAGCAGCGAAACTAGGCAGGGTGAAACCTTAAAATTGATCCTCTTCCTCTCGCCCCACCGTCGCCCGGTGATACATAAGCGATGGCCCTCGCCCGACGAAATCTCTCAGTCCAGCAACTTTTTTTGCTTTTCCTGCATAACTTCCAATGGCTTCTTTCTTTTGCCTTATTCCATTATTGATCAACAATGCATCTTGGAGCTCCATTTGGATTTTATTCTCAATGCTCAAATAATGCAACAAATACCTACAAAATATATACAAAACTAATCAAACGGTACTATATGTACACAAAACACAATAAAATATATTTATAACAAAAAGCGGGGTTATTCAACGATTATTAACAAACAAGAACGGATAAATATATATATATATATATATATATATATATATATATATATATATATATATATATATATATATATATATATATATATATATATATATATATATATATATATAATAACTACATTTTGGCACTTTCCATGAAGCCTTGGGTGAAGATAGTAAAGTATTAATTGAATGATATGTCGACTATAATTATGCAGGTTGCATGGATTCCAAAAAATCTATTTTTGGATATGTTTTCATTATGTTTGATACAACAATTAGTTGGAAATCAACACTTCACAAGATTGTTGCATTATCAACCACTGAAGCATAATATATTGCTTTAACTGAAGTTGTGAAAGAAGCATTGTGGCTTGAAGGTTTTGCTAAGCAGCTGAAAGTTAGAGGGAAAGTTATCACTGTTAAATGTGATAGTCAAAGTGCAATATATCTGTCGAAGAATTCAGCTTATCATGAGCGAACCAAGCACATTGATGTGAAGTTGCATTTTTGTCAGAGGAGTAATCGAGCGTGAAGAAGTCCAAGTGCTGAAGGTTTCGACAGAACACAATGTTGATGATATGATCACCAAGACATTGCCAAGTTACAAGTTTTTCCACTGTATGCACTTGATAAAGTTGCGTGAAGAAAGCTAGTTCGTTCTTTGATAATAAAGTTTGTTCTAAGGTGGAGATTTATGAGATATTGGATCGAACTCTATTGGGTCGAAGGTAGTATCTTGGTTCGAAGGTTCGACAGAATTTAGCATGCAGTCGAAGGTTGCTCACATGCTGGTGTCAAAGTGTTACATGTTGTAGTCGAAGTGTGTTCTAGCGTGTAGTGTCGAAGGATGCTAGGATTGTTAGCATCGAATTGGGCAATGTTTGTTATGTCCAATTATTTAAGTTAGCTTGCATCCTAAGTTAGTCTGTAATGGATATTTGTGATAAAAAAAACCCATTAATTTAGTATGTTAGGTTTCTTATAAATAACAGACTAGTCTCTCATCATTGTATAATGCAAATCCTAATTTAGGATGAGAGTTACTTGTTATTCTTGTATACTTGTAATCTTGTTTTAAGAGGAAGAAAATAATAGCAATTAATAATCAATCCTTGTGTTCATCGTATTCTTCATTCATTTTTCTACCCTAATTATTTCTTGATCATTAAAATACAAGTTTATATTTTGTTTCTAAAACATCTGATTCATAATAATTAGCAGAAACATTTGTTTTGTGTTAGATTCTAATATTTATGGAGTAGATGGTGTTTGCAGGTTTTGTGGAAATTTTGGTCAAGATTGTTGTCTTTAGCAAAAAAATCTTTTATGCAATAGCATGTAATTAATTTTTATGTATTAATTGAATGAGATTGTTTTAGCTTGAGTTTGTGACCGTACTGCCTAATTTACACTTAGTTTAAATGTGTAAATTTTTGAAATCTTGAAATTTTGGTTTTCACGCAACTCGGAAATTAAGTTTTGTAAGGCACATATTGTTGCTAATTGATGATTCTCTTGTAGTTGAATCCCCTTTCCTCCGGACCCTGTTAGTTGATGGCTTGTCCAATTTAAAAGTAAGCGGGACGAGCGAAGTACTTTTGGAACAATCACTATCAGGGGCAGAGGCAAAGTATCACGAGGGGGGTTCAATTGAAACAAACCCCTGGATTTAAAATATTTGCACTAGTATTTCTATGTAACTTTTATTTTGTATCCCCTGAAAAAAGCTTTTTGCACCCATAATTCAAGTGACCCAAATTAATTTTAATTAATTCATTTTCTCATACCTTTTTCTCTCTAAACTCTCTCACTGAAAATATTTCCAATATTGCTCCACACTTTCCTCTGCCGACGGTGCCACAACCCACCACCACTACCACCAGTCCTCTCACTTTATCAGCGTTTTACTCTTTACTCAAGGCTTAAACATCATTCAAAAGGCTTAAACATCATTCAACTAGTTATTAAGGTAATCAAATTTATAATTTTATTTTAGGGTTTTGTCAATTTTGTTTTCCCTTTTTTCAAATTTATAACTTTAGGGATTAGAGAGAAAACCAATAGTGTTGAAGTTGAACCATTGAATAAAGAAAAGTTATGGTAGGAATTTGGAAAATCAAACTTCTTTGTCCTTACCGTACAATATTGTGATTTGTGAAACAAAATGAATTAGAAAATTGTATTGTTAAAAAACCAACTATTGCTTGAGATTTTTTATGGGAGTTTGCAAACTGAATTTTTCTACGTGAGTAATAAATTAAACAAGGTAAAATATTTTTTTTGTATACTCTGTGTGTTTGCAAAATGAGAGTGAGTTATGTCGGAATATTTTATTTATTTAATTAAATATTATTTTTGTAATTATATGGTATAATATATTTATTTAATTATATTAGTTATTTTTATTAATTAAAGTGTTTTAAATATTTAAGTGATCATGTTTAAAAATGCTATTTAGATTTTATATAAGAATTATTTAATTAATTAATTAGATAATTGAATGTGGGTTCAGATATGATGATTCAATTTGAGAATAATGAAAACCTAATTGGTTATCACACTATATTTAGACTATGGTTTCAATATAAGCAAATTATGTTTACTCTCCATCTGAAGAGTATTTAAGACATTAGAAATATCGGTTGAGGAAGAACCACACAAACCATCACTTTTAGGATTATCGTCAACAATATGATTGTCACGTCAGTATTTAAAAATTACCGTAATTAATTTTTTTTCTGAACAAAATTATATTATTTTGAAATTTTTAGTGTTGGATCTAGGGGTGTTCAAAATCAAACAAATCCAATAGAAAACTGCAAACCAAACCAAATCGAACCCAAACCGCAAAAAATCGCATTTGGTTCAGATTAGTTTGGGTCATTTTTTAACAAAACCACATGGTTTGGTTCGGTTTGCGGTTTGTATTTTGCAAACCAAACCAAACCGAATTAAAACGCATTATGTTACAACCTATGTTTTACTTAACTCACATCTAACCCAAACCTAAACCTATTATATATTAGCCTTATGATTACGGACAATTTTCTCATCTTTACAGTTATGGTTTCAGTTTCAATTTTCTTACATATCTCCTAACATTATCACTACATCTTCACCACTTACATCTTGTATCTTCTTCTCTAATCCCTACTCTCTTATATTGTTTGCTTTTCACGTTCTTATTTTTTATTCAATTTTTCTCTCTTTCAATTTCATTTTATCGCACATCTTTATCTCTAATCTCTCATCTCTTATGTTCTTTCTTTTTCATCTTCACTAATTTATCATCTCTTCTATTTTTTTTGTTTTATTATAATTTTTTATATTGTTTTATGCTATTATTTTATGTTTATTATTTCACTCTTGTATAATGTAACTTTTACATATTAAATGAGAAGTTATTGTCCAAATATGATTAATTTTTTTGTTATAATTTAGTAGTGTATCATGTATGAATGACCAAATACAAAATTATGTTGTCATATATATGTGAATGTATGACTCAACAAATTATTTGTAAAAAATCGAACCAACCGCACCGAACTAAACCGCATTAGTTTGATTTGGTTTGATTTTTTTCTAAAAGTCAACTGAATCAAACTAAACCGCATGTCTTTTTCTCTTGCGGTTTAAATGATTTTTTGCATCAAAATCACTCAAACCGCACCGCAAATACCTAGATGGATCTAAATTTTTGAAATTGGCGAAAAATATTTCCGCTGCGTTTTCTTGGATTAATATTGACACTGCATTTTCTTAAAACCGTCAATATCATTATTCATGTTTCGGTGAATGAATTAAATTTCAATGATTCTCTTTATAAAAGTTAATAGTATAATAATGTGATTATTTGAAAAGGAATTGATTTTTCTATGTTATGTATATAACATGCTCTTGCAATTGTTTTGTTTTTGAAGTAAGAGATGACGTGAGAAAAGATTATGGTTTTCCTGTACAATTACTTTTCCCTGCTTTCCGTAACATCGTTGGACGTTGGATTTATTGAGATTGTTTTCAAATTGACAACAATTTGAATCATTATATATTATATTGTTTTAATTATATATTAGTATAATAATAATGATAGTTTATTATTATAATAATATAACTAATAAATATGTTTATTTTATTTTATTAAAGTAATTCTTTTATGCCCTTCAAATACAACCGGTTTATTATACTGATATGTATATGATATAAACATAATCATTAAGCAATCAAGTAAATATACAATTTTGACATTATCGATAATGTTTTCTATTTAATTTATTGAATTCAAATTGTCTAGTGATTTTAGTTTGGTTGGTTGAAATAACAAGTTGCAGAAGTAACATTTGTTGTGTAAAATTGATTAATTCAGAATCACAAAAGATGTGGTGTGTAATTTTTTATGCGAATTATTATGATCGGCCAAAAGGAAGACACGGTTTGGCCGAAAAATTTGCATACCTGTGATGATAAGTATGTAGTAATTATCAAGGTTATCCATGTGGCTAATGATTGATATCAAAGACATCAATTATCTGACATGACTTAGTACTAATATTTGATCATTACGTGAGAGTACAACTTACAATTAATTCTTACAATCAAAGATTGAGAATTGATGGTGTTTTATGGTATCTTGTATAGGTCTTATCTAATTTTTATATAAAGAATATTGTGCATGTCTATATGGTTAATTGACATGCCTACTAATGTTATTGTATGTTTGTTGTTCTCCTAAATGGATCTAGTTACTGGTGCTACCGCTCAAAAACTTTGTTGCTCAGATTAACTCTATCCCTATGTTGAGTAGGATAAACTTCAAATCTTGGAAAGAATCAGTGGAGATTGTCCTTGGATGCATGAATTTGGATTTATCTTTGAGGGAAGAGTGTCCTACCGCCACTGCTGAGAACCCAAATGAAACTAAAATAGAAAAATGGGACCGATCTAACCAAATGTGCCTCATGATGATCAAAAGATACATACCTGAAATGAATAGGGGCTCAATTGTTGAGAGTGAAAGCGCCAAGAAGTTCCTCGAAACTGTGGAGCAATTCTTTTCTAAAAATGATAAGGCTGCGAGAATTTTTTTCGCAAAAATAAGAAGGGTAATTTTTTCACTTTTGTTTGTTCTGAAATTAATTTAGCTTTTGTACCTAAGGATACTTGGTGGGTAGATTCGGGTGCTACTACTCACATAAGTATGTCCATGCATGGTTGCATATGGAGCCGTCCGCCAAGTGATGATGAAAGATTCATCTATGTGGGCGATGGCAATAAAGTTGCAGTAGAGGCTATAAGGACTTTTAGATTATTCTTAAAGACCGGTTTTCATTTGGATTTGATTGAGACTTTTGTTGCACCGTTTATTAGACGGAATTTAATTTATGTTACTATTTTGGACAAATTAGGTTACACTTGTTCATTTGGAAACAATAAATTTAGTCTCTCATATGATTCAAACATTGTTGGTTCCGGTTCCTTGATTGATAATCTTTATATGCTTGATATTGAGTGCCCTTATAACAAAAAAAAAATACAAACAGAATCACATGGTACAAAACGAAAGTTAAATGAGAATTTCGCCACTTCATGGAATAAGCGATTAGGACATATATCTAAAAAAAGAATTCAGAGGCTTATGTCGGGCGGTATTCTTAGATCCCTTGATATGTCGGACTTTCAAGTCTGCATTCAACGTATCAAGGGTAAGCAGACAAATAAGAGGAATTTTCATGCTGAAAGAGCTAAGGATGTCCTAGAACTAATTCATACCGATATATGTGGTCCGTTCCCTACAGGTTCTTGGAATGGACAACGGTATTTTATTACGTTCATAGATGATTACTCAAGGTATGAGTACCTATATTTAATTCATGAGAAATCTCAATCCTTGGACGTGTTCAAGTCATTTAAAGCTGAAGTCGAACTTCAACTTGGAAAGAAAATAAAAGCTGTTAAATCTGACTGTGGTGGTGAATACTATGGTCAGTATGATGGATCAGGGGAACAACGTCCAGGGCCCTTCGCGCTTTTCCTCGATGAGTGCGTAATTGTTCTGCAATACACAATGTTGGGAAAACCCAACATGAATGGAGTTGCAGAACGATGAAACCAGACTCTTAAGGGCATGGTAAGGAGTATGATTAGTCATTCTTCTCTTCCAGAGTCATTTTGCGGAGAAGTATTAAAGACTGCAATTTATATCCTTAATAGAGTATCCAGTAAAGTAATAGCTAAAACCCCTTATGAGCCGTGGACTGGTAAAAAGCCCAGCATTAGACACCTTCATATTTGGGGATGTCCAGCTGAAGCGAGGCCTTATAATCCTCATGAAGGTAAGTTGGATACAAAGACAATTAGTTGTTATTTTATTGGATACACTGAACGCTCTTACAGGTATAAATTTTACAATCCCATCACTAGAACAATTTTTGAAACGGGAAATGCAAGATTCCTTGAAGATGTAGATTTTGGAGGGGAAGGAAGCATAAGAAGTGTTTCTTTTGATGAAGAAACTATTTCTCACAATGATCAAGTCTTTGTACCTATCATGTTTCCAGAAACAAATTCTGAAATAAACAATGATGTTATTAATAACACCCCTCAAGAACAAGACATCATTAATGAGTTTCTTCCTCAAGAACCACCTATAGTTCAAACTCAACAAACTCAAGAGCCACCATTAAGAAGATCCACTAGAGAGAAGAAGAGTGCAATTTCAGATGATTATGTTGTATTTCTTCAGAAACGTGAGGATGGCATTGGTTTGACCGAGAAAGATCCTATCAACTTTAGTCAAGCTATGCGGAGTCCAAACTCTCTTAAGTGGGTTGATGCCATGAAGGATGAGATGAAGTCGATGGCTGGCAATGATAATTGGGATCTCGTTAAATTACCTGAAGGAAAGAAACCCATTGGTTGAAAATGGATATTTAAAACCAAAAGGGATTCAAAGGGTAACACTGAGAGATATAAAGCTCGTCTTGTCGCAAAAGGCTTTACTCAAAAGGAAGGAATTGACTATAAAGAGACTTTCTCTCCAGTTTCTTCGAAGGACTCTCTTAGGATTATGATGACATTGGTAGCTCATTTTGATTTAGAATTGCATCATATGGATGTAAAGACTGTGTTTCTAAATGGAAACATTGAAGAGACAATATATATGGTGCAACCGGAAAACTTTGTGTTGGGAGACCCAAAGTCTATGGTTTGCAGACTAAAGAAATCCACGTATGGCCTTAAACAGGCTTCCCGTTAATGGTATTACAAATTTCATCAAGTAATATCCTCATTTGGTTTTGAGGATAATCCGGTTGATAATTGTGTATACCAAAAGTTTAATGGGAGTAAATTTGTTTTCTTGGTACTATACGTAGATGATATCCTTTTTATTTATTTATAAAAATATAGTTTAGCTACAGTTAAACTGTGGCTAATAAATTAAATTTAAATAATTTCCAGATGGTTTAGTTATGGGAAAGGCGTGGCTAAAAATTCCATTTTAACTGTGGCTGAAATAATGTTATCATGGTCTTTATAATCGTGGCTAACATTAGAATAAAGGAACCGCGACAACAATTCTTATCCACAGTTAAAAGTATATTTTTGTAATGTTTTAACCGTGGCTAAACACCGTTTTTTTTTTGGGTGTTTAGTGCCTTTAGTGTAAATTGAAAGATCAATAAATAATTAAAATAATAGTTAGATGAAAGACAAACAATAGTTAAGAGATTTATAGTATCAACTAGTAGAAGACTCGTGCCTCCGCACGGGTAAATTCATTCATATCTTACATTATTTGATAAGATTTGATTGTCGTTGATATGTAATTGTTATTATAAAATCACAATAGCTTAAAATATTTTAAAATAAATATGTAGCGAATTATCAACAAATATCACTAATAAATATTAATATTTACAAGTATTTTGTTTATGAAAAAATATTGTGGTGATAGTGTCCTATGAAAAAAAATGTTGTGGTGATATCGTCCCGTGAAAATATAAATTATTTAAAAAAGTGAATAAGAAAAATGTTTTAAAAATTGTTTTTTTCTAGGTAAACAAATCCAATGCACTGTACAATATTTCAGTGTTGACATATTTTTTGAGGTCATGTTACAGACAATTATGCATTTGAGGTATTACTAATTTTTGATCAAAATCAAACAGTCTTAATTTAACTTTTAAATCATCATATGTTAATAAAAAATTATTAATTTTACAAATGCGTGAATGCATGATCGAGGTGAATGCAAGAATCCAATTTCTGTTTTTCTGTCTTTTATCATAGGATGTCTAATGGCAAAATATTACCCTTAAATAAAGCAACCTCTGCCACTGATATGAAAGACACTCTCAATTCCCAAACAAATGAGACTATTTTAAGATGGTCTAAAATCCAAAAAAATATAAGATGGTATGTGCAATATGTAACGCCCCGTTTTAATTAATATTATATTATATTAATATTTTTTGAGTTACCGTTTGACGATTGTTTTGGCGACGAGAATATTTATATTAATCGATATATCTATTAATATATTTGGCGACGTTTCATTCGGTCCGGTTTTTATTCCGTTCGGTTCGGTAAAATATTATTCGGACCGATATTTAATTTCCCGGAATTATTTTAATTAATTGAGTTAATAATATTATTAGATATTATTAAGGTGTTAATTAATGAAATAAGTTAGGGGTGTCAGGACTAATTGTGTTGAATTAGGTTTACACCCTTGGCTAGTAAGAATGCATCTTAAATACACCATTTTCCTCATTTCCTTCCATAACACACAAAACCTAAGTTAGAAACTTAGAGAAAACTAGTGAGTGGGAGAAGAAGAAGAAGAAGAAGAAGAAGAAGAAGAAGAAGAAGAAGAAGAAGAAGAAGAAGAAGAAGAAGAAGAGCAAGAACAAGCTTGAAGTTTGGAATTGGTTGGAGCATCTTGCAATCATCCAATCACTTGAGGTAAGGGGTTTGATTTTCCACTTCCTATAGTTAGGGTTTGATGGATATGTTGTGGATTTGAGATGAAAATTGATAGTTCATTTATGAGTTTTGGTTGAATGATTGTTCAAATAACTTAGAAACGTTGGGTTAGGAGTATGGATTGGTAGTGTTTTATTTGTTAAGCTAGTAAGGATAAGTTGCTAGAATGAAGAAAAGTAAGAAAACTGTAAAACCATGAAAACTGTAAACCAAACACTGCGTAGGAAGAAGAAGAATTGGAAAGAGGAAGAAGAAGCTGGGAGGCGCCCACCTCAGCAAGTGGGGCGGCCGTCCCAGCATGCATGGCGCCCGCCTCCCCCTTAAGGCATCCCTAGGGCGTCCGCCTCATAGGCCTAGGAAGTGTGCAACGGAATTCCATTTCTGTGCGTCTGTTTTCTGTTTTTATGTTGTTCTGCATAATTGGTTTTTCCTGCATAATTCTCAGTTTGGTTCTATTTCTTTAAATTTCCTCAATTCCAAATACTACTAGTTAGTATTAATAAAATATAATTAGGACATAAGTTAGCCGATTAAATTTGGAACCCGATTATGTTCCGATTTTCTGATTTCGGTAATTTCGGCGACGGAGCAAATTGCTCCGAATTCAACGAAAATTGACGTGCTAGCTTAGTTCGACGTGTAGAATGTAGTGGTGAGGTTAGTTTTTCAAAATTAAGAGTTTTTACGAAACGAACCGAAATAGGCCAAATTACGGTTAAATTGAATCGGATTGCGTTTTAGTCAATTTAAGACACGTATGGACAACCTGATTACGATGTTGACGATTATGATTAATGCCGGCTATTAGGAATGGCTTTTGCGACGATTATGATTAATACCGGTTATTAGGAATGGCTTTTGCGACGATTATTGATGTTCGATTATTTTTCTATGTTTAGAATTGAGTGATTATTTGATGACGATGCTACATGATTTATACATGACTTTTGCGACGATTTGTTCATGATTAAATGACTTTGTTGATAATGATGATGTATGTCTTTGTACATGATGATGTGATGATTTTATTGATGTAGTTAATAAATGCTTCCGATTTGTGAATGCATGACTTTTGACGATGATGAATTATTGGTGACGTTTTACATAATGCAAATATGATGCGATGATATATTTATCTTGATGTGGATAATTTATGGCGATGTGGGCTTTATGCCAATTTTGATGAGCGATGATGATGTTTTTGTTATGTTGTTTTTATTTTCGAGTCACATACATTGCATTGGTGACGAGGGCTTTTATGCCAAGCTACGATGGGCTTTATGCCAAATGTTCCTAAGTATGGACAAAGCGACGGGTACCACATGCATAACATAGTTGTGTCTCATGGAGTCGGTTATGTTTATGATTGAGTTGTTTGGCGTTGGGTTTTAATTGATGGATTATGTGGAATTGCGATGATATATGATGTTTTGTTTGGCGATGATCTTTATGATGAACATGAAATGAATATGACGTGATAATTTCATGATAACTATACGATGAATATAAATGATGAGTTTTGCGATGATTTGACTTTGATGAAATTCTTAATGCAAATATGATGTGATGATGTTTGTGACGATGGACTTTAGCCAATTTGTGATGATGTTGCTTATGTTAATAGCATTGTTTGATGTTGTTGTTGTTGTTGTTGTTTGATGTTGTTGTTTATGATTGCCGTGTTGATTAGTGACGTATTGACTTGTGATGATTTATGTCAACGAGGTTATGGAGATAAAGTGTTGATTATACACATTAGAATGACGATTTAAGTGAGTGAGATTTGGATATGTGTTGGAATGCACTTATTAACCTATATCTTTTATGATTCCAAAACTATATATATGTTATCATGCCTTTAATTATATGTTTTGGAGTATCTCACCCTTTACTTGTTTCGCCTACCTTTATTGGTAGCGTGTTATGAAGACGGAGTTTATAGCTGCTGTTAGTCGAGTCGGTGTCGCTCTGATACGTAGCACTCGGGGGAATATTTATGTTGTCTTGTTGTTGTTCTTTTGTTGTTATTCCTGTTGTGAATAAGAATCATACTTTATGAAAATATGATTTAATGAGGAGGTTTAATAAAGAAGGTGTTTTTGATTTGTAAGACTCAATTTATGATTTCCGAGGATGCTATGTATCCGAGATTTATATTTTAAAGCAAACTGTTTAAAGTGATTTGGTTTTGAAGGTGTGACGCCTCAGTATTGAATTTATGAAATTTTAAATTACTCTGATTTTTGCATATAAAACCTTGGGTAATATTGGGGTGTTACACAATATCCAAGAGTTTGGGGTTCTTGGTAGACACGTTGAAATATATTTGAAACTTAGGTGTGACAATCACTTAGACAAACCTTCCTAACTTAAAGACACTTCGTTATGCAAATTCTTATGATAAGGATATACTCACAATGAGTGCCACAAGAGAATTTATAATTGTGCACAAACAAATGATAATGAGAAATCATATATATTCAAATTAAAACAACAACCATGTGTCTTTTTGGTTATCTAAAAGTTAGAAAATTTTACAAATTTGAAACAAAGTACTTAGACTAATACAAGTAACATTAAATTACAACAGCATCAAAATAAAAGCAGTGGTAATTGGTAAAGCATAAAAACTATATAGCAAGTTAGGACATAGTTGTTTCTGTCATTTGTTTTGCTTATACTTCTATCTATACTCTTGACTCGGTCGAAAATTGAGACAGTAATACTCAGCAGCTAAGATGACGGTTTCCTCTTTCAGATCAATAAATTATTGTTTCTCCCTATTATACAGATCCACCAAAAATTGAGGTTTTCTTAGTTATCTCAGTAAATAATGCAACCATGTCACTCTCCTCCATCTTCTTCTACACATATTATCAATAAGAAAAGTAAAATATACGATATACATATATGACGTTGATATGAAAATTCTCAGTAGAGATCACAAAACTCAAAACATACCGAAATGCGACCTCTGCCACATGTGACTCCTTGACAAATCTTCTACAACCACAAGGCATACTAAACCGAGATAATAAATTAAACCCCGTAGTTGGTGAAAGATGCATATAAAGACTGTTAAAGACACACTGCAACATCAATGCACGAATAGATCATCGATCCATCGAAACACATGATTTGCATATAAAAGAGAAGGTATATTTGCTCAAAACAACAAGACATATTAGAGTGATAAAAGTGAGACAACTGCTATTTTTTCACATTACATTATTGTCAAATAACGACTATAGTGGCACTATAGTATGGTAGTATCTCAAAATTTGAACAAACTGCTATTTTCCATGATTTGGAATACACAATGAGACAAGAGAATAAGTGATGGATTTCGATGTTGCATACCTGCATATGGCACTAAACCACATATTCTCTTCAACTGTGCAATTCCAAGGGCTTGAAAGATTTCATTGTAATTATGTATAATTTATGGTGGAAATATCTCTTAACAAATCATGTCTACATGTTCAACCTCCAAGTTCAACCTGCAGATTAACTCATATGTGTATCAAGGCATCTACCAAATCCTACCTACGTGTCTGATAGATTTAGAAAAGATATATAAGCTCAATCAGAAACATGGATAAGGCCACGTTAACAAATCAACTCAGGGTGACATCAATAAAAAAGAAAACTTTAAGATCAACAATACGACAAAACTTCATAGAATCAGACACATGAGGTCTTATGTACTCTAAAAGCTTTTGTTAGTTTCTTGGTAAGTTTCTTTCTAGCAACATCATTGTCACCTGCATAAACTTCTCAAATGGATCTGAAACAAATTAGACTTTTTTAGTATGCTAACAATTAAGGCTAAATGAGTTTCCATAGATGCTGTAAACATAGATTCAAAATATATCTTAGCTGTTAGCACACAACAAACCTGAATCGCAAAATAAATATTTAACAATTGGTCTGATACTTCACTCAAAGCAATATATAACTATTATTTTTTATAATGCCAGGGTTATTAGTGTTGACAGATATTCTATTGATTCTTAGTTTTGTGCCTGAAAAAATTCGTCAATCCGACATAATCGTTAATATTTTTTTAATATCACGCGTTTTCCATTGAAATTCCAAGCAAATTAATTCAGATATTCAAAACACAAACTGATCTTAACCTCCTATTCCCTTTAATCAGTGGCCGAAATTCACCCAAAAACTTTCACATGGATCAACTCTAATCTCTAAAAAAAACTCTAATCAATATCAACAAAGGCCCTAACAATTTTAACAACCAGAACAATACTCACCATAATAGCAATAGTTTCAATTGAAACTACTTAGTTAGCAACCTCAACATTTGAACGCCATAAATAAGTACTCCATACCCACATAAAACCATTCAGCCCGTGCAATATACCTAAGAGTAAATCTAAAAATCCACAATGTTTTAAACATTTAAATAGTTGAAGAAAAGTAACAAATAAAAACAAAAATTATGATAGCATAAATTTTTTGGAGTGCTATGCATAAAGTGGTTGCACGAAATTAAGTAATAAGTTGAAATGCAACAATCAAATGTATATATTCAAAAATAACTATAGTAAATGAGTTATAATTGTGACTTTGAGTTATAATTTACTATAATTATCACTCAAACTTCAGTATCCAATAAGCAATAATTGTTATGAAATAATTGATGTATATATTAATGTTGAACAAGATTGCTGTAACAGAATTGTGCAGATCTTACATTTATGATATCATATGCATCATTCTAGCAACTATCATCAATCTACTGTCTTCTTGCAATTTCTGAAATTCCACAAAAGACAAGACAACATAATTAGAATTTATGATTTGAAGAACTTACACTATGAGATGTCAGAAAACCAAATTTGGGCGGAGCTTGTATATTGCTTATGCAAGCTAATAAAAGCCGTTCACAAAATCACAAAAAGATATAATGATTAACTCATTCATTCGTTTCATGTAACAACATTCCAAGAATCGGAGAGAATAGAAACTCACATGTAAAAACTCAGAATGTAAATTATATATTTAAAGGAGCAGAACAATATAAGTAATGTATAGAATAATGCCACGGAAATCACTTGTTACTGCAGTTACATACCAAGATTATTGCACCTACATACCAAGATCATTAATACAATTTAGGTTCTGAAATACAACACAAAATACGGTAAAACTTCAGTCGTGAGGTCGTGGCCACCGATGCTACCAATTTTTTTTTGTAATATAATTGGAGGCAAGAAAAGAAAAATATATACCATTTCCACTCAATGAATGAGCCTGATCTCCAGTGGTATAATAAAAACCCCATGTAAAGCTGTAAAGTGATTCAAATAATGATTCATGTTAGTCAAGTTTCAAACAAATAAAAGAAAATATACCGAGAAAAGTCAGTTATCACGTGCACATACAGTTATCACGCAGATGCTAGGCCACTCTGTAATTTTGAGATGTTTGTCCTACATGAGTTAAGGACTGAAGATCATTAACACAATTCAGGTTCTGGAACACAACACACCACCATATCACCGTAATATGCATTATTATTCATTGCATATGAGATATAATATGAGCAAATTATATATAACATTTAAGAGAGAGAGAGAGAGAGAGAGAGAGAGAGAGAGAGAGAGAAAACTATCAGTGAGCAGAATACAAAGAATCAGAACAAAGACAAAAAAACGGAAGACTAACAATCCTCGCACCAAAAGACTCAACTTTCTCACAAATCAAAGCCGGGTTCTTGAACTCCGTAAATGAAAACAAAAAATTGAAATCTTACAATTCCACATTTTGCCGCAATTGTTGATAGCAATAATTTTGATTCTCTTAGTAACCCTATTGAAACAGTGGCAGACGTAACTTGTTATCTACTAAGTTGAAAGCTAAAAAGTAAAACATAAAATAAATTAAACAAATAAATTTATTAGAAAACAACATACCCATATATATGCTGCAGATTTCCTAAGTCATACCCTTATGAGAAAAAAAAACATCAATAAGTTAAACTTGGAAAAAGAAATGAAAAAATAGAAAAAAAATTCACAGCCAAAATCATAACAAATAAATATTTGTCTCTTGATCTCTCTTTTTCAGCTTTTGAGTTCATGCCCTAATTGTTTCTTCTTTTATTCCCGTAACGAAAATGCAAAGAAAACTCCTAAAACTCCTAAATCAAAGTTATGAATGAGAGAGTGAAAGAAGAAATTTCACAGAAAACCCATAGAGATTGAAAGATGCAACACCTTTGCGGAAGATAATGAGTTTTATCAACCGATCATGCTCGATATGTGTCCCGTACTGAAGAACATGAATTTCAATAAGCAAGTGACCATCGTTTGTTTGGAAACAAATATGAAACACACAAAATAAGGGAACAAAAGTCGGTGATGAAAAAAGCTTGCGTTCTTACATGATTGAAAGGGAGACGAAGGAGTTGTAGAAGAAGATGAAACTTACATGATTGAAACGAAGACGATAGAGTTGTAGAAGAAGATGAAACTGAGGCAGAGACGAGAGAGAGGAAGATATGATTTGTTAGAGAGAGGAATATAATGAAAAGTGATGGGGATTAGAAGATGTAGTATGTTCAAACCGGTCATTACCCGAGAACGGTCTATTATCCGGGTAAAGATTTTCCTCCATTTCTATTTGAAAAAGATTGTGACACTTGACAAGATGGGGTAATTCTATTTGATAGATTGTTGTATATATTGAATTACCAAAAAAGACATTTGTTAGTGCAAATTATTTTTCTAATCAAGGGTAAGAATGGAAGTGCTTAAGCATCTTCCATTAGTTAGGTAGTAGAAGTTACAAAGATATGAAATTTCAAAGGCACCCAATCCCTTTTCGTACACTTTTACACCTGATTACCAAGAGATCATGGTATGTTATACTGCTACTTACCAGTCTACCTACCCTACTTATTAGAACCAGAAGATCATGATGAATTAAAGTATAATGGAAACACCAACTATTAGCAGGAAGAGAGTGGGTCAACACCTAATACAAGAATTTTTCTCACACATAGAACACTTAAAATTACTCAAAATGGAAACAGAAGAAAAGGACCGGGCTCACAGAATCAGCTCCTCCAACAGTTTTTGACCATACCATCTTCTCTATTGTGTACCGTCAGGGTCCACTCTTTGCTTCATTTAAACATTTCACTCATCCTTTGATGTGTTTGAGAGTTTTTGATCAAAATTTATTTTATTTAAAAATTTTAAAATATAATTTTTTAAATTTTATATTTAATTCATTTTTATGTAAAATATTCAAATTTAAGTTATTTATATTGAGTTAACTTTTAATTGAAATCAATTTATTCAAATTTATTTTCATTGTCAAAGTTTCAGAATGCATGTAAATTTGTTCCAAAAGTGTAAATTTCAAAAAATTTAAATATCATTCACACAATAAAAAAAGTACTATCTATTTTGGAAACAAATTACCAGAATGCATACATATATTCTAGAAAAGGGATTATGGCCCACCGATGTGTGTAACTAAAATATGGGTGCAAATAAGAACATGTACTTAGTTTTGTATACTAGTAGTATATACACAGAGGGCCCAGGCCAAACAAAATAATAAAAAGCAAGGGAATTTCTCTTTGCACACCCTTGTAAAAAGGTGTATGGTGAAATGGTAATAAATGATTTATATTTTCGAACTCCAAACGCAATTTTTTCTATAAAATACTTAATTTCGGAGATGCATATTCGAATAAATCTTACTTTTTACGAAAAAATATTTTCGAATATATATCTTCGAGTTGCCCTTATTTTTTACGAAAAAAGTACTCCCTCCGTCCTATATTATTTGTCGCACTTGATAATTTCATTCAGATTAAGAACAATAATTAACAAAAGAGAGAATAGTAATTTTAACAAATTATTCTGATTAACTATTGGTGTATTCAAATTATCATTAATGTTATGTGAGAAAATAATAAATTAAAGAGTATTTATTAGAAGATTAAATATAAAATTGCATTTGATAATCTAAAGTGACAAATATTTTTGGACACCTTTTTCTTCTAAATGTGACATTTATTTTGGGATGAGTGGAGTATTTTCTAATATGCATATCCAAAAAATTTATTTATTTTAACTTAGTATTGTATATATCTGAATAGGCACATTTAGTAACTATGCATCAGCATTACAACAAATATCCAAATATAACAATTTTTTTATGCAGGAAAACAATTGAAAAATAGAAAAACGATTAAAATAAAATTATTAAAAATTTGAACATACAACTAAAAATCAAATAAAATTAAATTAAGTGTCTATAAATATTTCAGATTTTTTCAAAAATATGAAAATAAAAAATAAATCAAATAAAATAGAAAAATAAGGAATTTAAGATTTGTAGGGTGGTGTCTCGTATTTTGATACCTAATTTTTTCCTTGACGAATTTGCACGACAAAATCTCAATTCAAAGTCGATTTTTCAAAAAATTAGGTTTTTTATGTTAGGACGCGTAAAGACAAAAAATGCAAGAACGCAAGGGCGAGAATACGATGATACAATTTTTATGACTCTAATATTAGTTACAATCGACAAAAAAATTTCGATAATGATGTCAATTTCAATAAAAATACGTAGTAATGTGTTTAATAGTGTTTTTCAAATATGCATTTCCAATTTATCTTAGAAAATTTCAAAGATGTATCTTCGAACCAATTACTACTTAAGATATGAAGGATGCGTTCGAAAATATATTTTAAAATAGATCCAAAAATATTTTAAAGTTTTCCTTGATATATACCAGCAAATAAAAGAGAAATTCCCTAATAGCAACTTGTTATCTTGTCTTGAAAAAATAATCGAAAACAAAGTCCATCATTAAGAAAGTGAAGGTCACTTGCAACATAATAATACCATGATGCACAAAAAGTAAATTACTTGATTGCAGGTTTTTAACATAAAACTGGATTCATAAACATGGAAATCTAAAACCTCTATTTTACAAAATTTTAACTTATACCCCAACAATTAAATTTCTATTCCTACAATTTTTAAATCATTTTACTTTTTACTATATATCAAAAAATACGAACTTTCTACTCTTCCTCCGCATTTTAGAACGATTAAAAAAAATCTTTTAGTTAAAAAAATATTAATAATTTTTAGCAACAGTTCAAAACCGTAGTTTAAAGTAATAAAACGGTTTTTTTTAAAATAATACCGGAACACTTATCGAAAATGTTTTGATTGGATGTATTATTAAGACATCGAAACACTTTTTGAAAGTATTCCGATTTAAAAAAATTATTAAATGAGTTTCAACAACAGTTAAAAACTGTGGCCTAAAATAACAAAACTGTTTCTTTTAAAACAATTTATCATACCGAAAGATTTATTGAAAGTGTTTTGATTGGATGTATTATTAAGATAACAAAACATTTTAAAAAAATGTTCCAGTTAAAATAAATTGCTAATGAAATTTTAGCAACGATTCAAATTACTATTTTTTAAAAAAAATATCATATAAATGTTCCGGTTGTGTGTATTATTAAGACATCGAAACATTTTATAAAAGTGTTCCGATTAAAAAATATATTAAAAGAATTAATTTTTGTAATTGACAAAAATTAAACTAAAGACTAAATAAGACTTCTAATTTTCTCATTCAACTATTAAAACCAATATAAACTCTATATAGATTTATATATTTATAATTAAAATGAGTTTTTTTAAAATATTTTTGTCATAAAATTTTGAAATTTTTTAAACTCTTGTTTGAGTCGCCTTACTCTTACACCGGCCTAATGTATTAGAAAAGCACATATTTCCTTACCATATATTTTCTTTAAAATTTAATTATAACAGAACACCCTTTTAAAATTTTAAGATATATGCTACAAAACTATACCAAAAATATATTTCTACATTCAATTGCAATGTCAAACAATGCCCTAAATGATTCTTCAAATAAATTGGCATAAAATTCAACCTTCAAACTCTTTAAAGCACATATTATAAACTGAAAATGACATCCATTCAAATGTGTTATTATGATATAGATTCCAAAATAACTCATAAAATCATTACAATTCATCTGCTCTATGATGATGACTAACTTATTTTTTTATTAGTTGCAGTTATGCCACTGTGCATGCATGCATGTGCCTAACTATTGCAGAAATTATTTATCCAAAGAAAATGATGAAGTGCAAAATTTGCAACACATTCAATGAATTTTTCTGCACATTAACTGTGTGAGAAAAGACTTGTTTGAAATTAAAACAATAACTTTAACTTGACAATTACTACTATATGATATTTGATCAACTTTAGACATAGAATACTTTTGAGTCATTCCTTTGAGAATTTAGAATATTTCTTCCACCGCTTGTCAAAAGATAGATTGAATTTGATTCTCATGATCAATTCATGTTTCTAACAACTTTAATTAGCATTCATAGAGCATATAATAATCAAAAATCCATGTGGCATGGTTTTTTTTTTTACATATTTCACTACAAGAAGGTAATATTTTTAAACTTGATTCCATGTATTTTTTATCACACATTAAAGACCGTGACTTTCTACACCTCACAAAACTAAACCCTACCTTTGCGTACCACTTGCATTGAGTTGTAACTTTCTACACCTCACAAAATGCTTTTTCTTCAACATACCTTTATTGATTGCTTCTTTTCATGTTGAAATTGAAAGTTAGAGTTGTTGTTCTTTAACTATCAAAAAGTGAAAACTAGTAAAGGTGGCCTTGTTTTAAGGTCATTCGTACAGAATGGTCCCCTCATAAGGAACTAATACCTTATTTGAGTTGAGCTGGAAAGACATTTCTTTTGCTAAAGCAAGATTTTTCAAGTGGCATAGCATGCATATTGCATGCCACATGGTATATGTCAATATTCCACATATGAACAATTAAATATATTAGACCAAAAACAAGGTTAAGTCATGCATGATGCTTGATCCATTCCCCACGTTTTAAGTTCTTCATACTTGGGGCTCTGCATAATCCCTAACTCGGGTTGAACAACAACATTGCTTTATGTTTTCACTCGATCATTAAAAAGTTACTCTTTTATTTTTTATTTTTAATATTAACATGTTATTTTTAAAACTTATGTATTGTTGAATAAATTTATTTTTGATTCATGAAATTAGAGGGTGTGATGTTGCTTCCATGGTCACAATTGAGATGGATGACACCCTTCGCCTTCCTCTATTATGAAGAGAGAATTTAATGGCGATTACTGTCATCAATTTTGACTAGCACACTTTTATTATGAAGTACGTGGTTCAACTTAGTCAAATTCAAGGTCATGAGCACCTATGGAATAAATATATTCCATCCCGCTAGCTGAAAGGAAGGAGTGTCTGGTTAAGAAGAAGGTTAAGTGTGGGGATCAAGGGACAAATAGTCCCAAGAGTCACCCAAACGACCTTATCACGAGAGGAGCAAGAGATATGTTGAAGGCGACGCCCTCGATGAGAGTACTTGACCCTTAAGTCCAAAAGCAAGCTGAAGACTCTTTTCTTTCTTCAAAGGACAATGCAATAGTAATCTCAAAAAAGGCTAGGGCAAGTGAACAGTCTTTGCCGGCTAGGGATAAGCCCCCCCCCCCAAATTCAATGTGGAATGATCCGACATTTAACGCCATAAAGTTCATTAGCGCCCACCTTCCGTTTCCTAAAGATTTTATTGACGACTATCACGTCATCCATAACATGGAAACTCATAAGGTGTATGATTTGGTGAAACATCACCTACTTAGGGGTTTGTTAATAGTGCGAGTCCTACGCGAGAAACATGCCTAAGTCAGTAATGAGTTGAAGTTCAAGCTCTCCATTCACTACTAGAAAAGCTACTTTTTATGACAACGATTTGACCTAACATATAAAAAATGGAGGTAAATTTTTGCGACACGCCCTACTTTTTTTCTTAATATATAATCTATTCTGTCGATTTTTTTAAAATTCGATGGGGTAAACTTATTCAATGTACATGCTTCGAATCACAACATCGTCGGATTATGTTTTATTTCATTAAAAGTGAGGCATTATTGGATATTTTATTTTTAATATAAAAATACGCCACTTTTCACCTCAGTTTTATTTTGTAACAAAGGTGAATTTGTTTCTCTTTAGTTTGTAGCATTTAGTTTCACTTGTCTAAACAACACAAGAAGAACCCTGACGAAGAGTCCTAAACAACGAGATACATAAACACATATCATATTTAATAGGATGATAATATGTGTTTGTGGCTCTCATTTCTTCTTCTTCAGATATCCAAATTATTTTCTTTCACTTTTTCATCAAGGATTTGGTACGTCAAACATCACTACTCATATTCTATATTATTGTTGTTGAGATCCAAAATTCTAGAGATTTTCTCTTGTTGTTGTTACTCTTTAAACTAACTATGTTATATGCTTATTGATGTTTTTGTTATTGTGGTTAAGATCCGTTATTGAGACCCTAAATTCTAGAGGTTTAATATTGTTGTTGTTATTGTTGTTTAAACATATTTATGTTATATCTTTATTGATGTTGTTGTTGATGTTGTCTTCTTGTTGTTGAGACTCGTTGTTGAGACCCTAAACTCTAGTTTAAACATATTTATGTTGTAGTTTTGTCGATAGATTTTTTTTAGTTGTTGTTTTTGAGATGTTGATGTTTTTACTTTGTTGTTTAGATGTTCTACTATCGAAGTTATGAAAATCTATACGTTGTAGTTTAGTTATTGTTGTTGAGTTTGAGTTTTAGATTGATATTGATATTGAATTTATATTTTTTGTGATTCTTTGTGTAGCTCTCAATTTATTCTGTCAAGTTGGGGTTATTATATCTAACGTCAATTATTTGTTTCACTAATTAACACATCTTTGAACATATAACCTATATATTAAGTTGATTTTGGAAATAATCATATAAAAATTATGTTGTATTAGAAACATATCTTACACTGCATAATGACTTTCCAGAATTATGCAACTTATCATTTACCTCATGGTCTTTTATGATAACAAATTCTCCAATACTTCTAGTTTTTATTCAACGTTCTTCCTTATTTGTTCATTTTTTAAAACATCAAATTTTATGCTTTCAAGAATGACTTAGTAGAAAATAAAGTGTTGAATAAAGAACTTGAAACATTGGAGAAATTTTAACCATGAAATAATGGGAGATAAATGATGAGTTACATGATACCTTAAAATCATTGATTAGTGTAACTTGTTCTTCAAATATAACATAATTGTTCACATAATTATTCCCCTCACCTATTTTGAGACATTATATGTTCAGTTAGGGTTAAAGAAATAATCAAACCACATTAGATTTAATAAACTCAAACGTGTTTTACCTATCGATGTTATGTCAAAATTGAGGTGAAAAGGTATTATACTCGTCGATGGAAAGCCAAAACCGATGGGAAGGGTGTTTTTGCCCATTTCAGAATTCCAAAAACGATATCCATGTGTATCGAAGCCATGGCCTTTACATATTACATATCAGTTGTTTTAAAATTGAGAGGTAAGTTGCCGCACTTTTCATGATGCCCTTCGTTACCTCGCCTAAGAAACCGAGGTAAGACCTCTTTTTTAACTGAGGTAAAAGTTGTTTTTGTTGTATTTATTTTCAAGGGAAATATCGCCAAATGTCAAAAGATAGTGAAGACATTAGCCAAAGAGAAGGAAAAACTAAAATCCAACCTTACAACAGTGGTGTTAGAGGCTCAAACTCTCGGTGTCACAGAGAAGAGCCTAAATGAGTCCCTTATGGAGGCCTTTCTCTCTCAAAAGAAGTTGGAGGAAGAGTTTTCCACCCTAAAGGATCAATTTTTGAACACCTCTTATTAACATTTTGAGCGAGGAAATGAGCATGTAGTCTTCCTCTACCCTGAGCTAGACATGACTCAAATGTATATCTTCAAAGTGACATGTGATGGTTAATTAGTGGAATAACAATAGGTATCATCTCTTCATGATTCCAACATATCTCATGATTGGGATGCTCATATTGAACTTGAAGGCGACAAAGAGGGGGGAGAAAACTCTCAAGGAGGATTTTTCTTTCCAAGAGAGATTTCTAGAAGAAATATAGGTTACGAAGGAGGGCCAGTGAGCTTAATGCCTCATTATGGATGCCTTTTATGGATTTATTTTTTAATAATTCCCTTAGGGTTTTAGTAATGATGTTCTTAAGGGTTTTGTGTAATAGCTAATGGCGTCACAAAGAGCTTTTATTTCACTTTTTCTCCTTGGGGGTTTGATTAATAAATGATGATCTTAGATTCATTTTCCTTAATTTTATTTAGTAAAATATCTTGAACAGGTTTCTTGCCACTATATGCCTTAGTAAGGTGACAAGGATACCTTCATAAGGATCTCGCTTGAAACATTTATTGCCTCTTAGGGACGGAATGATTCCTCCATGAGGCTGCAGCGTGGATAATTAATTTCTTCTTGGGTGGTAAGGACTCCAACAAAAAATATTTCCTCGTAGGCTTCAAGGATTCCTACGTGAGGATCCTGCATAAAAGGTTGTCTCGTGGAAAACAAAAATTTGTGTATGAGGATCTAACATAAATATTGATCCATGGTCAATAAGGATTCTTGCATAAGGATCCAACATAAAATATTGTCTCATAAGCAACAAGGATTCCTATGCGAGGATCCCTCATAAAAGATTGCTTTCAAAGGTTGCAAGGATCTACATGAGGATCCATAATAAAAGATTGCCTCATGGGCGATTTTGATAAGATTTTTAACTCTAGTCATCAACTCTTGTAAAAACGAGAGCAACAATATTTCAATATTTGTATAATTATCCATCCTCCTTACAATTAAAGGCAAGTGAAGTTCTCCCAAAAAATAAAGAGTTTTTGACAAATAAACCATACTCTCGACAGAGAAGGTACCTTGCCTTAACCAATCCAAACAATAAATTCAAAAAAAAAAACCATGGCATAATGCCTAAAGAAACTAATGGAATTTGAATGACCTCTTTGTCTTCCATCTCCATGCTTCTCTAGAATAGTGTGGCCAAATCTTCACCGTCAAGAGCTATTATCTTTGTTTATGTTTCCTGCTTCAAGTCTACAAAATTCACTTTCTGTTTCTTTGGTTACTGAACAATGACCATGACCTTAGTCGCCATATTCAACTTCAAACTATCTAGATAACACATCACATGGTCATTTACCATCTTAATGATGCATCTTTGAGGTGCCAAAAAGAGGTTTGCATCTCAGGGAATCAAGGCTTCAATAGTTCTAATTTGTGTATTGATAGAGGTGACATGCTCTTGAGGTTTGTTGTGTCTATCACACTAGGCTAGTGATTAAGGATTGAAATTATATGGCCCTAATGTCCTCTATATTTCATCAGGGAGAGGTTGGGTGTCCAAAACTTAAGTTTCACTGGAAGGGTAAGTCTATTGTTGGAGATGCTAGATGTGAAGGATATTGTCATCTTGAGTCTAACTCTAGCAACGTAAATAATCCTCGACGACACACATTTTTTCCGTGACACGCTCATCTATGCCTGAATGAATGTGGGCTAAAGTTTTTACCTATTTGTTCATAATATTGAATTAATTGGTTGAAGATAGCAATTTATATGTCTCATGCAATAGTGGCTTATGTCAGTTTTACTAGAGTCCCACGGTGGGCGCCAATTGTACTTCCTAAAAGTTCAATAAGGGGGAACCTCTAGCTATGTTGGGTTATCAGAGGGGTTATGGTTGGTTGGTTTTAGAGAAAGTTCATCATGTATGGATGGCGAGAAAATTTGTATTTAGGTGATTTCTTAATGAATTTAATGTCCTCCTCAACCTTGTGGTTGAGTAATTTATAGAGGTTTTTTGGGTCTGGATCTTCGGACCCAAAGGGGGGTTATTATGTCCCTCTTAGGATTGTGGGGTTGTTATTACCCTTACTTTTCATGATAACATGGCTTTTCAATTTGATTAAGATTCTATATCATTAGGGCCTAAAGCCACTTCGATCCCCGTGTATCATGAGTGGGTAGCATATGGTTTTTATCGAAGCTCATTAGTGGATGAGTGTTACGACCAATGGATGATTTTTATGATAAATTGGTGATTGTTATGATCAATGGTTGACTTTGTTACCCCTTTAGGGATATACGTGACATTCACCTATCCTTAGTGAACTTTGTAGTACCTCTTGTAGTTTTTTTGAATTGCCCCAATACCAAGACAATGAAAAATTACTGCAAGTAAGGTGAGAAAATGATGTTTATGGTTGCTTAAAAGGTTGAGGGAGCAACATATAATCCGAGGGGCATTAAAAGAAATTTGTAATGATTAAGCTTATTAAAAAAAGTTATCTCATGAATGTCATTGGGTGCATTCAAATTTGATGGTACCTAACACTTAAGTTTAATTTAGAGAGATAGACATAACCATATAGTTCATCTAATACTTAATCGATAGTAGAAATAGGAAAATGATCATTTACTAAAATGGTGTTTAAAGCCCGTGAATCAATGAAAAACCTCCATTCTCTATCTTTTTTGAACAAGAAGAACTAGTGATGAAAAGACATTATAGCTAGGTTGAATAAGTCCCTGTCAAACCATATCTTCTATTTGAGTTACTATCTCTTCCTTTTAAAAGTGATGATAACGGGAAGACCTTACATTAACTAGATTGATCATTCCATTAACGGAATGTGGTGATACACATTGCCATAATGGAGGAACCAAAGTTTGTTTTTGAATAATTTATCAAAATATTGTAGCAAAGTAATGGTTTGAAGATTATTAGGAGGTAAAGGATTAACTATTGAGGAATAAGACACTTGAATATGAAACAAAGTGTCGAGATCTTGAGTTGATACATTATTTTGAGCTGATAAAGGAAAACTTCTTTTGGACTGTGATTTGGTTTTTCTGCTATTTGATCACCTCTTTATAGTGAATAAAATTCATGGTAAGATTTTCAAAATTTGTTAAGATTTGGCCCAATGTCTGAAGCAATTGGACTCCTAAATATGCACCACTAAAAGGTAAAACAAAAATGTCTGCAAAAAATTGATTCGGGCGCAGTTGAATTCAAAGTTGAGGGGAAAAAATAAGAACATTGGAGTTCCTTACCATTTCAACCAAAACATGGAACTCTTGGGTTGGTTCAAGCTTAAGTCCAAATTTTTTACAACTGATCCTGTATAAATTTGTGGGTACTCCCATTATTAGTCAGAATTCTAACTGTGTTTTACCCAAATGTGATCTGCCACGTGTAGGATTTGAGGAATACGATTACCCATAAGGGCATAAAGGCTAATTCGGGTCTGGTTTGGGTTTGAGAATCCATTAGAAGAGAGTGTGTGAAGTAAGAAATAGTTGGTTAAGGGTATTTTTGATTTCATCCATCGAGTGATTTGATGATGGGGAAGTGGAAAAGACAACGACATTTGTGGCCAAGGTGAACATGTTTCATCACTGAACCAAACTGAATTGTCAAACTAAACCAAATTAAAGTTAAAATAACCTATCTATTATGTTTGGTTAGTAAACTAAATCATATTACACAACCAATTCTTAACATAATCAAATGACAAATAAATCGAACCAAAACTAAAACCAAAACCAAAAATACTAAAAGCTAGCTTAAAACTTATTAAATTGTTTTTTGAAAAAGTATAACGATTTTATTCTATGACAAATGGTACGATTTAAAAAAAATTATCTTCTAATGATTTGGTACGGATTATAATTTAAATCAGTATAGTAAATCAATAATTTTGGTTAGTTCGGTTCGATTCAGTTATAAATAAATTAAAATGATTTAATTATTTTCTAAAGATCTTATGAATAAGCTTAGTTTGATTTTTTGACTAAACTAAACCATAAACAATCTTATAATTATAAAATAGATATTTAAAAAATATGAATGAAATAGTGATCATCAATCCGACAATATTTCTTGAATAAAGATTGTAAAACTAATGAGTTCCAATATTATAATTAGAGTCACGACATTTTCATAGGAATCTATCTCATTTTTCATATATCAAACAGTTGTTTCTTGCATCATCATCTGCATGTCAGGTGTGTAAAACATAATTTTATCCCCTAAAACATAAATTATATATATATATATATATATATATATATATATATATATATATATATATATATATATATATATATATATATATATATTTGTAAATTAATATATCAATGTTTAAGTGTTGAGGATCTTGTTGCCTCTGATTTCCTGGGAAAAAATATTCTCTGTGGCTAGATAAACTATAAATAAGTGTAAGCATTATCACGGGGATGTGTTTGAAAATAAAAGTAAAATTATACTATTTCTATACTATTTATTAAATTCTGGAGAGTGTAGACATTGAAAAAGACGATTGAAGAAGCATTGCATGTGGAATAAAAGATTGGATAAGATAAAACATTGTGGTCACAATTTGTCCACTAGAAGGGAACTGAACAAACAACTATATACCAGAATTTAGATCATTAATTCAACTGCAATTCCAAAATAGAGAGAACCCACCATTTCATTTGTCTAATCTCATCAAATCAAGGTGTGGCATAAGTAGGCAAATATTTAAGACTTAGTTTTCAATCAATTGAATCAACTTCAAATTTATTAGATTGGGGTTTTATATGTATTTATTATAATTGTGTTTTTAAATAAAGTATTATTGGTTTTTATCTACATTAATCCATCAACTAAATTCAATTTTTTAAAAATATAATCAAATTTAATACTTTAAATTTCTTCATTGATCATAACCAGTTCAAAATAGAGTATTTAAGGAGTGATGAAGCAAAGAAAGAAAATATAATTTTTGACACTAAGACATCTAATTTTAAATGTATATGTAATTCAGAGACTGTATAGTAAATTTTAATTAAATTTAGTTTATAAATTAAATTAGTTAAATTTAAATTAAGTTTAATTTGATTAATTTAGTTTATTTAACATGATCTATTAATAAAGATTCAAAGATTATAATTGGTATTAAGATTACTCTAAAACCTTAAATAGAGAAGAAATCAATAGAAAATCAAATCAAGAAAGAGGCGCATAAATGGAATGGAAATCAAAACAAGGACCCAATAAATCTACGACCAAATCTGATGGAGACACTGCGCCATAAAAGCTATTTAATAGCATTTTCTTTTGATTTTGATAGCGTTTAAAAGCGCTATTAACCGCGCCACTATTATAAACGATTTTTTTAATAGCACTTTAAAAATGCTATTAAATTATCGATTTTTAATAGTGTAACATAACAAAAGCCAAAAACACTGAATAGTTCAAGAGAACCTAAATAAACATCATTCTAAGCTACAATCAATCTAGGCAAAGTGACTCGTACAAAGCTTCATCGACCCAAACATAGAAAACATTTCATCTCCCACGCATAGTAGGTACAAGAATATACATATATCTTACTAAAAAAAATCACTTTCATGAGGATAGTTTAATCATATCCCCTAATTGTTTGACTGTTAGTGGTCTACCCTAAGAAAATCAAATTGAGACTTTCAAATAGACTATGCAATCTTGTGTGAAATCAGAGTCAAAACAGGTCTAAACCTATTTGTAACCTCTAAATCCACGAAAATAGTAACCAAAGTAAACAAATCTCAAGGTACGACAGATTTTTACCTACCCTCTTAAAAATACTATATTATACCTTGAAATGACATTGCATATGACAAACAATTGTTTACCCGACTCCACGGTACAATAGAAACCTTACCATAAACCCATAACATTGACAATAAACTTTAATCTAAACACATTTTACAGAGTAAAAACTCTATCATGAAGAAATTATCAAGAGAAAACAATAACCAAGTAAAGTCAGCAACTCTTTCACACCATAGCCAAAATCTGATAATCCATGTCAAAACAACTTCCCTATATATCAACGGGTCGAATAACCACCTAAAGAATTATACTTCTAAGCTTGGTATTCATATGCAAGTGGGAGAATGATGCCATCTGAAACACTGACCATGTTAGCTATAAAGTTTGGCTTCAAGGCAAACAAACATTTGTGCTTCCTAAAGTCCAAAACCCACACACATGGGGTGGCAAATCCATTAATTATTCACAAAAGCTTTATTAAAAAAGGATTAAATATGTTTTTGATCTCTATAAATATTTCAATTTTAATTTTTAGTCCCTATTAAAAAATAATATATTTTAGTCCGTACAATTTTTTTATGCATGCAGTTTTAGTCCCAGTTATTTATAAAAATTTTGAAAACTATATAATTACCCTTAAACTATTAAGTTTTTGAATAAATTTTTTTCATGCAGGTATAGAATACTATAAAATATTTTTTTACCAAATTTTAGAATTTTTTAAAATGAGAAGAGTTAAATATGAATTTTGTAAATTTCAAAAGATAATGGTAAAAGTAATGAAAATCTCGATTTATAAATCAAAATTTGAATTCTTGTTTTATTTCGAGCAACTTTTTATAACCTTTTAAAGATGTATGTAAAATAATCATTTAAAAATACACATTGATTTAACAATAGGGAGTAAAACTATAGGCATAATAATTTTGTAGGGACTAATATATATTGTTTTTTAATAGAGATTAAAAATGAAAATTGAGATAGTTTTAAGAAACAAAAACATATTTAACCCTTAAAAAAAATCAACCATAAATCTCACAGTTTTATTCTCTCTCTATCCCATATATTTATTTTTAAAAAATAATAATTTAAATAAAATAGAATTTATAATTATATAAATTCTTTAAATTCGTACATTATAAAAGTGATCCATTAGTTTTAAAATATGTTTGATGAATAAGATTCATCCACAACTTTAAACGGATGGATTTGGATCCAATCCATTAGGTATTTTTTATATTAGATTTGTTAGATGAGTTATTTAAATGATGAATAATATGTTAGAACATAGTTTGGTTCTAATTATATTTTAGAGTTTTGATGAGAACAAGTGAAATATATTTTGTATAGTAAATATGATACTCTGATAAGCATTGTTTTCATTTCAGATGATGTTCTAACTCAAGCACTCTAAAGTGAAATATCAAATTATGTTGAGCAGTTAAAGAATTAGAAGTTCTAAAGATGAAAGGAATTTTTGAACACGCACACTGAAAGCAACTTTTGATAGAAGCATGCTAACGCAAACTCTGATAGAAGCGCTGAAGCAACCTCTGTTAGAAGATAAGATAACAAAGGCTTACAAAAGATAAAGAAAAATGAGTTATCAAGACGTCATCTTCTAAGACAAGTTCTGCTAAAGTACCGTTAATTTGTTAAAGCTAAGACGACTGAAGTACTCAAGTGGAACAAAGTTCGAGGTACATGGAAAACACAAAGTACAAGCAAACAAGCAACATTAAATTCTCTCTTTGTTCAAGACACGCAACGAAAAATTAATATATATATATATATATATATATATATATATATATATATATATATATATATATATATATATATATATATATATATATATAAGTTCAAGCATTCAAAGAATAACAACGTGATATCATTAGAAAACTTACGCTGAACAAAAATCAAGCAAAAAATACTTTGAGTTTATCATTTTTGTATTGAGCTTAAACGTAGTGTAAAACATCACAGTTGTGATAAAGCTTTTTAGAAGCAAACTAATACACTGTTAGAAGTTACTTTTGTTATTTTTTCTTGAGAGACCAGTTGAGTAAGATTTCTCAAGAGGGCTAGGACTAGAGAGTCTTAGAGGTGTTAGTCACTAGCAACTGGCTTGTGCATTGTATTGTTAGTCACAATAGTTTGTTGTGCAGTTGTAATCAGTTTTGATTATAGTGAATTAAGTCCTCGTTGAGAGAGGCAAAATCACCTTGGCGGGTGGACTGGAGAAGTTTGAGTTTCAAACGAACCATGATAAAAATAATTGTGTTTTAGATTGTTGTTACGTAAAAGAAAATCAAAAGGAGGAAAAACTTATCCCCCTCCTTCTAAGTGTTTTCTTAACCTTCAATTGGCATCAGAGATCTTGGTTCTAGGTGCAAACACTTAACCGTGTTAGAAAAAGATCCAGAAGGAAAACACTATGGCAACTGATCAAAACAACAACAACACAAAATCTCTTGTCTTTGATGGAGAAGATTTTGAATACTTGAAAGATACACTAGAATTTTTTTTCTAGGCTATGATCCTGACCTATGGTATATGGTCTTAGATGGCTACACACATCCGTAGACAAAGAAGGAAACAAGATTGATAGAAAGACAATGGAGAAGCAACAGAAAATAGATTTCAAAAATCACCACAAAACCAGAAATCTCCTACTAAAGGTCATTTCAAAAATGGAGCATGAGAAGATCACAAACAGAGATACTGCACATGACATATTTTAGTCTCTCAAAATGTCTCATGAAGGAAATTCCCTTAGTAAAAGAAACTAAAGCTCTGGCTCTCATTTAGAAGTACGAAGCCTTCAGGATGGAAGAAAATGAGTCCATTGAAACAATGTTCTCAAGATTCTAAACTCTGATTGCTGGCCTGAGAGTTCTGAACAAAGGATACACCAAAGCAGGCCACATCAAGAAGATCATCAGAAGTTTACTCAGAAGATGGGCACCAATGGTCACTGCATTCAAAGTTTCAAAGGATTTGAAAAATGTATATCTAGAAGAACTTATCAGTGCAATAAGATCTCACGAGATAGAACTTGATGAATATGAGCCCCAAAATAAAGGTAAGTTTGTTGCCCTTAAATCTACTAAAAAAATATGAAACTAACGCTTTTCAGGATGAAGAAGGAAGTTCTGAAGACTCTGCATCAGAAGAAGATGAGTTATCTCTTCTTTCCAGAAGGATCAACCAGATGTGGAAGCATAGACAAAAGAAGTTCAGAAACTACAAAAGATAGAGGAGGATCTTCTGGACATAAGAAGTCTAGCAAAAGAGATATCATCTACTATGAATATAAAGAACCAGGATACTTCAGAAGTGATTTCCCTAAGCTGCAAAGAGAAAATCCAAAGAAAAAGAAAGAAAGGTATGATGGCCAACTGGGATGATTCAGAATCTTCTGAAGCTGAATCTAACTTAGTGGATAAACATGTCAACTTAGCCTTTATGGCTACCACAATAGATGACTCTGGCTCTGAATCAAAATCTAAAGAGGTATTCTCTGAATTTATTAGAGCTGAACGTGTAGATAGTTTATCAGAACTTCTTGAAAACCACAGTCAACTCAAAATCAAATACAAGAAACTCAAAAAGAGTCTTGTATCTGAATTTGAGCAACTTAAACCAGAACGCTTTGAACTAAAAGAAAATAATGTTAAACTCAAAGAGAAATTTCAAAATGTTCAAAAAGTTTCTAGTTCATATACTTCTTCAAGTTCAAAAGATATTCTTAAAGAATATGACTCCAGTTTTCAAAAATTTCTTGTTAAAAGCATAAATAGAAGTAAAGTGGCTTCAATGATCTATGGTGTTAGTGGAAACAATAGAAGAGGAATTGGATATGAAACTCCCAGAGGGAAAAAAACATATCAACCTAAACTTGTTGATGAAATGGTTATCACATATAAACCACTGCACAAACAATTTAGTTATGGTCACACACATGATATCAAATATACATCTTACTCTGAAAATTTTCATGCTAAATCAAAGTTCAAACAGAACTTTAGAAACTCTAACCAAAAAGGACCCAGAAAGATATGGGTACCTAAGGAGAAAATAATATATGTTGTAGATGTCCTTAACAACAAAGTTGAAACACCAGTCATGGTACCTGGACTCTGGATGCTCACGACACATGGCGGGAAGAAAGTCTATGTTCCAAAGTCTTGAGCTTAAATCTGGAGGAGATGTAAAGTTTGGAGGTAACTAGAAAGGAAAGATTATTAGTTCTGGAACCATTGGAAATGGTAACCTCTCTTCTATATCTAATGTTCTGTTAGTAGAAGGATTAGTGCATTACTTATTGTCCATAAGTCAATTAAGTGACAATGGTTATGACATAATTTTTAATCAAAACTCATGTAGAGCTGTTAGTCAAAAAGATGGGTCAATCCTCTAGCAAGAGAAAGAACAACATCTATAAATTGATCTTTCTGACCTTAAAACTCAAAATGTAAAATGCCTTTTGTCTATTAACGATGAACAATGGTTCTGGCACTGAAGATTGGGACATGTTAGCATGAGAAAAATATCTCAAATTAACAAACTCAATTTGGTAAGAGGACTTCCTAATTTGAAGTTCAAATCAGAAGTTCTGTGTGACGCATGTCAAAAAGGAAAGTTTTCAAAACCTTCTTTCAAATCAAAAAAAAGTTGTTTCTTCCTCTAGGCCATTAGAACTTCTACATATTGATCTATTTGGACCAGTGAAAATTGTATCCATTAGAGGCAATACGTATGGATTGGTCATTATAGATGACTACAACATGGACATGAGTTAAGTTCTTAAAACACAAGGATGAGTCACATTCTGTGTTCTTTGACTTCTATAACCAAGTTCAAAATAAAAAAGAGATTAGGATCATAAAGGAATTATTTATTGGAATTAGTCGAAGTCGGAAATTATCGGAATTATTATAAGAGGCGTTAATTGGATTAATTGTTGATTAGCCGATAGATTAATAATAATAATATTAGTTGACTATTAGTAATAATAATAAAATTAGAATAATTTGTTGGGCTTAGATGGTTGAAATTAGTAAAAAGGGAGGTGTAGAGAAATAGGTCCAATAAGAGAAATATAATTATTAGTTATTATAAATAGTAAGCAATTAGATTTTTGGAGAGGTTGTTAGCAAACAAGGAGAAGAAAAGGAAAAAGAATAGCATACATGAGAAGATGAAGAAAAAGAGGAATAGGCTTGGGAGAAAAACTATTGTCGCGAGAAAATTGTAGACCGAAAGCCAAACTGAAATTCGACCGAAACTCAGTAGAGCGACCTTCAATTCAAGGTAAGGGTGGGGTTCTAATTTTCTAATGGGTTGTATGATGAGTAGTATGTGGGAATTAGGATAATGGAGAATTTACTATGCATTTGTGGTCGTTCTGTTTGATGAGAAATTGTTTGATGTCACTGTGTTGAGATTGTTAGATTTTGATGAATAATCCTTAATATATGATGATTAATTGTATTTGGAATTGATATATTGGTGAAATTGAGAGATGATTGAGAACTTAACTTAATAATATGTTGATATTATTGCGTCAATCTTTTCATGATATAATATATGCAATTGTTTTGAGTAGCGTCACTTTTCTTTATGGGTATTATAGCACTGCAACGGAAATCTTCCAAGGATATACTGTAGCGTCACCTTCATTGCTATGTAGATATTTTGGCTCCGACTTTGTTATTATGCATATATATTTGTCTACGTATTGATATCAATTTTGCAAGTTAGTAAAATACTATAGCGATACTTTAGTGCCCATGTTTATGTTTTAATAAGAGACACCAATTTATCATATATTGTAGCGTAGTCATATTGTTTCAATTAGTATTATATATATGTTGTAGTCTTTTAACACTTTGGTAGATATAACAAAAGTTAATACATAATAATACATTGGTATGAAGAGTGGTGTCAGATGAATTGAGAAGCTAACTTCAAGTTTCATGTTTATTAGTCAATCACATGTTCATTATAATAATAATTATTATTATAATAATAATAACAGTATAATATTTAGGAGTTAAATATTAGAGTTAATAAGATAATTTAAGTTATTTTGAATTTTAATAGAGTTGTCAATAAAGTTATTAGAGTTGTTAATAAAATTGTCTGAAGTTGTTTTGAGTTATTAAGAGTTATACTTTAATTGTTTTGAGTGATTCTGACATGTTTAGAGTTGTCAGCGTTGTTTTCGAGTTATTTAAAATTAAATCTAATGAGCCAAAGAATTAAAGGTAAATGTATTTGACCCTTTAGAGTTGTTTTGCTATTACTTGAGTCAGACCATTAACCAATTATTTTCCTAAATATTATTTTATATACAAGAGTTGTCGGTAGAGCAATTTTGAGCACCTTAGAGTTATTTTAGAACTGTAGGGATTGTGGTAGAGTGATTTATAATTCATTGAGAATTATGTCAAGTTGTAATTATATATTATTATGACATTTTTATGAGTTAAGAGTATAGAATAAATTATATACTTGCCGTAAATTATGAATTTGCAGGTGATAAAATTGTGTTGTTTCCGTTGAATTGTTGTTGTTGTTTGCTGGTATTGATGTTGTTTGCGAAGTTGCAGATTATGATGAAATTGGTTGTTGTTTGCTTGTATTAATTTTATTGATAAACTATTGTTGTTGCTGATACGTTGATGAAGTTGTAGTTCGTATGACCAACGTTGATAAGTTATTTTGCAGTTGATGAAGTTGTAGGTCTATGGCCAATGTTGAATAAGTTGAATTGTTTCGATTTATGGACATGCTTGAGTTGTAGGTCGAATGACCAGTGTTGATCTAAATTGATGTCATTGATGTATATTTTAAGTTGTTGTATGTTGTTGTGGTGGTTGTTGCATTGTTGTGTATTTATTGTTGAAGTTGAGGTCGCATGGCATACATTGCATGATTAAGTTGGTCTTGATGGCACCACGTTGAAAGTTGAAGGCTTATGCCTTGGCCTTGATGGAACCACGTTGAAGGTTTATGCCTTGTTAATGCCTCAATAAACTGGCATATGTTTAAGTTGGGAGTTATGCTCCAAATGGTACCACATGCATTTACATAGTTGAGTCGCATATTGAGTCGCGTGTTAAAGTTGTTGGTATTATTCGTTGTTTATTGATTGTCGTTGTGTTGTTGTTATAATTTGTTGTTGTTAGAAGTTGTTGTTGTTATTAGGTTGTGTTGATTTAAGTTGTTACATTGATTAAATAAAGTGTCTTCTTATTATTATTAAGTTGTTTGCTGGTTGTATGAATAATTACTGAAGCACTGATTTACCTTACCTGAATTCTAATATATTCTTTAACATACGATTTATTAGATTGTTAGATATCTCACCCCTTCTGTTGTGATGTTGCCTCTACGTGGATAACATGCGGGTAATGAAGAATAAAGGTTTAGTTGTTGTTAGTTTGAGTCGGGTTGTCGCTCTGATACGTAACACTTGGGGGGATGAATGCTAGTTGTTTTGTTGTTTTGATTTTATTGTTGAATAACTATGTTGATATATGAAAAGTAATTGTTGACTTTAAATTGTTTTAAGTTGAAAAGATGTTATGACATCCAAGTTGATTAATGTAGTTCCACTGCTTAATATTAATAAAGTTGATTCATGTTGTTTCGTTTCATCCGAGTTTAGGTGTTATGTATCTGTGTTAACGTGTTGTTGTTTTAGTTGAATTGTAATACTCCAATTTTTTGTTGAAAAGAATTTTATAACCCTGATTTTCATAATAATTACCGGGGTAGAATTGGGGTGTTACAAATTGGTATCAAAGCAGGTCGGTTCGTCGGACCAGTGTTGTCTAATGTTGTTTATTCCTCTGTATGCGATAAGTGTGTGAAACACTGTCGGTACTTGTTGTTTTTCTGATCACTTGTTGTAGGAGTTGGTTGAAGCTAAGTAGGGGAGAAGTTGTGCTTCTTGGACATGTTTCAGTTGTAAATTATTGGATCAGTGATTAAGTGACGGATTGCGGTAGGTCTTGTTGTGGAATTATTGGTAAGTGTTTGAAAAAGTTGTAGAAGTTGTTGAATTTGTTGGAATCTTTGAAGCGCGAAGCCGTTTCAGAAATGCGAGGAGATGAGTACAAATTCTAAAAGAACACTATTAATGTTTGTAACGATGATTTGTACTCCATTATGGTTGTCGGGTGTCTATTGACAAATTGAGGAACTGATCACCCTTAATCTCTTGTTGATAGTAGACGGGATCATATTGGATGGTATAGAATTATCTTGCTATCTTAATGATGAGTAAAGTGATGGATGTTGTATCGATGAGATTGTCAAGACAATGTTGTGATGTTGTATAGTCAAGTATAAGCGAGTTATAATTATTACTACTTTATAAGTCGATGTCCCAAGGTATTGTTGAAGCAGTGGTTATTATGTTGAAAGAGTATTGGAAGATTAACGTATGCGTATTGGGTTTAACCATGTTGAGTTGTTGTTATATCGGAAAGGTAGTAGTCGGAGTGTTACCAAACGCAACTGAGGATCAGAGAGTTGGAAGCGAAGTTAAGGATGCTTATGTCGGATAGATTTTCGAGGACGAAAATATTCTAAGTGGGGGAGAGTTGTAACTCCCGGAAATTTAATTAATTATTTAATTAACTTATATAAGGAATTATTTATTGGAATTAGTCGAAGTCAGGAATTATCAGAATTATTATAAGAGGCGTTAATTGGATTAATTGTTGATTAACCGACAGATTAATAATAATAACAATATTAGTTGACTATTAGTAATAATAATAAAATTAGAATAATTTGTTGGGCTTAGATGGTTGAAATTAATAGAAAGGGAGGTGTAGAGAAATAGGGTCAATAAGAGAATATAATTATTAATTATTATAAATAATAAGAAATTAGGTTTTTGGAGAGGATGTTAGAAAACAAGGAGAAGAAAAGGGAAAAGAATAGCATACGTGAGAAGAGGAAGAAAAAGAGGAATAGGCTTGGGAGAAAAACTGTCGTCGCGAGAAAATTGTAGATCGAATGCCAAACCGAAATTCGATCGGAACTCCGTAGAGCGACCCTCAATTCAAGGTAAGGGTGGGGTTCTAATTTTCTAATGGGTTGTATGATGAGTAGTATGTGGGAATTAATTTAATGGAGAATTTACTATGGATTTGTGGTTGTTCTGTTTGATGAGAAATTGTTTGATGTCACCGTGTTAGAATTGTTAGATTTTGATGAATAATCCTTAATATATGATGATTAATTGTTATTGGAATTGATATATTGGTGAAACTGAGAAATGATTAATAACTTAACTTAATAATATGTTGATACTATTGCATCAATATTTTCATGATATAATATATGCAATTGTTTTGGGTAGCGTCACTTTTCTTTATGGGTATTATAGTACTGTAGCGGAAATCTTTCAAGGATATATTGTAGCGTCACCTTCATTGCTATGTAGATATTTTGGCTCCGACTTTGTTATTATGCATATATATTTGTCTATATATTTATATCAATTTTGCAAGTTAGTAAAATACTGTAGCGATACTATAGGGCCCATGTTTATGTTTTAATAAGTAACATCAATTTATCATATATTATAGCGTAGTCATATTATTTCAATTAGTATATATATATATATATATATATATATATATATATATATATATATATATATATATATATATATATATATGTAGTAGTCTTTTAACACTTTGGTAGATATAACAAAAGTTAATACATAATAATACATTGGTATGAAGAGTGGTGTGAGATGAATTGAGAAGCTAACTTCAAGTTTCATGTTTATTAGTCAATCACAGATTCATTATTATAATAATAATAATAATAATAATAATAATAATAATAATAATAATAATAATATAATATTGTTATTTTGAATTTTAATAGAGTTGTCAATAAAGTTGTTAGAGTTGTTAATAAAATTGTCAGAAGTTGTTTTGAGTTATTAAGAGTCATACTTTAATTGTTTTGGATGATTCTGACATATTTAGAGTTGTCAGCGTTGTTTTCGAGTTGTTTAAAATTAACTCTATTGAGCCAAAGAATTAAAGGTAAATGTATTTGACCCTTTAGAGTTGTTTTGTTATTACTTGAGTCAAACCATTAACCAATTACTTTCATAAATATTATTTTATATACAAGAGTTGTCGGTAGAGCAATTTTGAGCACCTTAGAGTTATTTTAGAATTGTAGAGATTGTGATAGAGTGATTTATAATTCATTGAGAATTATGTCAAGTTGTAATTATATATTATTATGACATTTTTCTGAGTTAAGAGTATAGAATAAATTATATACTTGCCGTAAATTATGAATTTGCAGGTGATAAAATTGTGTTGTGTTGTTTTCGTTGAATTATTGTTGTTGTTTGCTGGTATTGATGTTGTTAATAAATTGTGAAGTTGCAGATTGTGATGAAATTGGTTGTTGTTTGCTTATATTAATTTTATTGATAAACTGTTGTTGTTGTTGATACGTTGATGAAGGTGTAGGTCGTATGACCAACGTTGATAAGTTATTTTGCAGTTGATAAAGTTGTAGGCCTATGGCCAATGTTGAATAAGTTGAATTGTTCTGATTTATGGACATGTTTGAGTTGTAGGTTGAATGACCAGTGTTGATCTAAGTTGATTCCATTGATGTTTATTTTAAGTTGTTGTTGTATGTCGTTGTGGTAGTTGCGGTGGTTGATGCATTATTGTGTATTTATTGTTGAAGTTGAGGTCGCATGACATTCATTGCATGACTAAGTTGGCCTTGATGGCACCATGTTGAAAGTTGAAGGCTTATGCATTGGCCTTGATGGCACCATGTTGAAGGCTTATGCCTCTTTAATGCCTCGATAAACTGACATATATTTAAGTTGGGAGTTATGCTCCAAATGGTACCACATGCATTTGCATAGTTGAGTCGCATATTGAGTCGCGTGTTAAAGTTGTTTGTATTATTCAATGTTTGTTGATTGTTGTTGTGTTGTTATAAGTTGTTGTTGCTATAAGTTGTTATTGTTGTGAGTTGTTGTTGTTATAAGTTGTTGTTGCTATAAGTTGTCGTTGTTATAAGTTGTCGTTGTTATAAGTTGTTGTTGTTATAAGTTGTTGTTGTTATTAGGTTGTGTTGATTTAAGTTGTTACGTTGATTAAATAAAGTGTCTTCTTATTATTATTAAGTTATTTGTTGGTTGTATGAATAATTATTGAAGCATTGATTTACCTTATCTGAATTCTAATATATTATTTAACATACGATTTATTAAATTGTTCGATATCTCACCTCTTCTGTTGTGATGTTGTCTCTATGTGGGTAACATGCAGGTAATGAAGAACAAATGTTTAGTTGTTGTTAGTTTGAGTCAGGTTATCGCTCTAATACGTAACACTAGGGGGGATAAACGCTAGTTGTTTTGCTGTTTTGATTTTGTTGTTGAATAACTATGTTGATATATGAAAAGTAATTGTTGACTTTAAATTGTTTTAAGTTTAAAAGATGCTACGACATCCAAGTTGATTAATGTAGTTCCGCTGCTTAATATTAATACAGTTGATTCATGTTGTTTCATTTCATCCGAGTTTAGGTGTTATGTATCTGTGTTAGCGTGTTGTTGTTTTAGTTGAATTGTAATACTCCAATTGTTTATTGAAAAGACTTTTATAACTTTGATTTTTATAATAATTACCGGAGTAGAATTGGGGTGTTACACAGTAAGTATGGATTGGTCATTGTAGATGACTACAACATGGACATGGGTTAAGTTCTTAAAACACAAGGATGAGTCATATTTTGTGTTCTTTGACTTCTGTAACCAAGTTCAAAATGAAAAATACTTTAGGATCATAAAGGTTAGAAGTGATCATGTAGGAGAACTTGAAAACCAATTTTTTGATTTTTATATAAAGAAAATGGCATTTCTCATGATTTCTCATGTTCTATAACTCCCCAGCAAAATGGAGTTGTAAAACGAAAGAATAGAACATTGCAAGAAATGGCTAGAACCATGATCAACGAAACTAATATGGCTAAACACTTCTGGGCAGAAGCAGTGAACACATCATGTTATATTCAAAATAGAATCTCTATAAGACCTATTCTTGAAAAGATTCCCTATGAATTGTGGAAGAACAGAAAACCCAACATTTCATATTTCCATCCTTTTGGATGTATTTGCTATATTCTTAATACTAAAGATCATCGGAACAAGTTTGATTCTAAGGCACAAAAGTGTATTCTGCTTGGATACTTTGAACGCTCAAAAGGGTATAGAGTGTATAATACATAAAATCTGATTGTTGAAGAATTAAACAAAGTAAGATTTGATGACAAGCTTGGCCATCAAAAGCCAAAGCAGGCTAAAAATTCTGCAGGTACAAAAGTTCTATTAAAAAACTCTGAAAAGTCTAAAGAAAACTCAGAAGATCCTCCTATTGACAATGCTCTGGACAACTTAAGAATTTCTGAGGAACCCTCACAGAAAAGATTTCCTAGAATCACTTCAGCACATCCAGAAGGTGTGATTATAGGAAAGAAAGATGACCCCATAAGAACAAGATCCTCTCTTAGAAATAATGAAGAATCATTGTTTGGATTGGTGTCTCTGATTGAACCAACCTCAATAGATGAAGCTCTTCAAGACAATGATTGGATAATAGCTATGAAATAAGAACTTAATCAATTTACCAGAAATGACGTATGGGATCTAGTTCCAAGACCCAAAGGATTCAATATCATTGAAACAAAATGGGTATTAAAAAGTAAGCTAAATGAGCAAGGAGAAGTTGTCATAAACAAGGCACAACTTGTTGCACAAGGTTATAGTCAACAAGAAGGAATTGATTATAATGAAACATTTGCCCCAGTCGCCAGATTAGAATCTATTAGATTATTAATTTCTTTTGTTGTTCAAAATAACATTACTTTATATCAAATGAATGTTAGGAGTGCATTTTTAAATGGTTACATAGAAGAAGTTTATGTCTGTCAACCTCCTGGTTTACAAGATTCAAAATCTCCTGAACATGTTTTTAAATTGAAAAAATCTTTATACGGTTTAAAACATGCTCCCAGAGCTTGGTATGAACGTTTAGGTAACTTTCTTTTAGAAAAGAATTTTACCAGAGGGAAAACGGACACAACCTTATTTCGAAAAACATTTAAAAATGATATTTTAATCTGTCAAATATATGTAGATGATATTATTTTTGGAACTTCTAATGTCTCTCTTGGAAGAGAATTTGCTAAGTCTATGCAGGCAGAATTTGAAATGAGCGTGATGGGAGAACTTAAATTCTTTCTGGGAATTCAAATAAATCAGTATCTAGAAGGTACTTATATACATCAAACAGAGTATGTTAAAGAACTTATGAAGAAATTCCAGTTATCAGAAAGTAAAGAAGCAAAAACACCAATGCATCTTACATGCATTCTGGAAAAAGATGAGGTAAGTAAGAAAGTAGATCAGAATCTATAAAGAGGTATGATTGGATCTCTTCTTTACCTAATTGCGTCTAGACCAGATATATTATTTAGTGTTTGATTATGTGCAAGATTCCAATCAGATCCTAGAGAATCTCACTTAACTATTGTTAAGCGAATTCTGAGGTATCTGAAAGGTACTACTAATGTTGGAATGTTTTACAAAAGATCCAAAGATTTTAAATTAGTAGGTTATTGTGACGCTGATTTTGCTGGAGATAGAGTAGAACGTAAAAGCACCTCTGGAAGCTGTCAGTTTCTGGGTGAAAACTTGATCTCTTGGTACATCAAGAAGAAAGCCACCATTGCACTATCAACAATAGAAGCTGAGTATATAGCTGTTGCAAGTTGTAACACTTAAATACTCTGGATGAAAAGCCAACTAGAAGATTATCATCTCTATGAGCGTAACATTCCTATCTTCTGTGATAATACTTCTACTATATGTTTATCTAAAAATCCTATTTTACATTCTAAGCCAAAACATATAGAAAAACACCATTTCATAAGGGACTATATTCATAAAGGTATTTTAAACTTAAACTTTGTTGACACAGACCATCAATGGGCTAATATTTTTACTAAACCTCTTTCTGAAGATAGATTTAAATTCATTCTGAAGAATATCAGTATGACATTTTGTCCTGAATGAAATTGTGTTTATTATTATTATTACTTTTAGAAGTTCTGCTCTTAAATGAATGTTCTAGTTAACATCTCTTTAAAAGTTAGAAGAGAAGTTAAATAAGAAACCATATCTAGAATTTCTGAAATATTTTCTAATGTTTCATTACGAATATGGTTCAGAAGTTCATTACATCAAACAGTTGTAACGCTATTAACCTAGAAGTTGAACACGTGTTCAAAACTTCTGAAAGGTCACACATGCGTGCAAGCTATTGACACACCGTCCCTAGGTAACTGTTCCAATCTTTTGAAATCACACGAAATCCCTCAAATGTCAGATGCTATTAAATGCTTGTGATGATTAATTTTATTTTTAGTTATTTTTTTAATTTCAAATTAATTATTAAATTGCATGCATTTTCTCTATAAATACCATTTCAAAATTCGTTTTTCACTTTTCACTCTCTTCATCTTCAAAATTTTATGCACTTCTGTGCTCTCTTCTCTCTACTCAAAAACCCTAAACCTAAAAGTTCATCAATGGCTTCATCTACATCCTCTCACCCAGATACCACTATTACAAACAACCCTTAACCTACTATTATAAATAACCCCCAACAGTCAGACAAGTACATCACTCCAGCAAGAACGACGTTGATTCCTGCTGATAGCTTAGAAGTTGTCTGTGAAGTGTTGATTGATTTGGAAAATCTAAGGGATAATGGGTTTGACTTGTTTCCAGTGGTGGAATTTCAAAGATGGACCAGATTCTTTGATCGTCTAGTTGGGCCTGTGTTCCCACACCTTGTTAAAGATTTTGGCTTTATGCCATTGTTACCCCTAAAGCAATTTTGTTATTTATTCTGGGTAAGGAAATCTCCATCATAGAAAACCTCATCAGAACATTTCTAGGTCTTGAAGGATAAGGAGTCATAGGTGTCCCTGGTGGACGAGTTGATATGTCTGGAGTATATGCTAAAATCTTCACTTCTGGAAAAGCCTCCAAAAAAATTAAAGATTTGAAGGATCAGTACAAGATCTGGGTGAAGATTATTCGCAGTTGCATTCATCATAGGAAGGAAACCAATTCTCCTGACTACATCAATACAGACCAACAATACCTTATGTTCTGTCTTGGAACCAATGTTAAAATTGATGCTCCCTATCTTCTATTCAGCCATTTATGGATGCATGTGAAAGAAACCAGGGAAGAAGCAAGAACCAAAAATCCTAAGGCCAAAAGAAATTGGATCCCTCTGTCCATATTTATATCAGATATTCTGACTGAGAATGGTCTGATAGCTTATTTAGAGGATGCCAATTTACTTGGAGAATTGGACTCCATCTGTGGTAAACCCTTGACTGGGAAAAATCTGGTGAAAATGAAGATTATTGATAAACTTCTGGTTGAACCTACTCCTCACGTCTGCCGAGATGTCCAAAAAAGGAGAATCTGTCTAAACAGTTTTCCTTTGTTCAACACTGGTGATCATGCTGAAAATATTAAAGAATACATCAGAAGATGCAAAAAGAAAATTGATCTAGCATGGCTTCAAGGCATAAGTTCACCAAGTCTAGTCAAGAAAACGAAGAAAAGAAAAGCAGGTGGAGAGGGTACTTCTACAATACCCAAAAAGACTCAGAAGAAGAAGAAGAAGAACAAGAACAAGAACATAAGTACATCTTCTGACCCCACTTCTGTTGTAAATTCTAAAAATATAGTAACATCTGTTTCACACACCACTCAAACTTCTAACCTTACTGCACCACAAACTCTGAGTAACATAGATGTAGATATTGACCTTACCACTTCACCAGAACTTCAAGAAATCAATCCTCAAATTGCTAAAGTGTTATCTGATATAAATAACTTTGATGTTTCAAACACAGAAGTTCCACCCCACATCATTCAAATATAATCATCACCATTCATCACTCCAATCACTTTAAAAAATTCTCAACAGGAAGTTCTTGTTTCTGCTCCCTACCAAACAAATCCAAATGTTTCCTCTAAAACAGCACCTCAAACACCACTTCCAACACCATTTCAAACATCCCCCATAAGACCATTGTCACCAAAATCCACTGAATGGTATGATGGATCTTGGAGAATCCCAGGAATCAATGTGCCTTTGACCACTAAATTTCCTTCCCTCTCTATACCATCAACAAATATTTTTTTGGTGCCTAAGTCTCCACAACACATTCCCACTTCATTTTCTAAACCTACCATCACTCTTATCTCCACAGAACTTCCACCGCCTAACTCTCCTAAACAAACCACCAACTCTCCAGAACTTCCACCAACTCACTCCGCTGAACAAACCACCATCTCTATAGAATTTCCACCAACTCACTCCCCTGAAAAAACCACAATCTCTACAGAACTTCCACCACCTCACTCTCTAGAAAATACTTTCAATCCAGCCTCTAAACATTCACCTTCCACTCCAGAAACTCTAAATCATCAAACATCTGACTTTCTAAGGACTGTAGTTGATCTTGAATCACTACCCAAAAAGAAAGTTGTTCCCAAACCTGTTCATGCAGATGTTAGTATACTTTTACAGAAATTTAAAACAGAAATGCAGGGTTGGATAGAACTGCTGAAGGAAGATTGTGCCAGCAACCTGAACCCAGTTGCATCCGATGATCTGTGGAAAACATTTAGAAGGAGATTCAATGCTGAATCCCTCAAACTCAAAGAACTGTGCTACTCTCATGTTCATGAGAAATTCACTGAGTGTCTGAATGGCCTGAAGGCAGCAGTTTATGAAATCTGGAACAAGAAGCCTCTATTGCATCTTGACAACGCTCCTTGGCAACCACCTTCTGATCCTATGGATATTTTTGATGATGAATCTTCTGACTCAGAAGTTGCTGATCAAAACTCTTTAGCAATGGTTCTGTATCGTCCACTTGCTTTTCGTGCTAAAGATACTCGTAAGAAGGTGCCAACTCTTATGATTGATCTTGACACACTTTTATTAAGTTCCTTCTCTCCTGGAGCTGCTGGTTCTACTTCTAAGGCTTTTTCTTCTGAAGATGCTGCTCAACCTTCTGCTGTGATGGAAACTCTTAAGGAATTGAAGAAGGAAAATGAAGTAGTTCGTGAACGTCTGGACAAGCAAGACGAGACCAACAAAGAGATCAAAACTTGGATGATGAAGCAAGAAGAACCCTCAAATGAAATTAAGAATCTTTTTCTATCCCTAGTCTCTCGTCAAACTTCGTCTTAGTCTCCTTGAAACTTTTGTGCATCTGTTTTTTACTATTTTTTTGTTGTTCTTGTTTTTTTGAAACCTCTGTAACCATGCAGTTTTGGCATCAATATTAAAATATTTTGGCTCGTTTTAAACTATTTTTATTATTTTTATGCGTTTTGATTATGACAAAAAGGGGGAGAAACTTGTGATTTTGATCTGATTAAATATAACAGTTATCGGGACTAAATGTCAAATATTTCTAACAAAAATATAAGTGTATTTGCTTCTGAAGTATGCAGAAATATCTAAGCTCTGGAAGAAAACTCTAAAGCGAAAAATCTAAGCTCTAAACTCCAAGCTCTGAAAGGAAAAGTCTGGAAAGCAAACTCTAAAAGAAAAGAACAAACTCAGGGAAGTTCTATAACACCCCGATTTAAATTAGAATTTATTTAAAATAAATAGATGGTTCGGTGTATTTTTATGAATTGATATGGTTGTGACGCGTTGTTGATGATTAGACGGTTTAGAATTATAGACGATGAGTGTTGGAGGGGTGTATGACTAAAACTGTAGAGAATATAAGATAATTAGTAGTATTATTAATATTAAGTCTATTATTATTAGTATTATTATTATATTATTATTATTAGTAAATAATAATTGGGTTAATGAACGGCAAGATGAGAATTGAGAATTAGGGGTCCAAGGGTTATTATTGGAAAAAATAAGGAATAGGAATCACAATTTCTATTCGATCGTGAAAATCAGAGAAGAGGAAGAACGAAGGAAAGATGAGCAAAAGATAAGATGAACTCAAAGGTTCAAGAACTCAAGAAAAGTTGGTTAAGGTAAGGGGGATTTATCTGATTATTATGATTTATCGGTTTAAGAGTAATAGGAATGGATTTGGTAGATTAGATATCCCTATTTAGGATATTAAGGTTTAGGAATTTTGGACCCTAATGCATGATTTTGGTGAAATTGATTCAAATTGATGTTATAGTGTTGTTAGATGATGTTGTACCATGATAGAATTGCATTATAATCATGTTTTTGGGACTGCTTTGGTGTTGTACATGTTTGGGGTCGAAATTGGATTGGAATTGGGAACCATTGTTGCTATCAAAATGCAAAATTGTTGCTACAGGTAACGTGGTAACCGGTTACCCCAGGGTGGTAACCGATTCCCACTGTGTTGATGTTCTGAAAAATTATATTTTGGCTTCGGTAACCGGTTAACCCAGAGTGGTAACCGATTACCGCATTGTTTTTAAAGAAAATCATGCTTCTATCTCGTGATAATCGATTACCCTCCTAGTGGTAACCGGTTACCACTAAAGCTTTTGGAAAATTGGCAGTAGATCGATTTTATTTAAAAGTCCTTATTTTATTTGATTATGTTGTTTTGATACATTGTTTGCATACCTTTGGATACATGTGACAATGTGGTGTTTGTGGTGTTATTAAGAATACGTGATGTTGCTGGATTGTGTATGATGGTGATAGAGTTGCTATTTATGAATGTAATTGCTTTTAGATTTTGCATGTTATTGGCAGTGGTTTATGTAACGCCCGTTTTTATTAATATTATATTATATTAATATTTCGAGTTACCGATTGATATCTATTTCGCGACGAGAATATTTATATTAATCGTTATACCTATTAATATATTTGGTGACGTTTCGATTCGGTTCGGTAAAATATTATTCGGATCCGATATTTAATTCTCCGGAATTGTTTTAATTGATTGAATTAATAATATTGGTAGATATTATTAGTGTGTTAATTTATAAGAATAGATAGGGGTGTGAGGATTAATTGATGAGAATTGGGTTTTCACCCTTGTTGCTAGTAAGAAACACATTATAAACCATTTCTCCTCATTTTCCTTCCATCCAAAACACCAAGACCAAACATAGAACTTGGAAGCTAGTAAGTTATAAAACCATTTTCTTTCCCATTCTTTCCATTCTTAGAAACCAAAGCCAAACTTGGCCTTAGAGAGAAGAAGAGAGGGTTTTGGAAAGAAGAAGAAGAAGAAGAAGAAGAGCAAGAGAGGAAGCTTGAGGTTGAAGTTGTGGAATCATCATGGATCATCCAAGCTAGAGGTAAGGGGTTTGATTTCTCTATCTCATATGATTAGGTTTTGATAGTTGTATTTTGAATTTGGGGAAATTGATAATGGGATTATAGGGTTGGTTGGTTGTTGAATGAAATAGATTAGAAGAGTTGGAATAGGAGTATGGATTATGGGTTTGGATGATCATTAGAATGAATCGAACCGTTAGGAATCTCGTTTGGGAATGAAAAAGATGAAATTTTCACGCAGGTACATCAACACGGGCCGTGTTGATTAACACGGCCGTGTTGATTAACACGGCCGTGTTACCCTCTGGTATGGGAATTTTGGTTGCTGCAGGCCAATCAACACGGGCCGTGTTGATGCACACGGGCGCCCGTGTTGATTCTCTGTCTTGGGCATTTTTGCACGTTCTGGTGGCTTTTCAACACGGGCCGTGTTGATACACACGGGGGCCCGTGTTGATGCATCTGTAACCTTAAAAATTTTGATTTTTCGCACTTCATTTGGAACCCGATTGTGTTCCGATTTTCCGATTTCGGCAAATTCGACGACGAAGCAAGTTGCTCCGAATTCAGCGAAAATTGACGTGCTAGCTAAGTTTGACGTCTAGAACTTAGTGGTGAGGTTAGTTTTTAAAAGTTGCGAGTTTTTACGAGATGACCTGAAATAGGCTTAATTACGGTTTAATTGAATCGGATTTTGTTTTAGGGGATTTCAGACGCGTATAGACAATCCGATTGCGATGTTGACGATTAGGAGTAATGCCGGTTATTAGGGACGGATTTTGCGACGATGATAGGTGTTTAACTATCTTTCCATATGAAGGATTTAGTGAACGAATCGATAATGAGGTGGGGTAACTAAACATAATGTTTGCGACGACGTATTAGTTAGTGAATACTTGTTGATATGCGACACGATGGTATATGTCTTTGTACATGATGATGTGATGATTATATTGATGTTATTAATAAATACTTCCAATTTGTGAATGCATGATTTTGATGATGATGAATTATATGTGATGTTTTGCATAATGCAAATATAATGCGATGATATATTTATCTTGATTTGGATAAATTATGGTGATGTGGGCTTTATGCCAATTTTGATAAGCGACGATGATGTTTTTGTGTTGTGTTGTTTATTGTCGAGTCACATACATTGCATTGGCGACGATGGGCTTTTATACCAAGCGACGAGGCTTTTATGCCAAGTGTTCCTAACTATGGACAAAGCGACGGGTACCACATGCATAACATAGTCATGTCTCATGGAGTCGGTCATGTTTATGTGTGACTTGTTTGGCGTTGGGTTTTTAATTGATTGACGATGATTGAATTGCGATGATATATGATGTTTTATTTGGTGATGATCTTTATGATAAACATGAAATGAATATAACTTGATAATTTCATGATAACTAGGCGATGAATATAAATGATGAACTTTGTGACGATTTAATTTAGATGAAATGCTTAATACAAATATAAGGTGATGATGTTTGTGATGATGGGCCGTTATGCCAAAAGCGATGATGGGCTTATTGCCCAAAAGCGACGATGGGCTTTAGCCAATTTGTGATGATTTAGTTTATGTTGCTTATGTTATTAGTATCATTTAATGTTGTTGTTTGATGTTGTCGTTTACGATTGTCGTGTTTGGTTAGTGATGTATTAGCTTGTGACGATTTCGTGGTGACTGAGGTTTATGTGTGTTGTGATGATTTGTGCCGATGAGGCTAAGGTGATTAAGTGTAGAGTATACACATTAAAATGACGATAAGAGTGAGCGAGTTTTGGTTATGTGTTGGAATGCACTCATTAACTTATATCCCTTATGATTCCAAATATATGTATATATATATATATATATATATTATCATGCCTTTAATTATATGTTTTGGAGTATCTCACCCTTTACTTGTTTCGCCGTTACCTTTATATTGGTAACGTGCAGGTTATGAAGACGGAGATTATAGCTGCTATTAGTTGAGTCGGTGTCGCTCTGATACGTAGCACTCGGGGGAAATATTTATGTTATCTTGTTGTTGTTCTTTTGTTGTTCTTCCTTTTGTAAATAAGAATCATACTTTGTGAAAATATGATTTATTAAGGAAGTTTATTAAAGAAGATGTTTTGATGTGTTTAAATCAATTTATGATTTGCGACGAGGCTATGTATCTGAGATTTATACTTTAAAGCAAAATGTTTAAAGTGATTTATTTTTGAAGGTGTGACGCCTCAGTATTTAAACTGTGAAATGTTAAATTACTCTGATTTGTGCATATTAAACTTTGGGTAATATTGGAGTGTTACAGTTTATGATAGGAGTTGTTATCATATTCGGTGTTGATATTGCATGCTTTAAAGATGTGCATGCACACATATCATTGTTGTAGGTAGCTAATTCCCATTGTGTGGAATTAGTGAGGTTGCCATAACCGTATCCGAGTTAAAGTGGTATCCGTGTTCGAGTTGGAATGGAACGAAGGGTGTTAGCCGTGTCCGAGTTGGAATGGAACGGTGGAGTGAATGGATTTTACAATTGGACCACATGTATAAAGTCGTGTATTTCATTGCATTGATTGGATGTGTTATAACATGATTGGAAGAATTCTAGTGTTATAATGTGATGTTGTGTGATATTGTTGATTGTTGGTTTATATACTATTTGGTGATAAAATGATAAATCTGAAATATGTTGAATAAGGTTAAATGGTTTGCTTATGAAATTCTAATAGTTTATGAGCTTATAACATATAATAATTTTGATTTAGCCTCACCCTTATTGTTGATCATTTTCAGATTGAAGATAGAGGCTTAGGCATTTGGGTGAGGATAGCTTGTAAAGTTAATCCATTATGTTGTGTCGAGTCTGGTGTCATGCTTTGATTTGTAACACTGGGGAACGAATAATTGTTTTAGAGTTATTATTAAACTCTTCTTTTGATTAAATGTTTTATTTGGATAATAGTTTTGTTGAATTAAGGCAGTGACCCTATTGTTGATGTTGTTGATGTTTTGATTGATCCAAAAGTTTATGAAGACTATTCCGCTGTGTTAAAACATGTTTATTAAATTATTTTAATTGGTTTATGTTCCTCAGATAAGCATGACAGATATTAACTTTTCTTATAGTGTGTTGTAGCATCCTTGTTGACATGTTACTTTGAAATAACTTTTTATATTCCGTGGGTTTTTTTTAGAAGGGTGTTACAAGTTCTACCTTGTATTTACTCTTTTCTAGTATTTATATCGGGAGATTATCTATCTAGGGAGATATATATATATATATATATATATATATATATATATATATATATATATATATATATATATATATATATATATATATATATATATATATATATATATAATTATCAAAATCGAATGTTTTTGTCATCATCAAAAAGGGGGAGATTGTTAGAACATAGTTTGGTTCTAATCATATCTTAGAGTTTTGATGATAACAATTGAAATAAATTTTGTATAGTAAATATGATACTCTGATAAGCATTGTTTTCATTTCAGATGATGTTCTAACTCAAGTACTCTAAAAGTGAAATATCAAATTATGCTGAGCAGATAAAGAATTAGAAGTTCTAAAGATGAAAGGAACTTCTGAACACGCACGCTTAAAGCAACTTCTGATAGAAGCATGCTAACACAAACTTTGATAGAAGCGCTGAAGAAACCTATGTTAGAAGATAAGATAACAAAGGCTTACAGAAGATAAATAAAAATGAGTTATCAAGACGTCATCTTCTAAGACAAGTTCTGCTACAGTATTGTTAATTTGTTATATCTAAGACGACTGAAGTACTCAAGTGGAACAAAGTTCAAGGTACATGGAAAACACAAAGTACAAGCAAACAAGCAACATTAAATGTTCTCTCTTTGTTCAAGACAAGCAACGGAATTTTTTTGAATATATATATATATATATATATATATATATATATATATATATATATAAGTTCAAGCATTCAAAGAATAACAACGTGCTATCATAAGAAAACTTACGCTGAACAAAAATTAAGCAAGAAATACTTTGAGTTTATCATTTTTGTATTGAGCTCAAACGTAGTGTAAAACATCATAGTTGTGATAAAGCTTTTAAGATGCAAACTAATACACTGTTAGAAGTTACTTTTGTTATTATTCCTTGAGAGACCAGTTGGGTCAGATTTCTTAAGAGGGTTAGGACTAAAGAGTTTTAGAGGTGTTAGTCACTTGCAGTTGGCTTGTGCATTATATTGTTAGTCACAATAATTGGTTGTGCAATTGTAATCAGTTTTGATTATAGTGAATTAATTCCTCGTTGAGAGAGGCAAAATCACCTTGGCGGGTGGACTGGAGTAGTTTGAGTTTCAAACGAACCAGGATAAAAATCAATGTGTTTTAGATTGTTGTTACGTAAAAGAAAATCAAAAAGAGGAAAAACTTATTCAACCCCCTTCTAAATATTTTCTTAACCTTCATAATAAGTTAGTGAATCAAATTGTCACCTAATAACACCTTATCATACTACATTTTCATTAATTTTATTTAGTAATTTGATTATATATGTAGTTAATATTGCAAAAAGTATAGCAAAATATAACATTATTCAAGATATTATGGAAAAACTCAATTCAATTCAAAATTACTCAATCAGACAATTCTATAATGCTTTACATGGTGGAAATTATAGTGGCAAGAAGTGGAGCAAGATCGACACTCAAGAGTTTAAGAAAAGGAGAAAAATTGTTGAGTTCATGCAAATCACCTTCCTATCTATGAAACTACACACATTGCTAACCCAAGAAAAATTACATTGTAATTGCATAACATCGTGACACAATTCAAGTTTTATGCAACCAGACACGTCAGCATAAGTTACCAATTGTAACACAATTGTGTAGGGGTGTTTGTGGCATGATTTGGACGATTTTGACGCTAAAAATCATCTAAATTGCAATAGAAAAAATGTACAGCTTAATTTGGTTCAGTTGACTTATAAAAAAAATCGAAACAAATCAAACCAATTCAATGTGGTTGAGGTTGATTCGATTTTTTGCAAGATTTTTATTGATACATAAATACACGTATAAGGGATAACATAACTTTGAGTTTAGTTATTCATACATGACCCAATAACAAATAACAATGTCAATGAGTACAAGTCATAACATCATTTCAACACCAAATAACAAAAGAATTTAAATAACAAAGTCCTAAAGTGTATTACAAAGTTCACATCACCTAGACCAAACTAGGCTATTGTCGCACCCCAAAATTTACCCTCCTTATCATAAATTTTCTTGGATTTATTTGCAAAGGCATGAGTTCAGAAATGCAGATTTCTTGATGATTCTTGGTTCTAAGTTAGGTCATCTTTTGGTTTATTATATGATTGAAGTTTCTCATCTTTGAAGTAAGCTATAGCACTAAGGTTGGAATTAGGATCATGACATTCTTGCTTAATTCATCTGATGTTTTGATTCGGATTTGGAGATTGAAGTTTGATATTGAGAATGATTGTAGTTTGAGGTTGTGGCTGATTATTTGATGCATTGGGTTTTAGATTCGTCCAAAATCTTATATGTTTATGATGACACAATTTAATACAAGCAAAGTTTGGAATATCCCTTCATGTTTAATTTCTTGATTCAACCAGAATTAATTCAGACAATGGTTCAAGGTACATTCAAGTATTATACAACGGAAAAACCAAGTTCATTCGAGACTTTGTGAAGTTAGAAGAATTTAATTTGTGTCAATCTGAATTTAACAATTGCAAAAGTGATTCAAGAAATTTAAAGCGAATAATTTGTTCGGGATTCAAAGTTTGGTAACTCAGGAGTGAATAATGCTAAGATTCATTGCGTTGGAATTCTTAGAATTCATAGTTTTTGGCATTCATCGTTTATACCATTTCAAATACCTCATTTCGGATTTCTTTCAAAAATTCATTCAAGGATCAAAGGCCTATATCATCACCAAGTTTAATTAACAAGAAAGACATTTTTTATTTATACTTCAAAAAGTCATCTTCAAATACAAGATCAAATCAAGGATTGCCATTTGTTCAAGATTCAAATTCCTTGCCATTTGTTCAAGATTCAAATCATTAGTAAAGGATTTGGAATTGCAAATTCCAATTTTAATTGATGATCTACAAATTCACAAGTTTTTTGCAAAAGGGATCTTACATACTTTTTATAAAGTATTGATATGAATATGAGTCAATAACCATTCAAGTGTCAAGTTTCATTCAAATGTAGTCCAAACTCTACAAGATTTTCAATTAGAACAATTCTTAATTTATAAGTCTTAAAGAGAACTTTGAATTCAATTTGACAAAGAAAGAAAATAAACTTTGGAGAGACTTTTACAAGATACAAAGATTTATGATAGTAATTACACAAGCAAAACCTAGAAAGTTTATCAAAAGTTCTACAAAGTTTTGATCAACATTTCTAAGTCCTAAAAGCTAGTGTGTCTTCTTCAAATCATCATTCTCTTTGTAAAGTCGCCATGTCCTCCGAATCTTTTCCTTCTCCAAGACTTTCTTCTTCAACACTTCTTGCAAAGATTCCAATTCCTATGCATCTTTTGCTTTACCTCCTCTTCATTGCCATCGAACCATTGAGTGTTTTTCATGAAAACAAGAAAAATAAGATTTGGTTAGACGACATAATCAACCACAAAATAAGAAAACATTCAAGGAAATAGTTTCTATCCAAACTCATCATTAGGGTTTGTGTTAAGGAATCAGGCTAAAGGGTTCAGTCATTGTTCAAGCAACATAACGAGCCTCGGGAAGTTAAATTCAATCATTGGCCTATCACCTCTACTGCAAATCACAAACAAAACAATTTGGTTCACAGAGGAGGTGAGAAAAGCAATAGGGCAGAAGAGACAAAAGGCAAGCAGCAAGTACAAAAATCAAATTCCAGCCCAATACTCAGAACAACAGGTTTCAGCCCCAACTTTAACATATCAGAATAATGTCAAGCCCAAAACAACATTGTTTTCCAGATTCCAACAGCAAAACCACAGTCCAAAAGGTAACAGGCCTGTTAAGCAAGAATCAAAGAGTCCAGAACAACAACCAGAAACCCTAATTCTAGGGATATTTAAGCACCAAATGCACAGATTCCAGAAGAAAAAAAAGACTGTTCATGAGCAAACCCTAGCAGCCACATTGTTCCCAAATCAAAATACAAAATACCAGAAACAAACCAAAACAGAGAGCCATCGTTCCAACAACAGAAAACCAAAACAGAAAACCAAAACAGAAAGCCATTGTTCCAAAATAAAACCATACCAGAAACAATATCCAAACCAGCAAGATACATTGTTCCAAATACCAAAAAATAGAACCAAACCCTAACCCAATCTTGTTCATCATCTTCCCACAGACCCCTCAATTTATCAGAAGAAGGGCAAAACGAAATCATAGAATATCATAACAGAAAAACGGTCACGACGGCAAAATCGCAACAGAACATTCATAACCACAAAACCCTAACTATCATCATCTTCCTAAACACTAACCCTTCAGAGAGAAAGAAAAAGGGAAAAGAAGTTCGAAAAGGAACAGTCTCACCCAAAAACAGCGAAGAGGCCAAATCGGAACCCTAGGGTTTCGTTCACCCTCTTCAAGATCCACAACAAAACGTTAACCATCTGCAAAATCCAAAGCCAAATCAAGAGTCAGAACAAAGAAACAAACATTAAAATGTAAGAAAATCACGAATCGGACGAACGCCGCCGTGCGCCACCGGTGGAACCACCCAGAGGCGATTTTCGGCGACAAGGGTTCCGACTAAGATTTCCGGCAACGATGAGAATCAGAACCCAGAACATGCAAGAGATTGGAGGGAGCCAGAGCAGCGACGCAAAGAACACGATGGCAACGAGAGAACGAGAGAGATCGTGAGAGGATGAGAGATCGTGAGAGTATTCTGGAAAACAGAAGAAGTATTTTGTTTATTTTTCTATTATGTTGATTTTTCCCTTAAAATATAGGTTAATATAGTTTAAATAATAATTAGGATTAGTTTTATTCTGGTAAAAATTTTTTTTTGAAAAAAGGCTAGGTTAGTATTAGTTTAGGAACTGATTAGCTTAAGTTTTGTTTGGTTAGTTCAGGCGGTGACACTTGTCACCGTCTGTATGGTTCATATTTGATCTGTTGCAGGTACACCTATAATAGCAACTTTGCTCTTTTCCTTATAACCGTCAGATCTGCTCAAATCCAAATCCAACGTTCCAGAACAATAGTCCACTCTATATTTCCATGGAACTGTCCATACAAGATCCAGCGAATATTATTGGGCTTGGACTCTGTTTGCTCTTCACACCCCCCAGATCTGACTACCATCACAAGCCCATTTCTAAATTCACTCTTTTAAATTATTTATGCAAGTATTTTTAATTTGATGTATTAAATAATAATTAGTATATGATAGTTTTTATTTTCTAAATTATCGATTAAATTATTAGCTAATTTTTTATCAAAAAAAAAATCCATCCTAATGATTATTTAAATTGCTAATTGTATTGTTTGATAATTATTTATCTGCTTTATACGCTTGTACGATTTATTCACCATTATACACGTCACGTACAATTAATATAAAAACAACTCTGATTTCTTTTGATTGGCTCATAAGCCAATTTCCTAAAGGGTCTCATGGTTGGGGATGGGCATGGTCATCCTCACGAGATTAATCAAAGCCCTTGTTGCTTTGATTAATCATAACCCGAATAATTAATGGTCCACATACCAATTTTCCATGCACCAGGGTCTCATAGTTGGGGATAAGAGCATCTATCCTCACGAGATTAATTAATTCCATATACTTAATTAATCATAATCCGATTCCATTTCTCTTTTCTTCGCGTACCGAATCTTAAAAAACTTTCAAAAATCAAAAACTTGTTTTCTAAATTAATTTTCAAAAAAACATTTGGATGGGGTTTGTTTAAATTGTTAGACGTTAGCCTAATGATTTAAACAAATTTGAAGTTTTTTTAGGTTGTTAGATGATAGCCTAATAAGTTAAAAGCTTCTACCCATGTTTTAGTAAATAAAAACTTAGTGCTGTGACATTCGGTTAAATTGTTGGATGATAGCCCGACGGTTTAATTGAATTTAAAGTATTTGGATCGTTAGACGATAGCCTGATGGTTTAAATACTTTTATCCGCACACTCAATAAATGTGAACTTTGTTTCACTTCATGGTTTTCATAATAAATATTTTGGATGAGAGATGATTGGTTGAACTTGCTCTCCAGTTTCGAACACTTGAATCATTAGATGATAGCCTAATGTTTCAATATTTGTCATCCACAACTTAAAATTAACTCAACTCACTCAAACTCTTTTATCGCTCATACGCGATCATCAAACTCTTTTCTTACAAAGAGTGTGCAATAGTCATTTCAAACACGAACGAGGACTTAAGCTCTTCAAACAAACTAAGCAAGTCCAAGTTCGAGCATTTGAAATGTCTAATGCGTGATTTTTCTTATAAAATCAACACAACCAACTAAGACCCTTTTTAAGAGGAACTAAGGAGTTTTGACTTTCCCATTGCACGAGAGAATACGTAGGCACGCGGTCTCGAGACCGAGTCAAACTCAAAATAATAATAAACAAACCCTTTTTCTTCTGTTTTATTCATAACTTAGCAATAAACACACACAAACACTTAGAACTAAATGGGTCCCATCGAGTACGATGGATGTAAGGGATGCTAATACCTTCCCCTTGCATAACTGATTCCCGAATTCACTTCTTTTGGTCACGTAGACCGCCTTATCCGCATCTGTGGGGTTTTATCTATATTTTCCCGTTCTTTTTAGAACAAATAAAATTAGGTGGTGACTTCATTGTTTTTAAAACAACCGATAAAAAAAACCAGTCATCACAGCTACCCATCACATGAGACAACCAAGAAATACTTCAATCCAATAATAAACTTTAGAAAACAACATTTTCTCCCAATATAGCAAGAAAACATCTCCTAATACTAGAAAACTCAATCACAACAACACTAAACTCTTCCACTAAAATAATGATATCCAAATATCATCCATTAGAGCTTATTACATATAATAATCATAGAGGTTAATACTTAAAAACAAAGGAAAATATTTAAAAATGAATGAACAAGATTTTAAAAACATACCATTTCATTTTCAAGCACATTTACTAACCAGATTCGATACTAGAAAGCCCCTCATTTATTTGTGGGATCAGAATCAGTTCTAAAAATATGTCAAATATATTATTAAATATATTATCAAATATATTATCAAATATACTAACATAATAGATTTTGGTTTAGTTTGGTTTGATTTACAAAATATAAATCCCGACAAACTGAACTGCACAGTTTTGTTAAAATATGGTTGAAACACATCCACACCAAATGCGTTTTTTTTTTTGCGATTTTAAATTAGATTTGGTTAGTAATTTTTTATTGGGATGATTCGATTTTGAACACCACTACGATATTGAGATCCAAAAAACTACTATATAAGCTAAAGTCTTAGAAATTCATAGGGGTTCCACTTTTGATATAGTGAAAGAGAGTAGTATTTTATGAGTTATCTAGAGATAAAATGGGAGGCTATTGAGCACTAAATCTACTTTATCTTTTACACTAAGAGAAAAATCCTCCCTTAATAACTCTCTTGCCTCCAACAATCCTGGACAACAAGTACACAACAAGTATTTCTAGTTTTTTACAAGAGTTTTTGATTTGAGATATATAATGTATCAATCACTTGATAGTTCTTCTTTTCCAATCATGCAATTTATCAAGATAATAGTGCTCAAGTGTTGATGAGTATGATGCATATTTTATGCATTATTTTTGAAACTAATGCAGAAAATTATTTGTGAAAGATAGAGAATCACAACACTTTGTTTGACTATTTGAATGAGAATATTGAAGTTAAATTGCAATGAAAAATGTTAGATTAAAATATCAAAATCTAAGTGTGAGTGTGTGTGTATATATATATATATATATATATATATATATATATATATATATATACATACATATATATACACACACACACACATACATACATATATAACTCTCTAACAACCCCTATGAATGAGTATGTTTCAATGAAGAGATGCAATGGTGTAAGGAATATTTGAAAAACATTTTGTTTCAGAAACATGCTTAAACAACCACTGCCTGGTGTGGAAATCGGTTTCTGAAAAAAGATAAATTGATTTCCAGTGAAACGTTACAACTAGAAAAACAAAATTTTGAAAACAAAATCGAATTTCGAAAAGAGGGAAACCAGTTTCTGCACAGATTTTTGAATTTTGGGAAAGGCAACATTTGGCTGACATTAAGATGAAATCAGTTTCTCACATCGAGATAGCTGATTTCCTTCACTTGAAACAGAAAAATACATAATGTTTTTTAGTACAACCCATAGAGACTTCCAATCAATTTGAACATATATGTAAGATAATATTGGAAGGAACTTAAGCACTAAGTTTATCAAATTAATTGCATGCTTGTACCCTTATCAAATCAAAATTCATGATAAGCCTTCAAAGGAGTTTCAAAGTTAATCTCGAATAAATTGATGCTAGCTTTTGCTCATGATAAGACTTGAACACTTGAATTGATACAATGCTCTTGAAGCTTTTTCCATTCTTTTTGGCATGATACATTGATGTGTACTTTGTCTTCATCGAAACATTGGATGGAGAGTCCTGACTTCACATTATGGAGGCTTGAAAAATGTTGGTTTAAAATAATATCTTTAGTAAAATAAGAGCTTAAAACCATTTGTAAAACAAACGAGTGTAGTGGAATAAAAAGATTGATGAAAAAATAGAGGAAAGAAGATAGGGGAAAAGAAAGACACTAGAGATTTATACACGTTTGACCTAACTATTTTGCATACTATTGTCCCAAAGAATTCTTCTTAGGAGTTTCAACTATCTTGAGAGCTTTCAATAAGATATACCCACAAACATCTTTTTACAAGATTTGAAGTTTTTCAATGGCTGACTTCTAACAAAAAAACAGATTTTGATTCGATATCCTCTTATTAGATATTGGATTTTATATTGTTTATCCTCCAAACCAAACCTTGGTTTTACTCAGGCTGACCTTCGAACCTAGATGACATTTTACACAGACTAATCTTGAACCAATATGAGATTTTGGACTAGCACAAGCTTGGGAACCAAAATGAAATTTTGCAATGGCCGATCTCAATCCAACAAAGCGTTTAAACTAGGTTGAGCTCAAAATTCTTTGTGAAGTTTTTACTTTCTAATCTTGAACCAAAAGAGAGCTTTTGTTACAGGCTTCTTACGAACCAAATATAAACTTCTTAAGATAATACCCCAAACCAAACAACAGATTTTATTGGTACAACTGGTAACCAAACAAATTATTATATAATAATACTTTACTTAAGAGATAATACATTTGTGAAAAATTACAATATTGCCTTCATTGAGAAAAATGATCCTCACTAAGCACAAGAACACTCTTGAAGCACTAATGACAAATATAAGTGAGAAAATAAGAGATTTATTGAAAAAGATGAGAGAATGATAAAGTAGGATAAAAGATCATTTCTAAGTGATTTGAAATGATAAACAAGCTCCCTATTTATAGGAAAAAAATATTGTTTAAATTTGGAAATAATCCATTGGTAAAATGAATGTTATAATCAATTAGACCAATTAGTTGTTATACATGAATAATCAATTGATCAAGCTATAAATGAAAGAGTTTGATATGTATTTTTTACCAATCCGAGACTTGTTTCAATCGATTTTGAGTGTTACGAAGCAAAATAATTGATTAGAGCACTAGGGCTAATCAATTATTCAATTGTAAAATGAATCCCAATTGATCCGACTATTTACAAACTCATTAGCTATAACTTAGAAATATTTTAAAATGGTTATAACAAATGCATAGACGTTTTTCAAAGGTTTTTACTGTGTGTGATTTTTCCATAGTAATTCCACAAGTACCCTTGAACCTTTACAAAACATTGATCACTCAGGAGAACACGACTAGACAAACTTTCACACTTCTCTCTTTCATAAATCTAAAGCTTTAAGACTTGGCATACTTATCTTTGACTTTATCATCAAACAAGAACCTTGAATATTACAAATTTATTAGGCTTGCAATGTCTTCAAGTTGGTTACCATCATTAGAGAGTTGAGAGACCGAACCACCAAACAAAAGTATTCACTTGAACATTGTTGGATATCAGGTGTTATATTCAAAGAGATGACTTGATGTTCAAGAGCATCTTCAAAAGGATAGCTTGATAAAATATATTGATCATATTTGACCACTTGATATATCTTTAGGAGATAACAACTTCACTAAATATCAACTACTGAAGCAGAATATATTGCCCTCACTGAAGTTGTGAAATAAGCATTGTGGCTTAAAGGTTTTGCTAAGAAACTAAAACTTTAAGGTCGAGTTATCACTGTTAAATGTGTTAGTCAAAGTGCAATACATTTGTCAAAGAATTCTGCCTCTCATGAGCGAACCAAACACATTGATGTGAGACTGAATTTTGTGAGAGGAGTAATCTAGCATGGAGAAGTCCAAGTGCTGAACGTTTCGAAAGATCACAATGTTACTGATGTGATCACAATGTTTATAAGTTGCAAGTTTTTCCACTATGTGCAGTTGATAAAGCTGCATGAAGAAAGCTAGTTTATTCCATTGTTGTTATAGAGTTTCTTCCAAAATGGATATTTGTGAGTTATTGGATCAAACTCTAGTATGGTCGAAAGGTAAATTCTTGGTTCGATAATTCAATATGATATCATCATGTCATCGAAGTTTGTTCTCATGTTGTAGTCGAACCTTGCAATGATGTAGTCGAAATATGTTCAAGTATACAATAATTGAAATACTAGAATTGTTAGGATGTCTAATTGGGCCTGTTTTTTAAACTCAATTGTTTAAGTTAGCTTGTAATGGATTTGTGAGTAAAATCCCATTATTTTAATGTGTTAGTTTTCTTATAAATAGCATATCAATCTCTCATCATTTCAACACTGCAAAATCTAATTAGGGTGAAAAAGGTTATTTGTTATTCTGCAACACTTGTAATATTGTTTCAAATAGAAAGTAAAGAATATCAATTTATAACCAATTTTATTGTGTTCTTCTTGCTTCCCTATTTTCTACCCTTGTAAGTATTTTGTCGAGAAAACCATGTTATACTCTGTTCTTGACATCATATTTTACAACAATATAAAATTGTCACTTTATTACTAAAGTGGATTGGTGTATCTATTTATATGAAATGATCATTTGAAAAAAGAGATAGGAGAAGAGAGAAAGGAAATAAAAATAAAAATTGTGATGTAGTTCCATGCGTCATTGCTAAAAAGGGTTGGATTGTGAATGAATTGGTCTATTTATTAAATACCAATTATTTCTTCATGTAATATAAATCTGAGAATTTCTCTTCACACCTAGTAGTGGTGATTTTCACCACTGAAAACCCGATAATACCATTTGCATATGCACAACTGAATTCACATATAAGCATGTTTCAGATGTGCATATGCGAAGACACATTTTTTCACGTTTTAATATTTAAACGTTGGATTTTAAAATCTTGAGGTTGTTTCGGATATGCACCTGCGAAACATGTTGATAGGTGAATTCGAATGTGCATATGCGAAACTTCTGTTTCCATATTAGATGGTTGCATGGTCATCTATTTCAACTATTTCATTCATTTTTTTACACCATAACCAAAACCCTCAACTATTGCATAGAAAGCTGCAATTTGAGGTAAACTTGCATCCCTTCATCATACATTAGCCACATTGATGCTGATTTGTGGTTGAAGAAAACAACGTCGCTTCATGTATGCACTTACGAGATCAACCTATCATAATTTGGAGCTGCATATATGAAACTTTGTCTGTTACAAAATCTGAATTATGTTTTAACATAACTTTGTTTTTTTTAGCATGTTAGTTACGATGCACCCTGATAATATTGTCAAAGCGATCATAAAGGTTTCAGACAAGGTAAATGACGATGATAAGCCGAAAGATATTATGATAGATCATGGACAACAATTTTCAAATGATAAAAGTTCACCTCTCGTCAAAATATGCTTGAATGGGTTCGAATGGAAGCTAGCAAACTTGAGTTTGACGTTGTGATTGAAAGGTCCGACAATGGGACTAGTAAAAGGCAACCATTTGTTGTGATGACATGCGAGAGAAGTGGGAAATATATTCCAAAATTTCGAAAGATAAAACACGATGACACGAGATCGAGGAAATGTGAGTGTCTGTTTAAATTGCGTGGTTATTGTAGGGTGGATGATTTATGGTGGTATAATGTCATGTGCGGTATGCCTAAATCCTGTGTTGGATACCAAGCTACATGGGTATCCAATTGTACGTCGGCTTAAGTCGGTAGAGAAGGAATTTATTTCAAAATTGTCGTTGATCAAAGTTACGCCGAGAAACATTCTCTCTTGCAGTATCCAGAGAATCGAAAGGTGGTTAAGTTTGAGTATCGTTCACCTTCACTTGACATAAATGAAACGTAATGTTCATCCCGTTTAAGCTCAAGAATGACGAAGATTTAGAGGTTATGTGGGATACCTTTCACCGATACTCTTCTAAGAGTTCAATTGAGATGAATACGAAGTTTCAAATATCGACAAAAGATGTTATCAAAATGTTACAACATCCTCAACTACCCGTTTATAACAATATGTAACTTTAATCATGTTGGTGGTGCGTTCGAATATGCACTTGTGAGTTCTGTAAGTAATTTGAAATTTTCAATCGAAAATTTAGAAGAAGTGTACAAGATATATGGAAAGAAATTCTAGTAAATTTTTTGAATAGATGAAGATAAAATGGAGAAAGTAGTATTAGATTTTTCGGAATAAAATTTTGCATACATAACTTTCAAACATGAAATTATTTGTATAACTTTGGATACATAACTTTCAAACATGAGATTATTTATATTCTCTTACTATTCAATATTCCGGTATAAATAGCATGGTAACTGTACATAAAAAAGGATGAATAAGCATAGAGTGGAAGAGTGGAACAGAGCTCAAGAGAGAAAGATAGTTAGTTTATTTGATTTCTTTCTCACACACCAAAACGAATCGTTTTGTTTATAGCAAAAAGGAGAAAGAAAGTGGCGCCTGTCAGATTGGCGTGCTCTACTCATATGTACTGTAGTGGATGGAGTGAGAAACTAAACCTCACTCAAGTATCCAAAGTTTTCATTTTAACTCCAAATCAAATTAAACCTAATATATCATTAACTTTTTTTTTAATAAACAAAACACTTAATTAGATGATATAACTATAAATGTGAGACAGTTCATATTTAACCGAATTCGAATCTGATACATTAAGAAGAGTACAATTCTTTCAAATCTTTAATACTAAATTATTTTAAATTTTAAATCTTCTGCATCAGACTAATACATGATTGATAACATATAAGTCCACTGATATCTTATAAAAAGTATATTTAAATTCAAATTTGTAGTGTTTTGATAAAATTAATAGTAAAATTATTTTTATAATTATGAAATTATAAAAAAGTTGAAAAAATGTAATAATAATTTAAATTTATTACCCTAAATATATATGACTTTTGTTTGCTTATATTATAAGATGAAAAGAAATGTGTATGAGAGAATAGAAAAGTGAAAAAGGAAAAGTTAGGGAATGGTGGGGGCAAGAAAGTGCTACTACTAATTCAAAAGCCATTTCTTTAGAGTTGAGAGAGAAAGAGAGAGAGAGAGAGAGTGGGAACATTCTGAAATTGGTTGGCTTTTTGTGTTTGTGCAGCTCTGGTGGTGGCTGTCATCAAAAGATGAGGAACAGCTCATCTTTCTCCACACCCTCTTGGTATGCATGTATGTCTTCACCAATTCATATCATATTTTCAGTTGCAGATTTTACTTTTCAAAAACATGTTAAAAATCTCTTGTTAATTTATTGTTTCTGGAATGTTTTTTACTATTGATTTCCAATTAGGTTTAATTTCAATTCCAATGCAGAATTTAAAATTTTGATGAAAATGTTTACTTACTAGGTGGTTTTCTGAACTAATACCAAAATATGCTGTTTTCTTGTGTTTACAGGAGTTCAAACAAGGGACATAGCTAAAACATGGCTAGTGGTAGTAGAGTGTGAATGTTGTTGTTGAGTAGGAGTACTATGGGAATTGGTTTGTGAGATTTTGATTCAGAGAAAGTGTGTTTTCTTGTGGTGTCTTGTGTCTAAATCCATTGTTGGAAACAACAATAGCAAAAAAAACAAGTACCTAGATTCAAAACATAATTTTAATACTTTGTGGGGCGGTGGTGTCAGATTTAGCTAGTGGGGGTGTCTTTAACAAAGCTACTCTTTCTTTGAGAAAATTATTATTTTTATATGTGAATGTGTTGGAGGTAGTTTGTTTTGTTGGTAATGTCTCCTAACATGGTTTAGATTAACTGGTTTCTTTGGTTTTTGTTACCAATTTAGTAAGCAACATGTTTTTTCTTTGAGTCTCTTTTCATTCAAGTTACAGAAAGAATAATAATAATAATAGTCAAAATATAGTTTAAAAATTCATCTAACTAGCCTTGGTTTTAGGGGAAGATTCGGTCATACAAGAAAAAAACTTGATCTTTTTTTCTTCAAGCTTGGTTTTTACTCTAAACTAGCAAGCTTCTTGCATTTCATTGTTTGGTATCCAAACTTGGTTAAGAGTTTGTGGAGTATAGGTGATTTGAGGGATTTCTGGAGGTTTTTCTTTTCTGTCAAGATGAAGTTTATGAAACTTGGATCTAAGCCTGATTCTTTTCAAACTGATGGAGATAATGTCAGGTATGTGATTAGTTTCCTCTTTATACGGATCGGTTTTCCCTTGATTTGAATAGTTTGTTATTTGGTTTGGAGGGGAGTTCTTATTTATGATTCGGTTGGTTTCTTGTTTAGATAAGCAGCTTAATTAAGTGTTTATGGTATGAACACTTATCATAAAAGTGCTTATGTTATGTATAAGTTATTTCTATAACAACGAATGAAATGGAAGTCAAACGGTTTTCATATAAGCTATAAGCTGTTTTCATAAGTGAGTTGGGAGAGCTTATGGACATGTGATAAATTGTTTCAATAATCTTTTACAACTAGTCTCACAAGTGTTTATGTGAAAAGTAAATCCAAACAGATCCTCAAATTGTGGATACTTTCGCTCGAAGTTCTATTATTTTTATCGTTCAAGCATGCCAGAAAACGTACTATTAGTTTCTGTTTTGATTTGTAAATTGCATTCAAGATTAATGTAAAGTGGCATATATTTGTCTAGGTATGTGGCAACTGAGCTTGCATCGGACATAGTCGTTAATGTTGGAGATGTAAAATTTTATCTACATAAGGTAAAGTTCCATTCTATTTAGAACTCTTTTTGTTACATGAATACTCTTTTTGTAATGATTTTTAAAAATGGTTTTGTTCAATTGTTCCCACTTAAGTTTATTTGGTTCGGTTATCCTCTAGGCGGTTGATTGATTCCTTACATGTTCATTGTCTGCAGTTTCCACTTCTGTCCAAAAGTTTACGCTTGCAAAAGTTAGTTTCAAACCCGGACGAGGAGAACGACGAAGTTCATATCCATGACATTCCTGGAGGACCTATTGCTTTTGAAATATGTGCAAAATTCTGTTACGGTATGGTAGTTACTCTAAATGCATACAACGTGGTTGCGGCTCGTTGTGCAGCGGAGTATCTTGAGATGTATGAAACCGTTGAAAAGGGAAATCTTATCTACAAGATTGAAGTCTTCCTCAATTCCAGCATTTTCAGGAGCTGGAAAGACTCCATCATTGTTCTACAAACAACCAAATCTCTTCTTCCATGGTCAGAAGAACTTAAGATCGTGAGCCATTGTATGGAGTCCATAGCTACCAAGGCTTCAATGGATCCGTCCAAGGTGGAGTGGTCATACACATATAACAGGAAAAAACTTCCGTCGGAAAATGGAAATGATTCACACTGGAATGGTGTGAGGAAGCAACTAATGGTTCCGAAGGATTGGTGGGTGGAAGATCTTTGTGAGCTTCAACTAGATCTCTATAACAGAGTCATGTCAACAATTACAACGAACGGAAATGTTTCCAGTGTTGTAGTAGGAGAAGCTCTAAGTGCTTTTGCCTCTAGAAGGTTGCCTGGCTTCAACAAAGGTGTTATCCAGAATGGCGATATCGCAAAGAATAGATTAGTGTTGGAGACTATTGTCGGTCTATTGCCGGAAGATATGGGAAGTGGCTCGTGCGGTTTTTCGCTGAAGTTATTAAAACTGGCTACTCAATTGGAATGTGAAGTGTCAGTGAGATCCGAACTGATGAGGAGAACAGGGCAGTGGCTTGAGGAGGCTACGGTGGCCGATCTTTTGATTTGTTCATCAACTGGTGAAACAACTTACGATGTTGAAACTGTGCAGAAGCTAGTTGAGGCGTTTGTAGCACATGAACATCAATCTTTAATGGAAGACGAATTGCAGGAGATCAAAAGTCCTAAGATGGTCCTAAATTCTTCTAGCAAGATAAAGGTAGCAAAGCTGGTTGATAGCTATCTTGCTGAGATTGCACGCGATCCGAATTTGCCTCTTTTAAATTTTGTGAGTATTGCCGATCTGGTATCAACCTTTCCTAGACAGTCTCATGATGGCCTTTATCGCGCCATTGACATGTATTTAAAGGTTAGTTTATCCGACATGCATTTAACTGTTATAGGTGTATCAAATGATTCTATTGACTTCAACCGAATTTCTGAGACTGATGCTATTATGTTATGCAGGAACATCCTGGAATCAGCAAAAGTGAGAGGAAAAGAATATGTCGATTGATGGACTGCAAGAAGCTGTCCGCAGAAGCTTGCATGCACGCGGTGCAGAATGAGCGGCTTCCTCTACGTGTTGTCGTACAGGTTCTCTTCTTTGAGCAAATGAGAGCTTCAACAACATCATCATCCGGAGGCACAAACACTCCTGATCTTCCCGGTTCTATCAGGGCGCTACATCCCGGCGGATCTCACGGTAGCTCAAGGTCAACTACCACCAACACAGAAGAGGAGTGGGATGCAGTCGCAACAGCAGAAGACATAAAAGTTCTGAAAGGCGAACTTGCGGCACTAAAATTATCAGGCGGAAGTAGTCAGAGTAGTGACAGAAACAGCAACAACAATGTAGACAAAGTCGCTGCTAACAAAATGAAAGGCTTCCTCATGTCAAAGAAAATATTCTCCAAGATTTGGTCGAACAAAGAAAAAAACGGAGAGATTACTAGCTCTGATACGTCCGAAAGCCCTGCTTCTACAGTTGTTGAGGAGACGAAGTCTACACCATCTAGAAGTAGGAGACATTCGGTATCTTAAAATCTTTTTTTTTTTTGCAGACTTCAAGCGCCGAAGCATCGTTGTATAATCTTCGATCACTTCGGTAGCATTAGGAGATAGAGCTTACTTGACATCTTCTAGCTGATACTGAAGGTTGTTTGTGGCTACTATTAGAGATGAGGTTAATGAGGGACCCGGTTTTGTTTTACTATTATGGGAGAAGAGAAGGATTATCATTGCCAAATCAAGTGTTATTAAGACAATTTGTAAGCATTCTTAAGATATAAAGTTATAACTAACTAGAATGAAATGCTAATGAGAGCTTATATAACTAACTGGAATGAAATGCTAGGCTCAATTGCCTAGTTCTAGCTGTATTGGTTTTTATGTAACTTGCATTACACTACTGTTTTGTTTGGTTAATCTTGTGTTATCACTAACTCATTTTGATGGTAATGCTACAACATAGACATTGTTGCAATTTCTGTAACTTTTCACTCTAATATAGTACTAGTAGTTAAGATACATTCAAAGAAAATTTACCATATGTTACGGCTTTTTCATGTAAAAATTAAAAGCTAGAAAGTGTAGCTTTTTGTTTCAAATGTGCTTTTATTACATTTCCATCGTGAAAACAAACAAACAATTAAGCATATGTTTGGACCCAATGCAAATTTGCCGTGATCTTTTAAGTTCTAAATCCTAGTTTGTTCTAGAATAGAAACATGTTTTTTCAATGTTCTCACCACTTTTCAGTGTTCTCACCGTGTGTTTGTTTTCACGTTGAAAATAAAAAAATGTATTTTTTCTTAACTCTCGATCCCTAACTTTTACTTTTTCACTTCTTTTTTTTTTTGGAATATGGAGCAGACAGTGTGTTTGTATTACCAAACCTTAGTGTTAATGTTAGGTAGCTGCATAGCTAAATTAGTTCAAGAAATAATCACCTTGCCCTTTTAATAGTCATTTTAATGTACGATTTGAACAAGTCAAAAATGGTTTGTGGCTTTTGTGCACACTTCCTTTTTTTTTTTTTATAGCTTTTCCTTGTCTTTGAAGAGTGACATTCAATGTTGATTTTTAGATGTTTTTGTCCAAAGAAGTGGACCTTATGACAAGGATAACATTAATTGGATCCTTATTTTCAAGGAAGTGATCACACATCTCCAGCCCTCCCTTAATATATCTTTTTTAAAAAAACCAGCCCACCTTAATATATAGGTGAAAGAAAGAGATTAAAAATATAATAGATTCACACTTCCTCTATTAAAATAGACTAACTTATATGATTTGGTTCGTCCCACCTGAAAAATTATAAGATTTGACCTTTTAAATTAGAGTCTAAATTTTTCAAGATTTTTTTAATCTGGTTTAAAAAATTCTTCTATTCATTAAGACTATCTCGTATGAATCGTGGGTATTCCATTAGAGCAGCATAACTATAAATTTTTAAAAAATTATATTAATTCTTATATTGTATTACTCTAGAATAATATATTGATTTTTCTCATTTCACTAAATTTTACCTCTATTCTATTCGATCTTTCTCATTTAAATATTATAGAATAATATAATCAACATTTTTCCTCGTATTCTATTAGTTTCTCTTATGTTAAATATTATAGTATTACTGCCATTCTTCCACTTCTTGTGAGTAATGAGAATGATAAGGTTATAATGGCTAATGAAGACGATGACTTGTTTTCAGTTAGCAGAATGTATAAATACTTGTCTCGAGATGAGGAGAAGGATAAGAGTAACACTTGGGAGCAAATATGGTCGTTTAAAGTTCACGGGAGACTTAAGAGTTTCATTTGGTTGTTAAATCATGATAGACTTCTCATTAACAATAGGAAGAATGGGTTCAGTTGGGAGGGGGGGCTGGGTGTAGTCTGTGTGATAATGTTAATGAAACTTCGTTGCATGCGGTTAGGGACTGCAAAGTAGTTATAAATGTTTGGGAGAGGGGGTGCCAAATAGTATTATGTAGCAGTTTTTCCAAGCTGATTTAAAAGAATTGATTGATTTAAACACTCTAGGAAATAATATGGCTGCTACTGATTGGTGTAACTATTGGGCTATTATGTGTCATACTTTATGGGCTTGGAAAAATATTGAGATGCACAACCAGAGCTTTGCGAGACCGTCCAAAGCAGTGCAATTCATGGATGGTAAAGTGAACGAGTACGGAGATGCCATGAGTATGAGGAGAGTTGTTTCGAATAGGCAGGATGAGGTTAAAGATTTGTATTGATATCGACCAAGAGTTGGCTTTGTCAAATTAAATGTGGATAGATCGCATGAGGATAGTGGTAAATCTGGGTGTGGAGGAATTTTTAGAGATGAGAATGATGTTTGGTTGAGAGGTTTTTCGAAGTTTGTTGGCCATTGTAGCGTGTTAGTGGCAAAGTTGTGGGGTATCTTGGAAGGTTTGAAGCTGGCTATTGATAGAGGCTACAAAAAGGTGGAAATTAATACGGACTCGAAGGTTGCAGTGGATAGCTTTTTGCAGAGGTCAAAAAAGCGGCTTGTTATTGCCAATTTGGTTGATATTATTAGCTTGCTTATGTCAAACTTGGAGGAGGTGAATTTGTTGCACTCCTTTAGAGAAGTTAATGGGTGTGCTCACTTGCTAGCAGTTGTTGGTAAAGAATTACATGATGGTTTGGTGATTTATCAAGCGATGCCTTTGTTTTTGGTTCCTATCTTTGAGAAAGATTTTAAAGACTCTCCTTCTTCTACGATACTCTCCTTGTAGTCTCTCCTTTTGTGTGTGTGTGTGTGTGTGTGTATATATTCTAGTATTATTTTATACAATTTAGACATGTATTATATTTAAAAACACATTATAGTATTTATTAAACATAATATAGTACTTAAAAATATATTATGTTTACAATAATATATATTTTTATTTTATCTACAATAAATATAATGGATTTTTTATTTTAATTTTTTTTTATAAAAATTCGTTTAGGACCGAAGTCTATCTAAGGTCAGACTCGGGTGGTAATTTTCATTCCCATATTACAATAGGGATTTCTTGGTCCAGCCTTAAAAAGCCATAGACTCGCTAGGGCCGCTCCGTTTAAGATCGGGTAGTCCATTTTGATAACTTTACTTCCTCTGTCTCAAATTAGGTGGTTGTATTTGCAAAATGCACAATGATTGAGAAAAGGGATTTTCCCAAGTGTGAATGATGAGATATTGTGTTTTATCTCTCGAATTCGTGTATATTATTTTACCTTGAAGATTTAGGTGTTTATATAGACTCCATGGACTTCCCTAGTGGTAGTTTCTTTCATTCCACTATAAAAATATGGCTAAAGAGAACTCTTCCCCAGATTTTGGGAAGATAATTTCTTCCATCATCCATATCCCTCCAACGTCATTCCAGGTGTGATAAGTGGTCAGATCATGGGCAACGAATGCAAGTAGAGCGGAGAATAAGCCAAACCATCTAACATGGGTCTACTGTTGAACAAGTTTGGTTTCGTAACTATCTTTATGTTTTGATGATAACAAAGAACACATTGCATGGATAATAATTTTGTACTCTAATAGTTTGTTAAGTGTGTAGAATCTGATAAATAGTTATGGACTTTGAGTTAATAAGTTGTGGACTATTGACTAGTGAATGTTCTGGAATCTGAAAGAACAACTGTAAACTTTAGACATCAAACATAATATGAATCAATGGAGAGTATAAAGATGTGTTTATAAGCAAATCTGCATCTGAAAGCATCAAATCTAATCCTGAAAGGATATTATCCAGATTGACTCTGATTCAAGACTCTAAAGTCTCAATGTTCTCAAGATCTAAAGATCAACTCTAATCAAGCTTCAACAACTTAAAATTTAGAAGCCTCTGACTCAAGAAGTTTACCTTGAAGAGAGATAATATCTTTGAACTCTGATCAAGCTTCAACAACTTATACTCAGAAGCCTATAACTCAATAAGTTTTCTATGAAGAGAGATATTGAGTTTGACCTCTAATCAAGCTTCATATAAATATATCAGAAGCCTTTGATTCAAGATGTAATCACTAAAGAAAGATAATGTAGAAATATTAAAATAATACGAAATCATTATCCTCTACACTACTTTGCAAAAAGGATTGTATGTTAGTACCAAATTTTTCAATAAGTCTCATCGCTCCTCTCATTTATGCTAGCATAACTCTACTATTATGAATCAAACGTCTTCATGCAGCTATGATTTGTGAAATTCCAACTTCACCCTTATACGAATATATTTTTCATCTATATAAAGGAGATCTTGAATCAATGGAAAAGAAGAACCACAACATACATATACAAAGAAAATGAAAATTAAGAGAGACGCACCAAGAACAAAAAGTTGAGAAGATGCACAACGAAGAAAATAGTTATTATCTTGAAAGCTTTATAACTTTAATGCTTTGTAAATATTGTTGTATTTAAATTGTGTGTATCAGTTTTCTAAGAAGCACTTTGTAAACATGAAACCTTGTAATCTTAACCACTGTGTTAAATGCCTTGAGTGAATAAGTATTTAGTCAGAATACTGGAGAAGTCTTTTTTAGGTTATCTTTGAGTTGATTTCCTTAAGGGACTAAAGTATAGTCAAAATCCTTAAGAAGACATTTGCAGATAGTATTTATGGTTGTAATCAAAGTTTTTAATTAGTGGATTAAGTCCTCGTTGATAAGACAAAATTACCTTGGTTGGTGGACTGGAGGTAGTCTAGTTAACGGTGAACCAGGATAAAATATTTGTATTCTTTATCATTGTTGCTTTTATGTTGTTTACATTTATCTGTTCAAAAAAGCTTCAAATTTAGAAATCCAATTCAAACTCCCCTTTCTTGTATTTCTTTAAACCTTCAATTGGCATCTGAGCTCCGATTCTAGTATTGATTATTATCAAACACTTAATTGTGTCATACATTAAATATATGGTTGTTACCCCCGACTATAGGTAGGGAGGGGGCATGACTAGTACTGAGAAGCGGGCATGGTGTTGGTAATGTTTAAACTCGTCTCATTGCCATGCCTAAATGTAGGTTATTATCATGTTGAACTTCAATAACTTCATTTTCATTTCATCATCTTTTACTTTGGCATTATTAACTTTTTTCCTTCTCTTTATTTAATTTTTTTAGTAATTAGGAGGTTATTTTCTTTGCTCTAGGTTCATTTCTTCATCCAACCAAACAAATGACTACAAGATGCAGTCTTGAATCTGGAAACATCAATGGAGATGAAAGAAGATTAATGAATTGTAAATCTTGACTTAGGTAAAACAAGACAACAATAAAATATGTAGAAATAAAGACATAGATTATACATTTCACAACCATAAAAATGATGACCTAGGTTTGCATCAATCCATGTTGTTATCAATGGACCATCAAAACCATATTTCCATTCGTACCTCAAAGGATGTGATTTGTTTCCCATTGTGAAAAATGAGTGCTGCGACATCTTGATTACCAAGGATGATTTAATCTTCTTTCGTTTTCTTTGAGAGGACGACGAAGAAAAAAGAGCGTTTGAAAATTTTCTAGGGTTCATATGGGTTCTGAAGGAAGACGAGCGTGGCAAAATCTAGAGAGAGAAAAAAGAGGAATACTTGCAATATAAATTAATTCATTTAAATATTTTTAAGATTTTATTAAAAAATCAGTAAATCAATTATTTGTTTTAAAATATGTAATTGTTTACTAGTCACCACAATGACAATGTCACATATTAAATGAGGACACTACATATGTAAAAATAGTGGAAGATCAAGAAAATCTCAAGAAATTTAAAATACAAAGATTAAAAAAATTAAATTTTAAAATATAGTGGGATCATATATATATATATATATATATATATATATATATATATATCCAAAGATTAATGTCAAAATGGACTTTCGTATGACGTTAGTTTTGATGTAGTTCAATGACATAGTAAATCATTATAGATTAATCTCAAATTTTATAGGTAAGATATATATGATTATATGTTACAATCCAACGGTTGATTTTAAAAAATATTGATCCGAAGTGACGTTTTTGAGCGAGTGTAACTTGTGGTGTAACTCTTCGGGTGTAATTTGATCCCTCCTATATATATATATATATATTCAAAATCACAAGATGATATATCATGTTAGCACATCTTGTCCCTACGACGTTGTCACATGTATCTTCAAACAAAAATTCGACATGTTATATTATGTCATCTTTCGTTAATAGAAATTAACTAGAATAACAAATAGTATAAACTTAAAACACTACTATGAAAAAAATCCATTTAGCAACGATTGGAAAATACATATAATCACGCAGGTTCAAGCGTTGTTGTAAATTCGTTACTAACAATCTCGGTCTTTGGACCGGTGTAGTATACTGAAAGGGGCGTCTGATATCAGAATGATTATGCTTAACAACCGTTGTGATATATGTACACTATTGAGTTAGAAACCCAACAACAACAAATAAGTTACATTAGTTCACAATTAATATAAAAAACTGTTGTTGAATGTACCGATAGTTTATTATATAGCAATGCATATTGCTTGTTTTACCATACACCTCATAAAGAAATACAACCATTAAAATTGGTAAAGAGTGATATAATTTGAAAAATTAAATTATTCTTGAAAACCAACTTAAACACACCACTATATTATGAGTTGCATGTGTCTCATTGTGCAAATTTTATGTTCTTTAACACATATACGGTTCAATGGTCGGATTTCTTCAAAACATTAATATCGTTTATTATTGTTTACCTTATCATCATCGCTTACAACACAACAAATGCATGCAACACAATTAAAAGAACATAGATTTTAGAAACAAAACACTAACAACATACAATATCACAAAATATATTAAATTGTTTCAAGAACACATCTTTTATTGAAAATAATTGTGGAACTATGAAGCTCATCTAATTTGTGAAGCAATTAAAAAGAAATACAAGGTGGATGAAGTTTTCACAATGGCTTCATACTTCTTGTATTTTTTCCATTTCTACACAATATGTACATTATCAACTCATACTATACGCTTGCTACCACCATCATCATCACCACGTATCATCCACTTAACCTGCAAGGAAACACAACAAACTTCGACCATGAGCATCCTCACAATATAAGCAATAGCCATGACATCACATTTTTAGACACCCACATACATACATGGAAAAACATATTTCAAATCTAATTCAATTTTCTAAACGAATTCAGCTAAAATTAAATGTCAGCAAAACCCTGAAGTTTCCCCTCTCTATTTTCTAACAAAATCTCACACGCTTCAACTTTTCACAAGTACAAAACCCTTATTATTATGATGCTGAAGTTGAAACCAAACCCTAAAACCATAATCCAATGAAGAGTGTAGAGAGACCGAAAGAGAGTGCAAGAGAACATACCATCTTCGTCATTGTTGGAGTTTGCACCGGACGTTGTTCAATTTAGGTATCCTTTAAATTTCCTGTAAGAGTTTTCTATTTAGGATTTTTCTTAGAGACAAACAACTGTTATGAAATGGGCGAAAAATACTTTCGTTCATATATAAACAAAATATCACTTTTTATCACGGTTGAAAAGATGAACCGTGATGATATATTATTTTAAATAAAAAATAAATTAAATTTATCACAACGGTTTAATAACATAACCGTGATGATATACTATTTAAAAAAGAATTAACGTTAAAAAAATAAAATATTTGAGGATGTTGAGATTCAATCCATAAAAGTTTGATTGTATCACCACATCATGTTATCCAACCGTTACTGTATCACCATAATTTATAATCAATAAATAAAAAAAATATTATGCACTTGAGTATTGAGATGTTACCACGGTATTTAGAAGAACCGTGGTGATTTTGACGTTGTTGAATGCGCGTTTTGTAGTTATGAAAAGATTAAATTTTAAAATAAAACAAAAAAACTAAAATTGTAAATTAATACATTTATGAAGGTGACAAATTTATTTAGGGAATTTAATTCCCAACCTAGTGGGGTTCTTCTCCACCCCAGGTGGAAACTCAAAAATACCCCCAGGTTTCGAAAGTGCACTTACGAATTCACCTCGGAGGTGGACTTCGCAAGTGCACTTACGAATTCACCTATAATTTGTTGAAAATAAGGCGAATTCGCAAGTGCACCTGCGAAGGCACCTGAGTTGTGTGATTCGTAAGTGCATTTGTGAATTTAAGTTTGGGTATAATTCATAAACACTTAACACAATTCATAACATTCATTCAACTTAATTTAAAGAAATTACATAGTAGATGTAGAAAATTAAATTACATCTTATTATAAACGGGAAGCTGTGGACGACGCAACATCTTGATAACATCTTCTTCCGATCTACGAAGCATCGAATCCATCTCAATTAGACCCTTTGTGGAGTATTGTTGAAAGGTCTCTCACATAACCTCTAATTCCTCGTCGTTCTTCAGCTGAAACAGGGTGAACTTGACATTTCCTTCGGTATCAAGTGAAGGTTAAAGATACTCAAGCTTGACCACCTTGCAATTATCGGGATACTGCAACAGAGAATGCAGTGTCGTAATGAACTCATCGTACGGGGTGTCCTGCGATAGCGAGAATTGAAGTGGCGTATGCGCAGCAGTGAAGTAGACAAAATCAAGGTGTGGATATGTTTGTGGCATTTCTGGTTTTGGTTTGTGATGGAGAATGAAATGGGTTGTAGACTTAATTTATAGGCAAGTTGAAGTAATATGGACCAAAGAAATCTTATCAAGTCACATTTCGCAAGTGCACTTACGAATTCACCACAAATATGAGGTGAATTCGCATATGCACTTGCGAATTATTCCCTTTGTTGTTTTTTTAAATCCAGGCAAGATTCACAAGTGTACTTGCGAGTTCTACAGAAACAGAATTAAGTTCATTTTCTGTTGAGACAAAATTTTATTTTTTAGGATTCTTAGACATTCAAAATATTATACATGTATTGGAAATAGAATATATATATATATATATATATATATATATATATATATATATATATATATATATATATATATGTGTGTGTGTGTGTGTGTGTGTGTGTGTGTGTGTGTGTTGAAACGTTTAGATTTTACAATGTTTCGACAATACATTTAAAAAATGATTCGGTTACTTTCTAAAGTGCATCGAAAAACAATAGGATATCCGTGTAACTTGGTCTCCAACGCATGATTATGCGTTCCGGACATGACAATCAACCGCCATAAATTATCCACCCTATAATAACCACGTAATTTGAACGGACACCCACATTTCATCAATTCTATGTCTTCGGGTATTATCTTGTGAATTTTGGAAACGTATGCTCCACTTCTCTCGCATGTCAAAATAACAAATGGTGATTACTATTCCCATTGTCGGATCTCGCAATTAGATCGTAAAAACAAAGTTTGCTAGCTTCCATTCTAACATAATCAAGCATTTGTTGACGAGTGCTGAAAGTTTTGACATTTGGAAATTTATTTCCATGATCTATCATCACAACATCAATCGTTTTATCTACTTCTTTCACCACAATCGGCTTATCGTCTTTGTTGAATTTGTCCGAAATCAGAACCTTCACAATAGCCTTGTCAATGTTGTCGGGGTGCACCATATCTAAAATATCAAAAAACACATGAATTATGTTAAAGAAGAATTCTATTTTTGCATCAGACTTTATTTCGCAAGTGCACTTGCGAAGTGACGCTATTTTTTGCAACACCAAAACAACTACAATGCAACAAATGTAGATTGAGGGGATGAAAGTTTACCTTAAATTGTAGCTTCCAATGCTCACTTTTCTAGGCTCACACACTTGAAACTTGATTTGGAGAATAAATTTTCATTGACATTGGGTGATGTTTAGGGTTTTTTTGTTAGAGGATGTTGCGGAGGTAATAGTGGAAAGCAAAAAGTAAATTATTATTTTTACCGAGTGATATTTAGGTTATATTGTATCATGTCCATAGAGATTGGTTATTGATTCGTCGTTCGATAATTCGTTTGTTAATGAGTTTGGGGTTAAATGAGTTGTAAAGAAAAGTTATAAACAGAAAATAAATTCAAACAAAAGTATAAAAAGGATAGACAACTTGTCTAGAATGAATGTACACTACCCATCACAGACTTAAACCTATCGTCCAGTTATAATCAACCTACGATACTCATCTGTGTCATCACATATCTCTCACAACCTAAGTCATTTATAACCCAAATTGAGAATCCTACTGCAATCACCTTGGTAGTAATGTCTCGCCTACCTCAACACAGAAGTCAACCGTGTCACTCGTATCAACAATGTCTCGCTCGACACAACCAACACAGAGGCATTAATATCAAATACTCTAAGTGAATGTCAGTTCTAAACATATTTCTAGCATTCAGAAACTAACAGATAATCATCCTAGGTAAGAATCTAAGCAGTATATGTCTATCACAACTCAAATTCCTAACATAGGATAAAAACCTAAGAAATCACCAACACAGATTTGTAAAACAAACTTTATACAACGCCATGGGCGACAAATATACATGAGTGAAGAGTAAATATACATACAAAACCCAACAAAAGAGAGATACATAGACAGGAAAAAGAATAAACCACCAATCTTCCGATTTGTCAGAGCCGGTCAATGAGCAATCCACTCTGGATCATCCGTATGCAAGCCATACTATTATTTTCTAAGCTAATCTATCAAAAAGTATAAAGTTGACGGGATTGGGAGCAAAAATCAACCCCAAAACCATAAAACAACAAATGAAATGAAAAGGAAAATATATACAAAAATTTGGTTCCGCAGCCACCATCCGACGCTGCTTTTTCAACGCTTGGCCCACGTTGCGCCACGTCTGCAATTGGGAAAAATATCTCTCACCGTCCGACACTGGCATCCACCGCCCGATGCTGGCCTCAAGCCTCGCTCAACAAGCTAGTGGCGAGTCAAAGTCAGGAGTTACTGGATTTTGAACATTCTGCATCGCTTTTCCACCGCCCGACGCTGGTCCTAGCGCTCACAATGCCTCATCACCGCTCGACGCTGAGAATTTTTCCTGCTACCCCTACACTTGTACCTGGCACCCCCCAAACTTTTTTATTTCAACTTTTCCCCTGTTGAAATTTCTGGTATCCCATAAAATTTTTGAAAACCAAAATTTTCAAAATACAGTACAGGAAATTTCAAATACACAGAATCAAAAAAAAATAATTGGATACCAGAAATTTCAAATACACAGAATAAAAAAAAAATCGGTTTTTTTACCGAAAAATTCAGAAATTCTGATATTTTGACTGAAATTTCCGGTACATCCCCCAAATTTCCGTTTTTTTTAATTCTGTAAAATACCGGAAATTTCAAAAAGTATTTTTTAAAAAATTTTCGATATCACCCCCAAATGGCAGGTAAAATAAAAAGGGGGTGGAAAGATAAATCCTCCTCGGCGCTACCTTGGCACTCAGCGCGTCCTGTCACCGTTTGGCGCAGGTGACAATGCTGAAATTTTGGTATCTTTATTTCTTTGGCTTTCTTTCTTTACCTTGTTCCTTTATTGCTTCAAATGCATATTAGAGCACCATTTTGGCCTTTATTACTCAATGCTCCAATAATACAACAAATACCTACAAAAAGATTACAAAACAAATCAACCGGTACAATATGTACACAAAACGCAATTAAACGTATTTACAACAAAAATTGGGGTTATTTAACTAAATATTAACAAAAAAGAACGAATAAGTGCCCCAAAACATATATACAAAATAACTGCATTTTAGCATTTACCAGAGGAAGAAAAAATGTATGAAATAGTGTGAATATGTGACCATGCATTATTTTAGTATGGAAATGAAAGTTTCGTAAGTGCACTTACGAAGTCACCTTATTTTTTATTTTAAATTCAACATTTAAAAGAATAAAACGTACAAAATAAGGTGATTTCGTAAGTGCATTTACGAAACAACTTTCAAAATGATTTCGTAAGTGCATTTATGAAGAGCATTTTGAAATTTTAAAAGGTGTGGGATAAAACTACTAGATAAAAGAAAAATTATATTTATTTAGAAAAAACTAACATATGTCCAATAACACATGTTAATAAATTATTTATGAACTATTCTATTGAAATACATGCTTTTGATGTTTCAAAACTTTAAATATAACTTTATTATATTTAATTACATCTAAATTTTTTTAGATATAATATCATTAATATGTATCCTTAAGAAGATATATCAATCAATGCCGTATACTAGTTTATACTGTACGTTATTATTGTCGAGCTATTTGTGTCATTGTCTTCATGTCTTATGAACCCTCAATTGATTTGAACCAAGGGTCCTTTGACCCCAAACCAGCTAAGTTAGTCAACTAAACCTATACATGACGGAAAATGAAGGGAAAAAACTCACGGCAAGCATCGATCAACTGACCTTTCTTTCTCTTAGAAAAAACCATTTTTCATTTTCTGTTCTTACATAACAAATTGCCCATCACTTCCCTTCATGAAAGTTGAAATATTGCACCAAATCAATTGGAATGTGACATACTAATTGTACATCAATATAGGTTTTAAAATCAACAATTTTCTATAGTAAATAATTTGTAATATATAGAACTATTTTTTAACTATATAAAACATATTTCTTATTTAATACTCGAATAAAAGTTATAACACAATTATATATTGAACTGATTTGACATGACATTTTTTTTAGTGGTTAAATTTTTTAACTTTTTTAAAAATAAAAGTGATATATCTTATGTTCAAATTGTCGCTCTTCTATTTAATGTCTTTGTACAATTATCAACTGAATTGCCTTAAATCTATTTAATGTCTTTGTATAATTATTAACTGAATTGCCTTATATTGATTTAAGACATAATTTTATTTTTTTTTAAATTTCCAATCATGACTATCTCTGTCTTATAGAGTATATCCCATTTTTAAAAAACTCTAAAATGTGACTAGGAGAATGAAACTTTACACCTAATTTATGTTTAATATATCAATAATCATAGACAATTAGGCAAGACTTAATTAGGATGTTTCATTCGAACCTTGCCTAACACTGCATACGCACAATTGACTAATACCAATACTAGCATGCTTATAATAAATGTTTGTGGGGTTTATAAATTATAGGATAAGAAAAATCAAACTTGCATGAGGATCGTTGAATTTGCCAAATTAAATATTTAATTCATTGCTTTTTTCTTCAAGGAGACAAGGATTGCAATTGCCATTTTCCTTTTCTTTTTTTGGTGTTGATTAATGCCAGCTAGTTCATAGTTACAATTGTAGGTGGAAAGTTTTGAACCTAATTAACACGAGACAAATTTAAAATGGGAAAAGTTGACCGGAAAGCATTGTCTTACTCTAAAATATCAATCTAACATGGTTGAGTTTTTTTTATTTTTTAAAAATGTTTTTTGTTACGGAAAACAGTATAATAAATTAAAATTTTAATTATAATTTTGATTTATATTTTCTTTAAATTTAAACTTGTTAATCAATCTTCTTAAAAATTAAATTCATTATTATATGAAACATAACATTAATATTTATGAATCTTTACTCTCCGTAATAAATTTACTGTTTCTTGTGCTAAAAAATTAAGAGTGTCAAAGACAAATGGGACGAAAACATGTTAATTGTCGGAATACGATTTATTATGTTTGACCATTTTATTTTAAGCAGTTTTAAGGATTGTTTGTCTCAATGTAAAATCATCAATCCTCGGTCCCGTGAAAAACCTCAGTCAAGTCTTCACATGCACATTTATATCCTAGCCATCTGTATAGCAAATTATCGTTTGGCCTAAGTGTTGATTTGTTCTCTTGTGAGTCTATTAAGAAATTCACAAGCGGTCAGTTCCGGAGCCAGGAATTTTAAGTAGTCTGGGCAAAAATTTTAACCGCAATTTTTTATTTTATTTTCACACCCTATTTTTACTAATTTTGTCCGTGATTTTTCTAAATTTTACTCTTGATTTGAATTTTAAGCAGTCTAAAAATTTTAACAGCAAATTTTTTAGTTTTCATACCTTATTTTTACTAATTTTACCCATGATTTTACTAATTTTGCTCTTGATTTTGTCTAAAAATTGGCTATTAGATTAGAAAGAATACAAAAAATAGGGGTTGAGCCCGAGTGCATTCCCGGACTCGCTGGATTGTGGAACCGCCACTACGGGTGGTCTTTCTTCACAAATACTTTTGCACGTCAAAATATATCAAATATGACATCCTTAACAAATTCACTTTGGTACGCATTTGAATCTTAAAAGTTTCATACAATGAATCATATGTTCCTCGTGTATCTGAGAATGCCTTGTAGCAAACATAACAAACTTTATCAATATGAAATAAGGGAATCATAAATTAATATTTAATGATGGTGCAATATTTTGTTAGTAACATATTGGCCTAGTCCATCAGTATGAATAGCAAGGAGAAAATCCTGACCATATGTATCTTACAAACAACTGAAAACCACTTTTTATCTAGCAATCATGTCAAACTTAACATCCATTTTCTAAATACTTTTACTAAAAAAATACTCTCTAAAATATGTTATACTATAGGAGAGATAGTGTTCTTGATCATAATACAGGAGGAAAAATTGAAATTTAGTCCAAAATTATCGATATATTTGAGCATAAGGATGTGAGTATGAAGCATAAAATGAAACCATACAAGATATTAGAAATTTGTTACTAGAGCAAGAACCTAGCCTATATTGATTTACGATTTTCAAATATTTTCCACTGAAAAAATTAAATTATTAGATCGAGTCAAGCATTAGGTCAGTCTCTTTAATATGTTTCCTAACATTGTTCAAAAATTATACAAAATAGTCACTCAACCACGACGCCTTCGGGATAAAACAAATCGGTTCTATTATGTACGATTACTACTTGCACGATAGATAATCAATCTAGAAATACACCCTCTGATGATATAAAATAATTCGAATATGGTATAAATTACCACTCGTAGTTTCAAATATAAAGATCAGTCGTAATAATTTATCAAATAGAGAAAAATTCAAATAACTATCCAAAGAGAATTCAATAATGATCATTTGACTATTCAAAATTGATTTCTCAAATAAAGAGAAATTCAAATAATTCTCCAAAATGAATCCAAAAATTAATACTCAATAATTTTTAAAATCAAATGGGGAGAAATTAACATAATTGACAATTCTCTAAAGAAAATTTAATAAAATATTCAAAAAATTCAATGAGTAGAAAAAAAGAGGGAGAAGTTGGCGATTCAACAACTCAAAAGACGTAGAGTTATGAAGGGAAGAAGGAAAAATTCAATAGAAATTATTGGTGTATTTTAAAATGAAACAAGTGATTTTCTTATACAATAAAGTATGATAGCTAAGATATATAATCTATGTAGGTCTAAGGAATTTTTTCAACTAACATACAAACACACTTATTTTTTTCTAACAATGTGGGACTTAAGGAACTTTTTTGAATTCGTCCCGCTATTGGAATATTCACATGTTCCAACAATCCACCACTTGAATTTTAAAAAAAAAGTGTTTTAAAAGTAGCATGAAATGTTTATAAGATTGTGCATAAATAAAGATGTCTACGACTTGAACCTTTGCCTAGCAAGTAGAATTATGATTCAATGAGAGTGACATGTTTGTCTTGGACTCTATTTCAGACTTCAAACCCGCACACCATATTTTCTTAAGTTGCATTTTAATAGTTTGTGCTTTAATGACCCTGCATGTGTATCCCGGATTAGTGAAGACTCTAGGAATAATGCCTCAAAATTTCTTAGCAACTAGCCTAAGTTCCACAATCACATAAGTGAGTCTATCAATGGTACTCATGTAGCTAGGTACTCTCTCATACAAAATATAGATCTCACTAAGAATTTCAATTATTTCATTATCTTATCGTTTCAGGATTCATGCTCCTCTTATTTATACTAGCATGATCACTTTATATTAGTCACAGATTGTTATTAGTCATTGAACCTATTTTTTAGGATCTTCAGTCTATTAGGTCATATTACCATTATGACCAACTCGCTTATTTATAGGAATTAGTCATATATTCTTGGATGTATTATGGACTTCCTCTCTAGCCAATCCTTTCATCTAAGGATCTCCTAAATTTTCATCACTATGTACATGATCCACTCTTACGGCTCCTCTAGAGATATAATCTCTAAGGGCCCATTCGGTGTGTTGGATAAGGAGACAATATATGATAAAATTTTCCAATCTTACTCTAATTTGTTATTTGGTGCGCCAATAGGAAAGGATAATTTAAACCTAATAATAATCATATCCTATTACCCCTTTTGTTATTCTAATCCTTATTTTAAGCCGGGTTAGCAACATGAAGGATAACTAAAACAAAAATACACTCTCTTACTCTTCCCTCTCACTCTCACGATCTTTTCTCTCTCACTGTCACGGTTCTTTTATCTCTCTTCCTCTCACACATGTTCCCTCTTATCCATCTCATCTCTACCGTTCCATCATCAACGTCCTCACCAACTCAACCGCGTTTTCTGCTACGGTAATGTTTTTTCCTTCCAATTTCTCTCTAATAACAATTTCTTCTTCATTAATATTGGGTTTTCTATAAACCCTAATTTATTCATTATATATTTGTACTATTTTCTTATTCTTTTGTATTCCCTTTATTTTTTTATTTATGTTCTTGCTATTTGATACTCATTATGTTAAAAAGTTTATTTTTTTCATCTAATAACCATTGTTATTTTTATGCTATTCATTGTATCTGCTCTTAACTTCTTTTTTTTGTGTTTTCCCTAATTTATTTCTATTATATGGTTATTTTAGTGCCCTCGTATTACTTGTTCATGTTATAGGTTAATATGGATTCAGAGGATCAAGATATGATGCTATATCTAGTTATATGAAGACATAATTATATGACAGGAGAAAATGATGTTATCTAGTTTCTTATCCTATGTGCACCAAACACATGCCAGGATAAATATCTATCATGTCACTATCATATCCTGTCTTTATGCATCTCCCAATCATATCTTGTCTCTATCATATCTTGCGCACCAAATAGACCCTAATAGTGTTATGCTTCCTTATTATTCGATGTCTCATACAATTAACATAGCGGTTCTTAATTTTTGCAATAGTCGCGATACTATCGCAATAGATATACACAATTGACATATGTTTTTCCCATAAAGGAATTTGAACTAGAAAGTATCTTAAGCAACTTGCTTCTTCACTAGAAGTTGTTGATGATATCATTTTAAACTCCATCATGGACTGAGTCAAGATAGTTTGTTTCTTTGATTTCTAGGATACAACTTCTTAAGCTATATTAAATATATAGCCATAAGTTGCTTTGAAATCATTTGATAAGGTGTTTCAATCCGCATCATTGTATCCTACAAGTACAACACAAAATATCTGATAATGTAAATCAATATTCACGTCCCTCTTAAGGTATATCATTACTCTCTTAATGGATTTTTAATGTTCATTGATCGGTCTACTTATAACATGTAAAACAATCTTACGACATATGCAATATCAGGTATAATACAATCAGTGGCATACTTATGACTACCAATGATGCTCTCTTATTCAGTTTGTCTAACACAATCAACAATATTCTTAAATAGTTCAACACTAGAATCGTGTGCAAGCAGGTTTACAGACAACATAAATATATTTCTTTAATATGTTCTTCACACAATGAGATTGATCCATATATTTCCTTTTCAGATCTAGTGATTTTGGTTCCAAGAATCACCCTGGCTACTTAGAGGTATTTCATATCAAAGTTGTCACACAATAGTGATTTCACACCATTAACTACATAAGGGTTTTGATCCAAATCTAAGTAAGTCGTCTACATAGAGACATATGCAAATTCCATTTTGAAATTTGTAATAACCACAATTTTCACTTTAATTCACTTTGTACTCAATCAAAATCATTAAGTTATTGAACTTTTCATACTCTTGCTTTGGATCTTATTTTACACTATACATAAACCTATCTACCTTGTAGACCCGTTTTCTTGCCCATGAATTATAAACTCTTTCGGTTGGTCCATATATATTTCTTCTTCTAAGTCATTATTTAAAAATGTTGTTTTAACATCCATTTGGTGTACTATTAAGTTATAAATAGCAACCATTGAAATCAATACCTTAATGGATGTAATTCTAGTGACAAAAAAAAATTATCGAAGAAATCTATATTTTCTCTTTTCCAAAAACATTTGGCTACAAGGAGAGCCTTGTAGTTATTAACAATTCCATCAGGTTTTAATTTCTTTTTCTAAAAGCATTTACAATGATTGGTTTTTAACCATGAGACAACTCTACTAAGTGTAATGGTCCTATTAGATTCTAGAGAATCTATCTAATCGTTAAAAATCATTGGTTTGCAAATAAGAGACAAGTCTACTAAGTGTAAGGTCCTATTAGATTTTAGAGAATCTATCTCATCATTATTAACTTCTTGCCATAAATCTATATCCAAAGATGACAAGGCTTCTTGAAGATTTAATGGACATTCCCTATATTATATAGGTCACATAATCAGGCACATAGTCTTTAGAAACTCTTAATTTTTTACTTAGTCGAAGTTATGTTTCTACTTTGTTATTGCTTTCAGTGCTTCTTGTCACAGGAATGTGATTCGATGCAGTGCCCCCATTATTTCTCGATTTGAAAGGAAATGTATCTTCATGTCATTCATCATAATTTGATTCTATGATCACTTTAACATTTAGGTCATAACACATATATGTCTTAATATTTGTTGCATACCCAATAAATACATATTCACAGACTCTACTAGCGAGTTTAACTCGCCTTAGATCTAGAATCCTGACATAAGCCAGACAACCCAAGTTCTAAAGTAATACAAGTTTGGTTATTCTTTCTTTGATATCTCATAAAGATAAAAAATAATTTCAGAATTGGGAACTTTATTCATAACATAGCAAAAAATCAATAAAAAATTTCCCCCAACAGTAAGATAGAGCACCATAATTCAAATTAATAGTAATTAATAGTTTAGTAAGAGTTGCATTCAATCTTTCTGTTTTACCATTCACTTCAGGAGAATATGGTGCAATAGTTTCATGTACAATTACATGTTTATAAAATTCCTTAGATACACTGGAATCATACTTAGTTCCTTCATCACTACGAAGTTTCTTAATTTTATTACTAAATTGATTTTCAATTTCATTCACAAAAATATCATTTTTAGTTATGGTGTAGAAATATACCCCCAATACATTAGCTAAACTATGCCTTATTTAGAAGAAGCCATAAACAAAATTCATTATAATCTCATGAGTATGCACATCATCCTTCATGATTAAAGTCTTTTCGAAGGTGGACTTCAAATCCACTTCCCGACATCCACAACATTAGAGGTATGGGCATCTCTCGACAATATTTTCTTATTCGTGTATGTTTTAAATATCGCACAACCATAACAAACGCAATGAGAAGAGCCAATATTTATTTACCACTTTCAAATTCACCAATCATGTTGATTTTAGTGATAAAAAAATAAATTTCTCATCGATCAAGTTAACATGTCCATTAGTGGTAACACAAGGTTGTTGCCTATCAATTGGAGTAATTGGGACCATTGAAGGATTCTCATTCTTAATTCAGTTCACAATATTGCAGTTCTGATTCTTTAATAATTTTCCAAATGACTTTAGAGATACATCATATTTGTTTTTTGTTGTTTAAAACAACCAGGGATTTTTTCTTTTTGATATTGTCTTTGCGATTCTTCTTCAATTCAAAGGCGAATAATCAGACTCAATTAAAAATTCTTTTGTTTCGTGGTGAATCAAATCTTTTACAAAAATGTATTTGAAATTGGTCATCTAAATACATACCTTCAGTTATAATTTCATAAGAAATCTTTTGAATTTCGTGAAATTGAGCATCCATAGACCTTTTATCTATACCATTTGATACTTGAGGAAGCTATTAACAACATACTCCTTTGCTCCAGCTTCTTTGTCCCATACGTCTTTTTCAGAGTCTTGCAAACTTGTTTTTTAGTATAACAACTATTCTAATAATTATATAGATCATAAACGAGTCTATTCAGAATATGGTTTTATAGAGATAATCATTTTCTTTTCATAAGATGATTTCTTTTCTAAGTTGTAAATCGTTCGATTTAATTTGTGCAACATATTTAGCTTCAACACTATTAAGTGTTCCATATGAATCCCCCAAATTTCTTACCGTTAGTTTGCTCGGTTGATCTAGCAGGAGCAGCGAAATATTCTCGGTTAGAATGTTGGCAACCAATATTAAGGCTAAGAAAAATCGCAAATTTTGTTGCCAGCGTTTGAAGTGACTTCCCTAAAACTTGAATGGTTTGTTAGAGACAACATCCGCAGAAGTAACAATAATTTCTCCAATAGACATGACAATTTTAAACGCGTTAAAATTGTTGATTCAAGGCTCTGAAAATTTGCCACCAAAGAAATTATTGGGTCGAGTCGTGGACTGGGTCGCTCTTTTTAACATGTTTTGCGACACTGCTCAAAAATTGTACAAAGCAGTCACTCAACCACAATGCTTCTAGGATAAAATAATGTAGTTCTGTATTGTACAATTACCACTTGCACGGAAGATTATCAATCTAGAAATACACACTTTGATAGTACAAAGACCATTCAAATATGTTGGACTATTCCTCCTATTTGGAGTGGGTCCAAATGATGTGGATTAGTGGCCCATATGTGTGTAAGTCTTTTTTATTATCCAACAAAGAGTAATAGGGTTTTAGTGTGAAAAAAACAAGTGAAAAGAAGAGAGAAGAGTGAAATCCTTCAGCCCCAATTCTGCATAAATTAGTCCCAGTAAATCAGAGCCTGCACAAAATCCGTCGATCGGATCGTCCTGAAATTTGACACAATGTTCATGAATCACGTGAGCACATTATCACCAATTTTCATTGCAATCAGAGTTTTGTAAGTGGTTCTGTCGAGTCTATATTTAGAGTCAAATTTTCTTGGTGTTTTGGGTTGTTTTGGCTCTCTTGATTCTTGTTGTATTCCAAGATTGATTCCAAATCTTGATGATGTTTATGTATGCCTATAACTTGTGTTAGAGAGAACTTGCTTGTACCCATTGTTGATCCTAGTGGAGGATTTAAGTGGCCTTCGGGTCCCGTGGTTTTTTACTCCTAGTTAACGGAGGTTTTTCTACGATAAAATTGGTTTGTGTTGTTTGGTGTGTTTTTGTTAATTGTCTTTAAGTTACATTTGATATTTGGGAGAGATTGTCTTGTTGAATTATTCTGTTGCATTGTGATTTCCTCCCAATAAGTGGTATCAAAGTCGTGGTTTGGTTTGTGTAACGATGGAGTTAAACACATCTAGGATGGTGAGTTTGAATGGTTCAAATTATAATGTTTGGAAAGGAAAAATGGAAGATTTTCTTTATGTGCAAGGTTTTCATTTGCCGGTTTTCTCTAAAGAAAAACCCGATGGAAAAATTGATGCAGAATGGTCTTTGTTGCATAGACAAGTTTGTGGTTATATTCGTCAATGTGTGGATGATAATATTTTGAATCATGTGAGCTCGGTGACTCATGCTCTCTCTCTTTGGACCAAACTTCAGGAATTATATGCAAGAAAGACGGGGAATAATAAGTTGTTTTTGTTCAAGCAATTGATGTCATTGAGGCATAGTGATGGTTCACCAATGATCGGTCACTTGAACACTTTTCAAGGTATTCTTAATCAATTGTCGGAGATGAATCTTACTTTTGATGATGAAATTTAAGGTTTGTGGCTTCTTGGTACTTTGCCGAATTCTTGGGTGACTTTTAGGACATCCTTGTCTAACTCCGCTCCGAATGGTAACATCTCGATGAACTTTGCTAAAAGTAGTATGTTGAATGAGGAGTTGAGGCGTAAGTCATAAGGTTTTTCTTCACATTCTGAGGTGTTGGTTACCGAATCGAGGGGGAGACGTAAAATTAGAGGTTCAAGTAATCGTGAAAATTCACTTGGTAAATCATAAGGAGGGGCTAATAGATTCTCTCATATTGAGTGTCATCATTGTGGGAAAAAGGGACACATAAAAAGGTATTGTCGTAAGTTGAAAGGTAAAACAAGATGAAGAGCTACAACAATGACAAAAAGGAAGGTAACAATAATGAAGATGTTGCTATTGTTGATGATTTCTTTATTGTTTGTGATAGTTGTGTTGAGAACGTTAATATATCATGTGATGAGATGGATTGGGTGGTTGATAGTGTTGCTTCTACTCATGCAACCTCGAGACGTGATGCTTTTTCTACTTACGAGACCGAGGACTTTGGGGTTGTTCGTATGGAAAATAATGGGCAAGCTAATATTATCGGAATGAGAGATATTTGTGTCAAAACTAGCAATGAGACAGATCTAGTTCTAAAAGGTGTGAAACATATTCTGAAACTTCGATTCAATCTTTTATCCGTTGGAAAGTTGGATAATGAAGGATATGATAATTGTTTTCCGGGCAATGAGTGGAAGTTAAAGAAAGGCTCAGTGGTGGTTGATAAAGGAAAAATGAATTCCAACTTGTATGTCGTCCAACTTGGGGTTTCGAAGTGCTACATCAACACTTGTGATAATGATAGCTCATCCGAATTATGGCACAAGCGTTAGGGTTATATGAGTGAAAAAGGTTTGAGCATTTTGGAAAAGAATAATGTGTTGTATGGTGTTTCCGATGCAAAGTTGATAAAGTGTTCACATTGTTTGGTGGGTAAGCAAAGGCGAGTTTCCTTTATGCCATCCGACCCAAAGAGGAAAACATAAGTGTTGAATCTAGTACATTCCAATGTGTGTGGTCTGATGAAGACACGGTCTCTTGGTGGTGCATATTACTTTGTGACTTTCATTGATAATGGTTCTCGAAAAATATGGGCTTATACATTGAAGACGAAAGATCAAGTGTTAGATACCTTCAAGTCGTTTCAAGCATCAGTTGAAAGAGAAACGGGGAAAAAGCTCAAGTGTATCCAAACCGATAACGAGGGAGAGTATGTTGGACGTTTCGATAAGTATTGTTAAGATCAAGGTATACGTTATTAAAAGTCTCCTCCAAAGACACCATAATTGAATGGGTTTGCCGGAAGAATGAATAGAACTTTGGTGGAAAGGGTGAGATGTTTACTTTCTCAATTAAAGTTGCCGAAATACTTTTGGGGAAAAGCATTGAGCACGGTTTTACATCTTTTAAACCTCACTCCATGTGTTCTGTTAAAGTTTGATGTTCTAAATCATGTTTGGAGTGGTAAAGATGTTTCCTACGACCATCTTCTGGTGTTTGGGTGCATGGCTTATGTGCATATTTCGAAGGATGAGAGATCAAAATTGGATGAGAATTCTAAGAAATGTGTGTTTGTTAGGTATGGACTTGATGAGTTTGGATATCTATTATTTGATTCGGTTAAACAGAAGCTTATTCGTAGTCGTAATGTCGTATTCATGGAGGATTATACCATTTAGGATATCGACAAAGTTGAGAATAAAGATCCAATTTTTGAAGATGAAGAAATGGTTGATACAAGCTCAAATATTATTGCTCTAACCCCTATCACTTTCGAAGATGTTCCAATTCAAAATCAAGGTATGGATTTTAATGATTACTTTTTAAAGGGTTATATATGTTTTTAGTCCCTATAAATATGCGACCCTGCAATTTTGATCCCTCTAAATTTTTTCTTCGAATAATGGTCCTTATAAACTTTTACATCCACAATTTTGGTCCTTGCCGTCAATTTTCATTAACGGAAGCTGACGTGGAAGTTACATCTGAAAAACATTTGAAATTGAGGAGGTTTTAAACTTCCTCTAAACTAACCGATAAAAAAATAAAAACATTGATTATGATTTTTTCTCAAACACATTTCTTACAAAATAATTACTAATTAGCTTTTTGATAGTACTTTTTATACTTTCCAAACTAATATACTAATTCTATTACTAATTAGATCCAAACCATAATCCAGATTGTACTATTAATCATATTTAAATATATTAGACAAAGTAAAAAAACTATTATGAATAAGTAAAATTTGACAGGTATAACTTTTTCTTATCACAACAACTGTCATAGAAAAATATCCTGAAGCCTCTGAGTAACAAATCCAAAGCCAAAATGACATGCTAAAAACCCTCTCACCCTTCTCACATACTAAAACTACACCTAAATAAAACACATAACACACCCACATTAAACTAGAAACATAAAATCATCAATAATTTTCATTTACATTTTTTTCTTCCATACAGCAAGAATTTCCTAAATCAAATCAATTCAAGATCAAAAGATGACATTCTTGCCAATGAAAAATCTTCAAAATCTATTTCCTCTGTCACCATTGTTGAAACAGAATTCGATGAATTCAAATTCCCCCCTTCCAAACTCCATCGTCAGAAACCGTAGGCAATAAGAACTCATTCACCCAATCTTCATAGAAAATTGAAGGCGATAATGGTAACGAAGACGAAGAAGAAGAAGAATAAGAAGATAAGTTAATCTTCTCTAACTCCTTCATCTTATTATTATCCTCACTTTGATTCTTCATCTTCTTAGCTTCAATCTTCTTAGATTTTTCCCTTTTCGCCTTTTGGCAAATGGCTTGAATTTTAGCATCCACAATACTCTTCAAAGCATTCAATTTAGTAGAATCTTTGAATCCTAACTTAGTTGGATCTTTCAAATTCGGGAAATTCAAACGCAGATATTCTCCTCGAAGCTTATATGTTTCACGAAGATAAGCATAAGTTGCAGCTTCAACGGTCTATAGGTTCCAAACCAAACTCTCATTCTATTATGAGGAAATTGAATCTGAACAACCCATTTTCCCTGGTGTCTCTGTCTCACTCCTCTGTATAGATTTTTCTTCAAAGGGTTGTTCACCAAAGCAGTGAACAAACTCGAACTTGTTGTTGCACTTGAAATTGAATTTGTTGTTGTGTATAAAGGGGTGTTTGAAAATGAAGATGAGATGAAAGAGGTGGTTAATCGAGTTTCTTCGTAGAATTTTTGAAGAATGTCTCTTTGACGAAGATAAACAGGGGAACCTAAAGGTTCATGGTTCGAAGAATTGAAGAAGTTGTTGTTATTGTTTTTGTTGGTCATGGTGTTTGTTGATGGAACATCAGAGAAAATAGAGCCAAGTCTGTTTGTTGTTGTTGCCTTGTTGGTGAGGCCGTTTCGTTGTTGTAATTGAATTATACAATTAGATCCGAAAAAGTAATAATTATTTTTCAAGTAAGGTGTTTGAGAAAAGTTCACAACCAATTTTTTTACTGAGTTAGTTTATAGGAGGTTTAAAACCCCTGCAATTTCAAACATTTTTCAGATGTAACTGGCACGTCAGCTTCCGTTAATGAAAATTGACGGCAAGGACCAAAATTATGGATGTAAAAGTTTACGAGGACCATTATTCGAAGAAAAATTTTAGAGGGACCAAAATTGTTGGGTCGCATATTTATAGGGACCTCAGACATATTTAACCCTTTTTTAAATCCTAATGATATTGTTGATGTAGGTGCTATGGAAGATGTTGTTTAAAATGAGGTTGATCAAGAGGTTGAAAGTGTTGAGCAACCAGTTGCTTCTAATGAGTTGAGGCGGTCTATTAGTGATAAAAGGCTTTCTGTTTGATACCTCTCAAATGAGTATGTTTTTCTTACCGATGGTGAAGAACCCAAAAGCTTTAAAGAAGCTTTAAAGGATGCGAACAAAAGGGAGTGGATTGATGCCATGAAGGATGAAATGCAATCACTTTGTAAGAATAATGCCTTTGAGTTAGTGAAGTTTCCAAATGGTAAGAGAGCATTGAAAAATAGATGGGTTTGTCGGATTAAGCAAGATGAGTGTACTTCTCAAAAAAGATACAAGGCTCGCTTGGTGGTAAAAGGTTTTAAACAACAGGAAGGTGTTGACTTTGGCGAGATTTTTGCTCTGATTGTGAAGATGAAATCTATTCGAGTGGTTCTTGGGCTAGCCACTAGTCTTGATTTAGAAGTAGCGAAAATGGACGTGAAGACGGCTTTCCTTCATGGTGACCTACATGAAGAAATTTACATGGAGAAATTAGATGGATTCCGAGAGAAAGGAAAAGAAGACTATGTTTGCAAATTGGTCAAAAGCCTTTTATGGTTTGAAACAAGCACCTCGCCAATGGTATTAAAAGTTCAACTCGGTGATGATTAAACATGGGTACAAGATGACTAAGGCCGGTCATTTTGTGTTTTTTCGGAATTTCTCCGAAGGTGATTTCATTATTCTCTTGTTTATGTGGATGATATGCTAATTGTTGGAAAGAATATTCAAGAATTAAAGAGTTGAAGAACACTATGAGTGAATCTTTTTCTATGAAGGGTTTAGGAGAGGCTCGAAAAAAATTTGGTATTGAAATTGTGCGAGATCTAAATGAGAATAAGTTGTACTTGTCACAAGAAAAGTATGTGGAGAAAGTACTTCGGCGTTTTAGTATGGATAAGGCTAAAGTGGTGAGCATTCCACTTGCTTATCATTTCAAGCTTAGTCATAAATTATGTCCGTATACGGATGAAGAAAAGTTGAGTATGAAGGACATTTCGTACTCATCGGACGTTGGTAGTTTGATGTATGTTATGGTTTATACAAGACCTGATATTGCTCATGTCGTGGGAATGGTGAGTCGTTATCTCTCAAATCCAGCAAAAGATCATTGGGAGGCCGTAAAATGGGTGATGACGGATGAGATATTTGTGTGGCATTTCAAATTTGTGACTAACTTTGGGAGGTAAGAAGCTTATGTTGGTAGGATATACAGATTCGTATTTGGCCGGAAGCTTAGATGATCGAAAATCCACTTCAGGATATATGGTGACTTTTGTCGGGGGAGTCGTGGCTTGGCAATCAAAGTTGCAAAAGTTTGTGTTGCACTATCTACTACCAAAGCCGAGTTTATAGCCGTCACGAAAATTTGCAATGGAACTTGGTGTGAAACAAGAAAAATATGTCTTGTTTTTTGATAATCAAAGTGTCATTCACTTATCGAAGAATTCTTCCTTTAACTCGAGGTCGAAGCATATCGATATTCGTTATCATTGGATTCATGATAAATTAGATTCCAAGTTGATGGAGCTTGAGAAGATTCACACCGATGACAATGGTTCGGATATGCTGACAAAGGTGTTGCCTAGAGGGAAGTTTGAGTTTTGTCGTATGGAAGCTGAATTGGTATTGCCCTCCAACTAGTCGGTCGAGGGAGTTTGTTGGGCTATCCCTCCTATTTGGAGTGGGCCCAAATGATGTGGGTCAGTGTCTCATATGTGTGTAAGCCTTTTTTATTATCCAACAAAGAGTAATAGGGTTTTAGTGTGAAAAACAACAAGTGAAAAGAAGAGAGAAGAGTGAAATCCCGCAGCCCCAATTCTGCATAAATCAGTCCCAGTAAATCGGAGCTTGCGCAAAATATGTTGGTTGGATCATCCTAAAATTTTGACACAACGTTCATGACTCACGTGAGCACATGCTCACCAATTTTCATTGCAATCGAAGTTTTGTAAGTGGTTCTTTCGAGTCCATCTTTGGGGTCAAAATTTCTTGGTGATTTGGGTTATTTTGTCTCTCTTGATTCTTGTTGTATTCCAAGATTGATTCCAAATCTTGATGATGTTTATGTATGCCTCTAACTTGTGTTTGAGATAACTTGCTTGTACCTATTGTTGATCATAGTGAAAGATTTAAGTGGCCTACGAGTCCCGTGGTTTCTTACTCCTAGTTACCGGAGGTTTTTCCACGAAAAAATTGGTTTGTGTTGTTTGGTGTGTTTTGTTAATTGTCTTTAAGTTACATTTGATATTTTGGAGAGATTGTCTTGTTGAATTATTTCGTTGCATTGTGATTTCCTCCCATCAGAATATAATATAAATACCACTCGAAGTATATAGTATAAAGACCCGTTGTAATAATTTTTCAAACAATGAGAAATTCAAATAATTATCCAAAGCGAATTCAATAATGGTCATTTAGCCACTCGAAATAACTTCTCAAACAAAGAGAAATTCAAATAATTATCCAAATAGAATCTAAAAATTGATACTTGATAATTTTGCAGCTCAAACGAGGAGAAATTTACATAATTCTTTGAAGAAAATTCAAGAAAATACTTGAAAAATTCAAGAAGTAGAAAGAAAGGGAGAAGTTGACGATTCAATAGCTCAAAAGATGTCGAATTATAAGAGTGGGAAATGAAAAATCCAATATAAGTTTCTGGTGTGTTTTGGAATGAATTAAATAATTTTTTTTATAGAATGAAATAAGTTAGCCAAAATATCTAATTTAAACAACGCGAGACTAATAATTTTTTTTAAGTAACACACAAACACAATTATTATTTTTAACAATGTGAGACTTAAAGAAGTTTTTCAACTCCATCTCCCTATTAGGATATTGACTTGTTCCAAAAGTCTAATTAAGCACACTTAAAATTTTATTCTTAAAAAATATATCTATTTAGGTTGAGATGAATGAATATTGTATCACCCACCAAAGAAATCCTTGTATCGGTAGTAGGAATTGAACTCTAATTTTAACAAAACTCTTATAAATTTTATTTTGGGAAATGCTAACGAGTACTTCGAGCACTAGTTAAGAGTTTAAAAAAAGAATGTTTTGTTTATTGAATATTTATATTTAATGTATTAGAAATTAAAATAATTAACTTTTTTTAAGATATAAGAGGTATGTTTTCTTTAAAATACTTATATTCAATAGATTGAAAACTTAAATAATTGATTTATATAAGTGATATTTTTTATATTTGAAATCCTTAACCAGTGCCCCATGGACACTCGTTAGCATGACCCTTTTATTTTTAAGAAAAAATACCTCTTTAAGTTTAAATGCATGAATATTATATATAAATTACTATTAGTCTCAATTCTCAACCATATGCATTGTTGGTTCGCTATGAACAATTGTCCGGTCAAGACTATTTTATTAACCAAAATTGTTTTTCTATTTTATAACCAATTTAATTTTGACATGATTTTCCTTACCATTTGCCATTTTAGTCAAGCTACACCTTGGCCTCTGGATTGCCATGAATAAAATCACCCCTCACTCGCGAGTCCAAACTACAGCAAACCCAAACAAAATGAGAAGGCAAACTTGGAAGTGGCGGAATAAAACCGTCGCCTGTTTGAGGAGCTCAACATTCAGCCGCTTCTCATAATAGAATAATATAACCCAAAAGTATACATATTATATTATGTTCGTAAATATATACTAAGTTATAAGTAAAATTTTACTTTGTTATATATTATTAACATCTTTGAACTATTTTCACTCATAGTATAAAAATACCCGTGCGAATATTAATATGTTAAAGTTTGTAAAAGTTAAAATAAAAAATATTTTTTATTAATTAAATAAATATAATATTAAGTTTATATGATATAAAATAAAATTAAAAAACATAAATAATAAAATATTTTGTTTGTGATTATACATTTTAACATAATGAATTGAATGATTTTATATATAACCATCATGATTTTGTTTTGAAAAAATACATTAAATAAATTGTTAGGATTAACTTTTACAAATAAGTGTCTCAAATATTTTTTATATTAATTAAAGACAAAAATTTGATATCATATTTTTTAAAATAATTATTAATGTCAATTTATTATAGTTTTTCTACTATTATTGAATGAAAAATAAATGTCTCTTCTTTTTTCATGAGTACTCATTCAATATATGAATTGCAAATGTTAATCACTTTTTTGGTGTCTGATTTTTAAAAAGTTAAAAATTGACGTGTAAAAAATTATAATTAATATATTATAATTATATTAATTTTTATGTTGAAGATATTGTTACTTTTATTTTAAATTAATTAATAATTTCAAATATTAGTCTTGTGTAACATTTTATAATAAGTTTAAAGTATAATATAATTGTTCAAATTTTTACAAAAACAGATAGAATAAATATACAAAAATGTTAAAGAATTGAAATGCGAAACAATATACTTACTATGTTAATTATTCTCATTTATAGCTGGTGTATCATATTTATATTTATTTAATTGTGATGACAATTTTGTAAAAACATTAGTTTAAAAAACTCTTCAATCACAAATATTTTTCCATATATGATTTTAATATTAAATTATAGTTATTTTATTATAATTATTCTCATCTTTATTTTTATTCATAAATTCTATGTTATAACTATGCTCTTTAGAGATTCTTTTAAAGGGAAAAAAACTAAAAATAAAAAGTTATATAAGTTATAATTGGTGTATTAAAATTATTTTCTTTTTTATGTCAAATAAATGTACAAAAATATTTTTATTTTAGATTATTTAGTGAATGACTGACATTTATTACTTATATAATTTTTATATTAAATTTAATTAGTATAAATAATTATCCTCATCAATATAAAATTTAGTTATTATTTAGAAGACAGAAAATAAACATGGATTGTGCCTTTAAATTAGAGTTTAATTTTCAAAATGGAGTTAGAGTTTATTTGGTAAGACAAATTTTCGAGTTTATAACTTATAAATTATAGCTTATAAACTCATATGATATTTAAAATCTGTTTGGTAACGGTCTTTTGATCACAATCTTATAAGATATTTTGTTAGCTTATAGCTTATTTTTCAAACGCTATTTCAAATAGCGTTTTAGCTAATAATTTTTTTCTTCATTTTTTATCCTTATTAACAAAAACTCACTTTTATCTTCAATAATTTATTTTAATTAAAATAAAATAATTATATATTAAATATATTTTATTTTATTTTATATTTATAAGTTAGTTGAACAACTAATGTTATCAAATACTTCAATTAGATCATCTGCTATCGGTTTTAACCATCAAATATAAATTATAAATTATCAGTCATTCGTCATTAACTATAAACTATAAAGTATCAGCTAATTTATCAGTCTACCGCTATTTTTACTAATCATATCTTTTGTATGGACCACATGTAGCTTGTTTGATCCGCGTAAATTTTTTTAAAAATTATACAACATTTTCGTTGTTTCAATAAAAAAATAACATATTGTATTTTCTTTAATAGATATATATATATATATATATATATATATATATATATATATATATATATATATATATATATATATATATATATATATATATATATATATATATACTAAATTATAATTAATAATCATATTTTTTATATGTATATATTTTTATAATAAATCATATTTATTAAAACACATGTCAACCACTAAAAAAGGTTAAGAAGGTAAATGTGTTGGTGATTTGTTTTCCTAAGTTTATAGTGATGATTAATTAAGTACTAAGATTTAGATTATGGAAAAAAATATTTGTTTAGTCAAAATATTTATTTCACCTACGTTACAAATTGGATCACCCAAGGAAATAACAGAGACTCATTTAAAGGTCAACATAAAAAAATCAATACAACGTCTCCCTCAATATTATTTGCTGACTCGTTCTAACTTCTAATGTACTCTAAATGCATTGATTAAGAATTTTATCAAGAAAACTTTGTTTTAAAAACATAAACCAACACTGGTCAAAATAGTGATTACATCATTTTTACATTAAAATCATATATGCGTATTTAAATATGAAAAAGAGAACCTAAAAAGTCCAAATACCCATACTAATATTGTTCGAGTCATATGATTCCCCATTAAGAAAAATTCCAAAAAACAAAAGTGGGCAAGATAAGATCCTAATTGCCTTGGCTGCATGCATGTTAATTATTATTAAACGACACAAGATATTATAAATATTACTATCAATGTCAAAAGGTTAAAGAAAATTTTGGCTACGTACATATGACAAGTCCAAACAAAATGATATTGGAATTCATACTAGGGTTGATAGAACGCACCTCCTCTAAAACTAAAAGCCATTAATATAACCCTTTGTAGCATACTAATATATTCAACATTTTAGATTTGATAGAATATAAGAATATTACCCATGATTATAAAATTAATTAGGTAATCTATAACCAAATTTTTGAGATTTTTGTCGAAATAATTAAAATATTATTATCATAATTTACAAATGTACATTTCGTAATCGTACTTTAAAATAATGAAGAAAAAAAAGTTTAAGAATACAAATTCGAATATACAACATCTCATTTATTTATTTACATAAAGAATGTCATTTAAATATCTCTTGGGTCCACAAAAATGGAGATTTCAGGCATAGATTTAGTCCAATCACCAATAGAACTATTATTATAATCTTCCACAAGTCTCTTGATGCACCATAAATCCTCTGCGCAAGATAGCATTTTCCAGTGAGGTATTCCAAACCTAAGCGGCTCACAAGAGGCAACCTCAGTAGCCACAACCCCACACCCACATTCCATAGCCATATTATGTGCAAACCTACATAAAGCCTTAACCATCTTAACAACCTTTGGGCCTTCCCCACCAAGCCCATACAAAAAATGAAACCCAAACGGCCTAAACAAATCTGGAACCGACGGCACCTTCAACCACGGAAAAGCTCGATCCAAAACCCGCGTCGTCTTAGCAAAAATCCGCTTCACACGCGACGCGCCACGCACCTCCAACCTAAAAACTTCCTTAGAATTCCAAACACTTAAAACGGCCCAAGAACAACCTGGGCCCAAAAGAAACCTATCAGGCCCAGGCCAGTTTTCAACACTGTAGGACCCACGTGGTACGGCAAGAAAAGTACCGAGACTGAGTTTATTATAAACAACCGAGTCAATGTCGCGAGGGAAAAACTCAGTGGTGGAAAAACGGTTACGATAGAGAGTAACGGCGTCAGAAGGAGTTAACGGAATGATAGTAACGTTTGGTGAAATTTTAGTTCTGTGTGCGTAAACGGGGTTAACGAGAATTGACGGCGTACGGAACTTTGAATAACCGCATTTTTCTGTGAAGAGTTTAACGGACGCTAAATTTTCACTTTCTGTTGCCATGTATGAATATTCAGCGCCGTTATCTTTAAACCAATCTTCCATTTTCTCTACCAGCTTCAACCCTATTCCCATTCTCCTGCACCATTAAAAAAATAAACTCTAGTTAATTATTAATTAAACACTATTAATAAATAATAATAATAACATTAATTTATTAGTATTTAAGATAATTATGATGATATTAATATGATACCGTTGATTAGGAGAAACTCGAAGGCCTAATATGTAAGCGAGTTTGGTGTAAAGTGGAATTTGTTTAGTGAGAGATGTTTTGTATCTTGAGAGGCTTTTACCGCATGTGACTGTTTTGATGCAACCTCGTATCATTCCAACTATCTCTTCGCCAATTTCAGCAACCTGTTCGAACATACAATTAATCTATGAAACAACACTGACACAGACACGTTTGAATTAAATGTATTATTATGAATGAATAAATGGAATAGTGAAGTGAAAGATTAGATGATAATATATGTACCAGCATGAGAAAAGAAGGTGAGTTACGGAGTCTGCAAATGGGGTCACCGAGCATGTCTGTGAAGAGAGAAAGTTTGTTAGTGGGTCCAACTTCGCATGTGTTTTCGAGTGTTACTACTCTTTCTGTGTCTTTGTTAGCTTGAAACTCTCTAACAACTACAATAACGGATTCATCATCATCACCCATGTTTGTAGAAGATATAGAAAGAATGGTGAGTAGAGAGAGAGAGAGAGAGTGATGAAGTAAATGAGTGATGGTAGGATTGCCAGAGAATGGGAATATATGAGAGACTGAAAGCAGGGGTCAAGTAACATACGCGACGATAAGTTTGCAGTAATTTGGAAGATATCTAGTCTGCTATATAAATAACTAGAGAAAATAACAAGTGAAGACGACGGAGAGAGAATAAGACAATGATAGGTATTAACTACGCACTATTTATTTATTTAACTAATATTCTTTCTATGTTTGTATAAAAAATTATGTTAAAAGGTCCATATTTATCCTTTCTGTCTATTTTTTTTTTAACTTCCTCAAAATTTTGTTGAAATCAAGATTTGAACTGCAATCACATAACTTGTTAAATTAATACTTAACCACCACACTACTTCACATTTTTTTATTTAATTTACAAAAAGAAATACATATTCAATTCAAGTTACTTTTAGCTTGTTCATCTTCTTCCTAGAAACTCTGTATCTATACATTATTTATTTTTAGAATAGTTATTTTTCAATTGGGTATAATTCCAAATTAATTAAAACAGAATACATCTAAACGAATACAAATTCATTAAAAATATATGATGATTCCTAACCGAACAGAACATCACTCTCTTTCATTTCAACAATTTAAACCTAACAGCAACAAACTGTAATCATGTTATCTATTTCCAGAAGAACAAAATCAGAAAAACGAAAATCTAAAGAGGAAGCAATTCAAAATGCATGAAATCAAAATCGATAGTATCGTTAAGTTATATTAAGTTGCAGTAGCAATTTTCTGACCTTGATTTTCTCCTCCTGTTGAGATTACCGCAAAACACCCATTGATAGAAACCATGAAAATTAATTGAACCAAAATCAATTAATTTGTTTCTATAAAACGATTAAATCCCCAAACTTATTTGAATTAGTGATTCTATGATAACAAAATCAGAAGGGAAATTTAATAGGTATGATAATTTTATTTTTTTCCTTTTAAGATTTTTACTGTTGTTAAGGATGGTGTTTGAGATTCTATGTTGGATTCCATTACCTTCTTCCACCCTCCGCCACCACATAACCCCCAGACAACTTCGCATTCCCGTTATCCTAAAGCCGCCGCCAGTATCCAAGACCTTAACCTCGACAAACAAATTCAAGCCATATCTTCAATTTCGGTCAACTCCCTTCATCAGTAGCCATCATCCTCAACTCCTTTGTCAATATGTATGGTAAATTCGGTGACATCCACGAGGTTGAATGAAATGGAAAACTAAAATGAAAGATGAAATCAAAACTGTAACCTGAAGATGAAATAAGAAAATTGATTTGGGATGGAGAAATCAATTGGGGTTAGGGTTACGATAGCTTCAATAAAATTTGTGTTATGTTAAAAATTTAAATGTTTCACCAATCGTTGGTTGGTTCAGTGGTGATTGGCGCTGAACTTGGTAGGGAGGACCACTGTTCGATCCCCACAACAGCGATCGGAAGGGGGCCGAAACCACTTGATGCTAGAACTGACCCCCGAACCGGACTATACCAGTGGTGATAAGCCAAAATTTTTTTTTAAATGTTTCAATGACAATTCCTTAGTTAATATTTACAAAACTTTTAATCAATATGAAGCAAAGTGGCTCAATGGTAAATCTAAAGTGCAACAACCAAGATGTCCTTGGTTCGAATCTCAACTCAAAGGAAGATTTTGAAATTTTTTAGGAATTTTTATGACCTTTGATTATGAATACATGCCACGCTTACGAACATGTGCCACGTCAGATGCCATTAGTACAAAAGTTGACGTTGTTTGGAAAAAATAAAGGAAAGGACTAACGTGTATAAATGTTTGATTATTTAATATTAAAATATAAGAATATATATACTTAATTTAAATAAATCAATTTTGTGTTATAATAATTATATTGATTTTGCTAATCTGATAACAAATAGTGTGGTTTAGTGGCAAAGACTGCTCATTTCTCTTAAAATAATTTGGGTTCGATTATGATTTGTTGTATTTTGCATAAAATATAATTATCATCAAATTTTAAACTAGAATCGAGTTTTCTAATTTCTCTTACTTGGACGTTGAAGTACTAACCTTACAAATTCACTCCCGTTCTGGTGCATCGAAGACTCTTACCACCACAATTCTCGTTCTACCACGGAACAATGTCATTGTTCACAAATTGATCCTCTGCTAGAAGGGGAAGTGACATCGATCCTCTACTTGAAGGGGAAGTGACATCGACCTCATCTTGAAGAGTGGAGTTGGGGTGGAGGAGAAATGATGTCGTTCTAACAAGAGAAATGATGGACATGTTCAAGTCATATGGGATTGTGCATGTCCTAAGATAACAAAATACTAGGTCAAATGTCTTGTCCAAACTTGTAAGCCCAAGGATTTTAGGAACCAAGAACTCCTTTATACATAAATCATTGGAAATCCTTGCATCGAGACTCCTAAAATAATAGTGTCAGACACATATGGTATCTCACAATCTTCATGGATATTGTTGATTATTGCCTACATCGAACTTTGTGTACTATCCAAAAACTTCGTTGATGTTAGTATTGTGAAATGAAGAGAAACCAAATACTCTATCTTAGGAAGGACATTGTGCATTAAATGCTTAGCTACCCGTATGCTAAAATATCTTGAGGTAGAAGAAGCCACATATACACTCGTTGAATTACATGTTGGTATCTTTATGGAAGCACCTTGCGGCTTTATAGAAAGTTATGATTCTCACTATTGATAAGGCTTATATATGCCCTAGGCGCTACAAGGAGAGTATTAATTCTAACAAATAAGATGTGTTTCATTATTCTAACAAATTCAATCTCACATGTAGGCATGTTGTTTCATCAAAGGTAGTAGATATGTAACATGTTAAGAGAAAATTAACAATTCAAGTGTTGTAACCGATTACAAACGATGTATCCAATTACATATATGCAGAAAAACAAAATAATTTAAGAAAAGGTGATTTTTCTATTTGTGTAGTTGGTTACGCATTTGAAGTAATCAGTTAACACTATTATGATTTTTTAGCTTTTAGCAACTCTAATCGATTATAGTTTTTGTGTAACCAGTTACAAGTATGCAAATTTAGTATTTTTAGTTATTTGACTTGTTGCTTGTTTCTCAATCCACTTGTAATTGTTTAAATACCTTGGAGGTATCATTATCAATGTTAATGTGAATTCGTATTCTCACCCTCAATTATATTCTCTCTCTAATTATCTTTATCTCTCTCCCTCACTCTTCACCTTTAAATCCTCCATTTTCACCAACCAAGTTATTCCAAGTTCTAACATTTGGCATCAAGGTCCTGGTTTAACCCACTAAGCACCCAATGTGCAATATGAGTTATTTCTCCAATAAAATAATCCTTACAAACCTATCCATCCTTTGTATAAAAAATTACGACAAATAGTGCAAGCAAATGAAAGTGTTTTTGGTTACCAATATGTTCTGGAAGTGATCAAGAAAATGATGAGTCCTCTTGTTGAATATGCAACAAATGCACAATGAATAACACATAAGGAAGAGAAAAATAAAGCTTTAATGTGCCGTTTCTTATCCATCAATGTGTGGATGGAGATAACTTTGAGAAAGTTATTGATTGTGAATCGTCAAATTTGTTAGAACAAGATTTGAATTCTATAATTGATATCTGGATTTTGATGATAACAGTACATATATTTTATATGTAAACAATTTTGTTTCTAATAAGTTTCTTGAGTGTGCAGATAAGAAATTCTAATTAATTCAGGGTTGCTATCTAAAGAATCAGAAATACGCCAAGCACATCAGAAAGATTGTTGACATCGCTTCTGAAGAAACATCAGTAGTTCTGAAGAATGTTGAATGTTCGCCAAAAAGAGGATCACGTGTGTACTTCTCAACAAGATGTTATTTTAGAAGTCACAAGTATTCAAGAAGAAAGAAATTTTGACAAGATGTTGCTTCAAGATCATTAATTAGGATTGCACAAGAAACAAGATTTCAATGCAAAAATCAGAAGATAAGATTTGCTCATTAGAAAAGTTGCTGCTTATATTTCTAAAAACAAAATCAAGATTCTGAACACATCAAAAGAAAGCTTTTATCTTCGAATCAGAAGTAAATATTTGCTCATCATTAAAGTTGTTACTTATATTTCTAAAGAAAAAGTAAAGATTTTGAAGACTCAGATAGTTCATTAAATACACACATTTCTAATCAATATCAGAAGTATTCCATCAGAATAAAGGATCAAGAAAAGATAGATCTTCTGAACTAATTTCTAATCAATATCAAATAGTCCATCAGAAGACAAGATCAATATATGATATCCTCTCCAGCCAAACTACTTCAATAAAAGTATTATTCATTAAAAGACAAGTATCATAAAAACGTGAGCTACAAGAGTCAATACAATTACACATTCCACTCAAATGGATATGATGTATTTTATTTGTCTCCTACGATTGTTTCTTATCGTTGGCAGCTAGCATTGATGAAAGTGGTGTGTGTACTACTACAATGGTCTACTTCCTCAACAATATACTTTAGAGCGCCTATATAAAGCTTCAAGCATCTCATTTGCAAATTGACGAAAACTGAAGAAATATACTATTGAACACGATGAGGCACAATGCAAAGATTAATTCACTAAAAGATCAAAAACACAAAGAGTTGTTGCGTGTTATTTGTGCTAATATTGTTTGATTGAACAAAAGAGTTGTTGCTCATTATTGTGTTGATACCATTGTTAGAACAATCAAAGGAATAAGACAATGTCACAAAAGTTGTTGCTCATTATAATTTATTTGTTAGAAACGTAAGAGTTGTTGCTCATATTTGTGTTAGAAATGTAAAAACCTTTCTAATTGTTTGACAAAACATTTCTAAGCGCTTTGTTGAGACATGTCTAAATAAAATAGTTTTAAAACTCAACTCAAACCCCCCATTTCTTGCGTTTTTCTCCATCTTTAAAAGCAAAAGTGAGAAATCTTGGAAAAGGCATTTGCAGAGGATGACAAGGAGAAGGTGGTTAGGTTACAAACTTACAAACGGTAACTTAAATTAATTCAAATGGAGGAAAAGAAGACAATCAACGATTATGCGACGGGAATTACTGGGTTTGTGAACCAAGTAAAAGCAAGTGGAGAAATTGTTACAAAGCAATATGTTATCGCGTAAATCTTATGTTCTTTGACAACAAGATTTAATAACATGGTCGTAGTGATTGATGAATTTTAGTATCTTACGATGATGATCAAGGAAGAGCTTCAAAACTCTCTTGAGGCACATGAGCAAAGGATGGAGGAGATAAATAATGACAAGGCAAATGAGGAGATCGCTTTGCATACTTGTTTCACTGCTACAAATAAAGTTTTTTATGACGGAACTTGCACCTCACATAAAATTGAAGTGTAATCAATAGACGCGTCACATTTTATATATTAAAAATATCATATATTCCATCAGTTTTGCCGGTACCCGATGGGTAAAGTAATTAGAGGACACACCTTTGAATCCCAGTAACTACGTTTTGACATATTTTAATTATTTTTATGACTTATTACCTCAGTTTTACTGAAAACCGAAGGGTAAAGTATTTAGAGGAAACATCTATGAAACCCAACAACTAAATTTTATCACCTATTAATTTATTAAAAAAAGGGTTAAATATGTTTTTGGTCCCTTTAAATATCTCAAACTTCATTTTTAGTCCCTCTAAAATTCTTTCAAAGAATGGTCTTCCTTAAATTTTAAATTTTAACTTTTGGTCCCTCAGACAATTTATCGACGGTTTTTAGAACTTAGCGACGGTTTTGTATTTAGTGACGAAATTAGAGAATTAGAGACCATTTTAGCTACGATTTTTTCATGAGGGACCAAAAGTTAAAATTCAAATTTTTAGGAGGACCGTTCTTTGAAAGAAAATTTAAGAGGGACTTAAAACGAAGTTTGAGATATTTCAGTTTTGCTGAAAACTGAGTGATAAAGTAGTTAGAGGAACATGTCATCGAATCCCAACAACTACATTTTATCATTTTTAAAACTTTTTTATGAGTTATTACCTCAATTTTGCTGAAAACCGAGAGGTAAAGTAGCATTTTATTTATTTATGACCCATTTGATGGAAAATATTAAGTAACAGGTCTTTATCGTCCATTTATAAAGTGACAGTGATTAAGATCTTGTCAACTCATCAATTCACATGAAACATTAGTGATTCGCGTGAAACTATCACTAGCCAATCAAAAAGTGAATGTCACAATTGTTCATCTTGAATGCAAAGTGTTGAAATTTAAACTTAACATATTGAAAACAATGATAATGAAAGAACAAGAAAATATTTCAAGGTTAATTTTTTAATGTTTAATCATTTTTCTAGTTAGGAAAGCATGAAAGCAACTTATTAATGTTAGTTGTAGTTGTATCAAATAAAATGGTTAATATTTTTATTGTTGTTGTTGTAGCAATGATTGTTGTTTTTGTTAACATTTAGAATTTTACAATTCTATTGATTTTGTTTATTTGTTGTTGCTGTTGAGATTTATTGTTTAAAGAATCCATGATTTTTGTTATTGAAATTAATTGTTTAAGATTCTATTGATTTTGTTTTTGTTATTGTTGTTGTTGTTGATGAGAAAAATATAGAATTTGTCAACAAATTTGATGCTTTGCAAATTGAAACGAAAAAAATAGGTAATTTTTTTTTTGTAATCAAGACTTTACCACTCGGTTATTAATAAAAACCGAGATAAAAAGTAGCGAATTTTGAAATTCCAAAAAATGTTTTTGTTGGGGGATCAAACCCATGACCAGTGCCACTTTATTCCTCGATTTTATAATAACCTCGTGGAAAAGTGGTTGGTTTTCATGTCTCCCTTTGTTACCTCGCTTGCGTAACCAAGATTATATCCTTTTTCATGTCTGAGGTGAAATGGAGTTATTTGTAGTAGTGTTTTAACGAAAAAACAATAAGTCGAATGGAAAATGGGCCATGGAGAATAAAGGGAATTTTTAGAATTTTAGTGGAAGAAAGTCCTAAAGTTCCAACAATTTAACTTGTCAAAAGGGTGAGAGCAGCTGCAACAAGAATGATGGTCAAGGAAATTAAACAGGAAAGACGGACAAAAGCAAGATGCAGTGCTTTATTTGTCCAAAGTTTGGTCATTTTCCAAGAGAGTGCAACACAAACAAGAAGGAACCCTCGCGTGGATGAAGTCGAGGTTGCAAGAAAAGAGTTTGATGAAGAGAACATACTCTCGGTCATGATCACATAAGGGGAATGCATCAGCAACATGCATTGGGATGACAACAACAGTTTTGGAAATGCTACAAAAACATGATGTAAATGGTTACTTAAAAGTTGTAAGCGATTACATGTAGAAGAAAATGTAACGAGGACTGTGAGAGAAGTAGTTCAACGTAGAAAGGAATTGTATTTGGTCTTAGGATGTTCTATGCATATGATGGGGATGAAGGTTTGGTTTGCTAAAATTAATTGTGTCATGAAGAACAAAGTGAAGTTTATGGATGACACAACTCTAGCAAGAGAGAGGATCAGTGATGTATTGATTGAGAAAATGGATGGTAGACACTCTTTGATAAAGGATGTGGTTTATATTCCCGAAATCAAGTGTAACCTTCAAAGTATTGGTCAATTTCTTGAGAAAGGTTACAAGATTCGTATGGAGAACAAGGCGCTACACATTATGGATGCAAATGGGATTTTGATCCTTAAAGCTCTTATGAATGTCAATAGAACTTTCAAGGTTGAGTTGAAGGTTATGGAGCATAGGTGTCTTGCTGCAGTAGCCAAACCAGAAGAAATGATATGGCATTATCGTCTTGAGCATCTCAATTTTAGAGATCTCAATGCATCGCAAAATAAAAAAATAAAAACGAGGTTGCCATTCATCAACATACCTGCAAAAATTTGTGAACAGTGTGTACAAGTGAAGCACCACAAGGTTAAATTCAGCCAAGATGCAGGTTGTATAACTAAGCCTCGCCTTAAGGTGGTGTATTTTGATCCGTGTGGACCAATGCAAGTTGATTAGATAAATAGCAATAAATATTTCGTCACATTCATCTACAATTATAGTAGAAAGATATGAATGTACCTAATCAAGAGAAAAAGATGAGGTATTTGAATTGTTTAAGAAGTTTCAGTCCATGGTTGAACAACAAAGCGATCGCAAGCTTAAAATTCTCAAAACGGATGGTGGAGATGAATATGTCTCTAATGACTCTGGGTGGTTTTGTGATCAATAGGGGATAATACATGAGGAAGTACCACCTTATACACTGCAACAAAATGGTTTTGTCGAAAGGAAGAATTGATCAATTATGAACATGGTGGGAGCATGTTTAAAGGTAATAACTTGCCAAATTTTTTATCATTGTTTCCACTAAGAATCGAACACGAATAATACCGAAACAATTCATCCTTAATAGAAACTTCTTTTTACTAGAGGTCAAACACTTAATTAGATTTAGGCTAAACACCTTTTTTCGTCCTTTATCTTTATTTCGGGGTCCATTTTATTAATCCTTTAATTTTTAAAAAGTTCAAATAGATCCCTTATCTATTAAAAAGGTAGCACGTTAGTCCTTTCTGTCTATTTGATATGTGTGGCGTCTGTGTTTTGCACGCGTGGCACATTACGTGACATATATTATCATCAAGGTCATGAATATTAAAAAATTAATCCCAAAATTTTGCACATAACAAGACTTGAATCATGGCCTTCTACTTCAATGTGCCTTTGACATACCACTAGACCAAGTTCATATTCAATAATTTATTTCATGCTTTAGCTACTTATTTAATGCAATAACTACTTATTTTATGCAGGAACAATTTTATTTTTTTATAAATAAATAATGACATTCTTAATTATTAATTAACACATACTAAATTTTATTTACTTATTCTATATTATTATTAATTTATTTATTTCAAGAAAAAAAATTAAATTTAATAACTAATTAACAATTTCATTGGCTAATAAACTTATAAGTACATTCTTAATAAACAAATAAATACATTCTTAAATTTATGCATTTTTCTCTATTTTTATTAAATTATTTATTTTTAGACAAATTTAAAGATAACATATTTTAACCATACCATTTCATTGATAAATGTATATTAAAATTATTTGTAAATAATAATAGATTTGATTGTATGCATTTTTTCCATATTACTCTTAAATTTTTTGTTAGACGTTTCATTTGATATTTTGAAAAAGCAATTGTGTAATTTGTAAAAAATAATAGATATTTTGTATTTTATAATTTGTAATTTTTATTGTATATAAATATTGTAAGTAATAATAGATTTAATTATAAAAAGATATTTTATATTTTGATATTTTGTAATTTTTATTTATTATTAATAAAATTATGTTTTCTTATATAAAATTAAACATTAAAAATTAGCAATTTCATTTTCAGACAATGGAAAATGTCATTCTTAATTACTTGTAAACACATAATTAAATTTATTAGTTTTCTTTTTCTATTTTAATACTATATAATATTTTGTTAGAGTAAATAACATATAATAATAAATTAATAATTTTATTTCCGAATAAATTTATAAGGATACTCTTAATTAATAATAAACACATTCTTCATTTTAAGTTATTTTTGTATTATTATTAAATTATTTTTCTTGACAAAGTTTAAGATAGCAGTAAATTAAGCATTTGAATGTATGATAAGCGTATAAAGGCATTCTTAAATTATAATAAACCTATTTTAAATTTTGTGTATTATTTATTTTATTATTAGTAAATTATCTTTTATTTGATAAAACTAATAAATTTGCGTTTCATTGACATTATTAATCTTTAATAGATATTTTCCAATAATGTAAAATGACATTATTTTTCGATAATGTAAAATATTTTTGGTACACATAAATAAACATAATAATATATTAATAATTTTATTTGTCAATAAACATATAAGAAATTTTTTAATTAAATACAAACATATTTAAATAAGTAGCTGCACCGAGAAATTTAGTTATCATAGTTGAGGATGGTCAAGTGGTACACCAAAAACACCGATAACCTAAGAGACTTTAGTTTGAATCCTATGGGTGAAAAAAAATTGGGATTAATTTTTGAATTTTCATAACCTTAAGAATAACATACGCCATGTAACGTACCACACGTGCAAAGCATAGACACCTCAGATGCACGTATACATTAGACGAAAAGGACTAACATGTCATCTTTTTGAAAGTTAAGGGAACTATTTGTACTTTTAAAAAATTAAGGGACTAAACTGAACCCCGAGATAAAGATAAAGGACCAAAAAAAAAAGTATTTAGTCTTAGAATTATTATGATATTGTTAAAGATTAAAACATAAAAAATAAAATAAAATTGTATCTTAACTGGTTAACTATTAACTGTAAAAATAATAATTAGTTATTAATGCATTTTTTATTTATTAAAGAATAATGATATTTATGATATTTAGTGGTAGAGTTCAATTTATTGAAAACAATTAATTATGCAGAATTCTTTATCCAGTCTCGCTGCTCTCCATCTGTCCATTTTTACTTTCTCGCCGAAACATGCTTTAGCATTCCACTTTAATTTCATTTGGCTCAATTCCTTTTTAAAATAATAATTTACTGTCTATGTCGCCTAAAGAAATTACTAAAACATAATAATAATTTACTGTCTGAATTCCTCATTAAGTTTTGGTTTTTTGACAATCCGAAACAATTTTTATTAAATATTAAATGATTGATACAAGTTTACTTCCTCTCCAAGTGACTTGTAGTTCTTAGTTTTATAAAGACTTGTAGTTCTGTGAATAATGATGACGAAAAATAATTAGTCACTAAGTTTTATAATAGATGGAGTATATTTTTGTAAAAGAATTTGGTGCCTTTTTTCTTTTTTAAATATATATTTTTTTAAGATAAATTTTTAAATATCTATAATAAATAATTGGTTACCAGTGTGTATGTACGTTTAGAGTAAATTGATTTAAAATTTAAATTTATTTTAAAATAAAATAATTATAAAAAGTGATGTATCATTAAATAATAATATTTAATTGAATAAGGATATTGATACCCAATTAAATTTAAGAGTATCAAAGTGACATAAATACTTACATTGATTTATTATTGATTTATTATGTATTAGAATGTCTATTCGACATCTAAAATATCAAACTCAAACATACTAATAATCTTCCTATTGTCATCTCTTCGATATGTAAGCACACTCTATTTTATTCTCTATAATCTTCATGGCCGTCATTTTGTTTTTCAATAATATTAATTTGTTCAAATGCACACATTTTTCATATGTATCTAAAAAAAATCATCTATAAAATTCTTACAACCAAAACGTAGGAAACTACTCAAATTTCCGAAATTCTAAATATATTTTAAGGCGGTTATAATTGAGACCTAATAGTCCTATTTAATAATTGAAATATACCTAATATTATTGTATTTTATGTTGAATTTACTTTTAACCTTGTTGATGAATCTCTTTTGTGATATCTAAAAGGTACCTTCAGAATAATCTATATTTACCAAAATAACTTAATACAAAAGAGACGTTCCCAAGATTTTTCATCGCTAAAAGCGATTTCTTGGTTTCACATAATAAACTAAAACATTTTTCACTTAATACAATAAGATTGACATGTTATATAAAAAACATAAATTTATCCCATGACTTTATAATATCCAAAAGTTTCTCTTTTACTCATCTCAAAACTAAAAGAGACAACCTACTTTAAAATACTTGTCTTAAAACCAAATAAGACCGTTAACATCACAATATTCATTTAAAAACCAAATGAGACAATTAAAATCATAAAGTTTATCTCAAAATAAAATGAGATAATTAACTTACAGAACTATGTGATACCGCTAAAGAGATAGCTTTATTAATTCATAATGAATTTTGTTAATTTGCAAATCGTATACTTTTTTTTGTCTATTGACACAAAATTTCTCACGGATGCATCATATTATTTCATTAATATTTTTATTCAAAAATACAATCTTAACATTCATGTAATTCCAAAACATATAATGAGCAAAGAGCATTGTGACTAAATATACAAAGGATTTCAATAAAACTAATTTGATTTCCCTTTATACTCAATCATTTATAACACATGATGTCCTAGTTCAGAGCATTGTGACTAAATATACAAAGGATTTCAAGAAAATTAATTTGATTTTTCTTTATAGTCAATCATTTATAACACATGGTGCCCTAGTTTTGAGGGCATTGAGTCTGATAAATTTATCAACTTGCTTGAGAGAAAGAACCATAATACTATCGCGAGTATCAAAATTTACTATATTAATAGTAGCTATATAAATTGGTTTATAACCAAGTATTCCTCATTTAATTTTCTTCTTTAACCATATCTCTCCTTCAAATGTCAAAGAACTTTAAAGATTCTCCTTCAAATATTCTTTAATTTGTGGGATCAGGAATTATATTTCTCAAACATTTCATCAATTATATATTTTCACATCATAACTAAAAGATCTAATAACATTTAAATTTAAAAGATAAATTGAATCATTATTTTAAAATAATAAAAAATTGTAATGTTTACAAATAAATTAAAAAAAAACATAAAATAATCCTAATAATGATTCATCAAATTATCTTTTAAATAAAAATATAAGCAAGTGACGAAAGAATCATATTAAATTATTATTTTTTACTTTAACTTAATTGTGCAAAACGAGTAATAAATCTTGAATAAAAAAATATCCCTAAATATTATCATAATTTCTTTTATGCCTTATAAAACAAAATTCACACATCATGAATTTCAAACATATGTCTCATAGTCGCATATCTACATAAAAATTAAAGTTTAGTGGACAGATCTCAATAAACTTAACATGAAGACCTGCTCTGATACCATTTGTTGGAAATAATTCAGCAACAATTAATCACATATACATGTTATACATATTATACCGTCTAGTTTAGTACGGAATAAGATAAATAAATATGAACATGTATATATGTACAAGATCTACGACATGTTAGTATATGAGAAATGAGATTGCATGAATACCTGAACTCATAAGATAAAAGTCTGGACAATAATAACATTAATCTTGACACACAAAAATGTAGAGACAAGTAATTGACACTTGTTGATGTGTGGATCTTTCTCAACTGATACTTCTAATGCCTTAAACACTCTTCAGACGGGATGAAGAGATAATTTTCTTGTGTACGGTATATTGGGGACCATATATATATATATATATATATATATATATATATATATATATATATATATATATATATATATAGGTAATGGCCAATTAAAGTTTACAGTATTCTGAAATATATTATCTTGACATTCACTCATATTTGAGTCTATATCCTATTAAATAATTAATTAATAAATAAAAACTTAATTAGTCTCTTAAACTTTATTTGAATACTTAGTCAATTAAGATTATTAATGTGATAAATAGCTGATATAATTCATATAAATATATTTGCCTACATAATAACTATTAAAATATAATAATTAAATAGTATTTAACGATAAAATATTTTAATATTTATATCCTTATTATTTAACAAAAATTTATTCTTATATATATATATATATATATATATATATATATATATATATATATATATATATATATATATATATATATATATATATATATATATATATATATATATATATATATATATATATATATATATATATTCAAGTCAATTTTTAAGATGAAATATGATGCGATGTTTAATATTTTTTAATAACATCTCATTTATATAATAAATTTTTAAATAGTGTTGATAATTCTTAAGTTAGAAAAATATCAGACAAGAATTAATGAAATCAACTGAAACGAAGAAAATTTAGAATATTATTGTAGTATATTAGACAATAAACTTATTTTTATTATTATTTTAGATCAATAGAATTGAATTCAAAATACAATGAAGGTATTTCATGTTTTTCTTTAAATTTTAGGTAAAATATTTTTTGGTCTCGTATGATAATCTCAAGATTCAATTTGGTCCCTTAACTTAAAAAGAATTCATATTGGTCCTTTAACTTTCAAAACATTTCATTTTAGTCATTTTTATTTATTAACGATGAGTTTAGCCACCAATTTCTAAGTTTTTCCGTCGCTAATCAGACAAAAATGACTAAAATAAATATTTTACAAGCTGAGGGACCAATTTGAATTCTTTTTAAGTTAAGAGAACAATATTAAAAAATTGAGTTAAATGCATTATATCCCATGTCATATGAGGGTGTTTTGATTTATTCCTCTTAAGAATTTTCTTGGTACTTCATCCCTTATAATACCGAGATATGGAACCTTTCTTTTCATAGTCTTTCACATTCTCCTTTTTATTCATTTATCTGCTAAAAATTACTACTATAAAACAAATTTAGAACCATTAAATACATGGAGATAGACGATAGGATATAAAAAGCATGCGAAAAAAATAAAATTATTAGATATTATTCTACCATATAGAAAGAAACTGCATTGTGTAGTTATGATAACGTCAATGTACTTTTAAGAGTGGCCCAATACTTAAAGTTCTAAGTATTCGTGTATAAAGAGTTTTATAAATAATCTCTTTTTCTTTTCTAAATTCCGATGTGGGACATCACATCCTTCATTTTCACTACTGGCCTGCAACATATCTGCCTCCCAAAGCATATTATTCGGAATGAGTTTATGTTTCTGACTTGCATCACCATAACTTGTTTATCATTTTCTATCACTATGAACAACAACAACAAACAACAAGAACAACAACATAACTGGAGAAAGTTTTCCTATGGTTCTCTATTCAAAAGTTGTGTTCTTTATAGAGCATTCCAAAGACAAATAGCTTACGAAATAGACTGCAAGAATGTCCAAATTAATGGTATATATACCATAGAAATATAGAGCAGTCCACATAAAATGACAAAACCAAGTAAAATGGTCTTCACCCCATCCCTTCCCTCTTGTTCTATTCTTCTAAATTGAGATTAACATGAGAAAATGAGACAGGCTTACGGAGTATGGTTGTTGATGCCATTGATAAAGCGAGCAATGTTTCCACGTTTATCAACACAGGCAACAATCAAGTAACATAAGAAAAAGAGTGTATTGATCTACAGAAAGAGACAAGATATTCAATATGAAAAGATGACTATTATAAAATGGTTGTGCCATAAGGGAAAATACTAACCAAGCTTATCATAGCCAATGCAAGAAGAGGTCCAAACCAAAGAACTGACATGAATACTCCACTTGGATCAAAATAGTTTTGACTAGAGAAGCTTTTCCAGTTTGCCCCCAGAAAAGTATTAAGTCTCTCAGCAAGATATACACCAGCCACTGCATCAAAACAATTTTCAACAAAGAAAATCTATATAATTGGTTCAACAATGACAGCAGGATTAAGAGATGCAAACACATGACAAGTGCAAGTAAATGAATCTTCCAATCATTCTTATACAAATATTTTGTATCTTCATTGGACTAACCAAATATTTTCAACAAAGAAAATCTATATTATTGGACTAACCAAGTATTTTGTATCTTCATTGCTTGATTAGCTAATATTATATCATGAAAATTCTCATTCTATGTAACCATCAAAGCATGACATGATAGAATAAATGGACCTGTATGCAAAAAGCTGGAAACCTAACAGAATAGATATTGGAGAATTTTGTACACTGCTAGACAGTTGTTGTATTACCTTTGTATGCTTGGATTTTATGCCTTTCATGGTTTGGGGTATGTATTTCTATATGAATTAGTCCCACATCGATTGTTTCAGAAAAATATTGGTGTTTATAAAACAAACATACGCATGCACTGTTGAGATGAAAGTATGGTCTTGAGGAACTGGGTTCTTAAAATTCAAAATTGGGTCCAAGTATAATATTTTGGCAAATTTAAAATAATATTTCATAATAAAAAAATATTAATAATTAATAAATAAATATAATAATCATGAAATTTAAAAAATAAAAAATAAAAGTAAAAAAAAATTCAAAAAATGTAATACATTATGTCCAAAATTGTGAGGCTTACGTCTACTCCCCAAAGTTTGATCCTTAAGTTTTCACCATTATAGAACTTTTACAACCTTGTTAAACCAAGTTTTTATATCATATTCAATTTGACACTTTTATATCAAAATATCAGAATCAAGAGAACAACTTTCTCTTGTTTACAGTAACAAGTCAATAGCGATTTACACAAGATAAATCTACTAAGTGTTTACCCTCTCAACACTAAAATAATATTTAAGTGAATGTGAAGTTTAGAAGTGAAAGAGAATGATTGAAAAAGAGGCTATCTTCAAATTTACTTTGTATTTTCAAATAATCACAAGTCCTCCCACTACAATAAATAATATATTTTATGACGAAGCTTTCATGTCTAACAAGTTAAAAGCGAGAGGATATGGCCCGAGAGCGCTTTATTAATAAGATAAACAACATGTTATGTCAGTGTTATAAAAAACTGAGGTAACTAAACTATAATTTAGCGCCTTTTATAATCCTTAAAATAATAATAAATATGTTATCTCAGTTTTAAATTAGAATCCAGACAATATAGCTATAAGGAACCTCGCTCCGAATCCTCATTGTCACATTTAATACTTTTTTCAACCATTTATCACAAGAATATGCAATAATAGTACAATGAAATATTTCATTGATGCATGGTCTTTCCTCATATAACCACCTTATTCACGATATTTACTTTCTCACAAAAAAAGTAAAAGTATCAACATTTTGTGTGAGTTCTTACACTTCTCAATCATCCCAAAGCCAGTAAAACCTAAAAATGGCAAGTCCTTATGGTCCTAGTTCTAGAATCTCTCTATGATACACCTCTCAATGTGTTCCCCTCACCATAATTCTTCTAGATCCTCCAAAAAGGGCAAGGACCAGGACAATTGTTGTCAAAACGGGAGCGACTTCCAGGGTAAGAAATCCTTATTATTCTACCTCTAAGGAGACTAATGATGATAAAAGGGATAAAATCAATAATACTACAGAAGAGCCTCGATCTATCAAGAAGGATACGGTGGTGAATCCCATATAAAAGCTAGTTCATCCAAAACCATCCCCATTGATGAAAGACTGAGGATGAGGATTGCAAAAACCTTTAGCATTAACCTTAATGATGAATTGAATGTTGGAACATCCCTAGCTCAACAAGGTTTCTCCACACAAGATCTTGGCGAAGAAACTTTCTCCCCTATGTGTTCCAATCAATCTCAAAAAGGAACCACAATTGATGATAAAAAATATTACAAGCAAAGAGATCAGACATGTTCCGACAAAGAAATGGAAGCCAAAGGTTTGAAGAAGACTTAGAAAAATGATGTTGTGATCATTGACGATTTAAGTTCTGATGGTGAATCAATAACTAAAAATTTAGTCTTGAAGTAGCAAATAGAATGAATAAAGGTAAGGTTGTTGAAGTTTCTTGTGATCCTCAGAAGGGTTTCAAGAGGTGTCATATCCCTATTCATGAAAAGAGTAAGGCATATATTCCTCCTATTCAAAAGGGTTCTCTAACAAGAAATGAATCCTTCTCTGAACCTTCGAAATATGAATAAGATGTTGGAACAATTTTTCAAGACATCACTTCGTCTACCAGAAAGTTTACAGGAAGAAAGAGGATTCCTCTCAACATCCTTGAACTAGAAATTGATGATATCTCTTTTTATTCATCAGAATTTTCAAATAAATGGAAATTTTTTTGTCAAAGAAGGATAGCTCTAAAAAGAGAAATGAGCAAAGATGTTTTTGAATATAAGGAAATGATCAATCTAATTGAGGAAGCATGCTAAATTAAAATTATAACATGATTAGAAAATTGCTATAAGAAATTTGTAAGGGAGTTTATAGTAAACATACATAGAGACCATGATGATATAAAAAGCAGGGAATACATAAAGGTGTTTGTTAATGGAAAATGTGTGGAGTTCTATCGTGAGATTATCAATAGGTTTGTAAAATAGACTGAAAACGAGCAAAGAAAAATGGCAGTTATTGATGATACTATATGCAAAGAAATCACAACAAGAAAGGTGCTTCATAGGCCAAAGGATGATAAGATCTATGTGAGTAAGGTAAGTCTCAAATATGTTGTGTTAAATAGAATAAGAGGTGTCAATTGGTGCCTACAAAACATACCTCTTCAGTAACTACAGGTCTAGGAAATTCATTTATATAGTTGGAACAAATACAAAGTTTGATTTCGAGAATCATGTATTTGAACAGACCATCAAGCATGTTATTTCCTATGGTGTGAAATTGAAAATATATTTTCCTACTCTCATTTGTGGCATAATTCTAAACCAGCGTCGTGATATCTTGAAAGGTTCAGATGAGGAAAACACGAGAAAGCCTCTTTTATCCTTACTTTCCAAACTTTTTTCAGTGTCACATGTTTAGGACATTGCTAAAGCATTTGGCAAGAATGAGTTTGGCTCAAACTGAAAATAAGAAATCATTTTTGAACTCAAGGAAACTTGTTAGGAGTTGGATGAAATTATCAAGATATGCATTGCAAGAACAATGTTGCTGATAAGGAAGAAACAAGACAAGATGTTGCAACTAAAAGAAGCATTGAGGTAGGAGAAACAACTAGAAACACTAATGGTTGAGGTGTTGCTTGGGTTGTTTATGTGTGTTTGTTTTTATAAATAAATTGGATTGTTGATCAGAATTGGAGATGGCCGGAGAGAATGGAGGTCCTTCAAGCAATATTTGATGAGGAAAGGGTGGTGTATCTGCAAGACACTCTGATGCTAAAGTAAGCAAATGATCAAGATGAGAATAGTGAATTTAGGATTATGAGACTAAGAATGTCATATCTTTCCCTTAAAGATATGAGGGTTTATATAATGATCTTAGGAGGATTCTCATTGGTTGCTATATTTGGGCCTGGATATACGGACTCGTGGATATAACTATTCGGGCTGACTTGGTCAGACCGAGTAGTGAAGCTCAAAACTAACCGTTACGCCAACCAGAGGTGTTATAACGGGCATAACCCTTGAGGCGGGGAATTAGTTTGGTCTGCTTGACATGCATCGGGAAAATGAAGCCCCCTGAGTGCTACTTGCCCTTAGTGGTTCTTTATGGCCCTGAATAGGAGACCTGCCCGACAGGTCTTCGGGAGGTCCAAAATAGTAGTCCCCCAAGTTGTTGCATCTGGTCGCAGAGGGGATGAATTGATCTTGAGAAGTTTGACTGAGGTCGTTTTATCCCGGGAGATGAAGCGTTATTGATGAGCCGAGGGGTTGAGGAATTTGGAGAGTTTTTACATGTGTGGCTTCAAGTCGTGTGTAATGAGTGCCGTCATGCCTAAGGACTAAGGTATAATGATGAATCCCTTAGGCTCCCTAGGCACATGCAGCCCCACGTGTGCAACGAAGGTCTATATAAGGGGATAAAATCCTTCATTCATAACTTTATTTTGTTCTGTCTCTTGCTCGACATCATCTTCCTGTGCTTGAATTCATCATCCATCAATTCAGGGAGATAATCAAGGTGGTTCAAGGACGTTTCCGCCGTTCGCCGTCGTGACCAGTAGCTTCGATCATCTTCCTTTGGACCCCTTATGCCTTTAATCAGTAAGTTTCTGATTCTCCTGTCTAAATTTATGCGTTTCTCTAGCGATTTTGATTGTTATCTAGGAATGCATGCGGTTAGGGTTTTAGGTTTTTTAGCGGTTGTGCTATTGATGTGTAGTGGATCCACCTTCCGCCGGCTCCCTGCGCTGTTGTGAGCTTTTCATGTGTTACTTTTCTATTTTGGTAGTGTGATGTGCTCTTGGGGAGAATCTGCTCGCGATAATGGGTTGATTTTCGAGAGTTTAGACCTAAGCCTTTTCCCGTCGAGAAAGGGCTTTTGAACAGGGATATGATCTTTGTTCGTCCAAGCCCTTTTACTTTATTAGTGGTGGAAGGGTGGATTTGACGCTTATGTCGAGCTCACCTGTTTCCTCTACTTTTCAGGTATCATGGCGAGTGTCGACAAAGACCTCCGAGAGGGTCCTGAGGGCTCTGGGCAGAGTTCTTCCGTGTTTACTTCTAATAGGAGGAGTGATTTAGTGGAATTCGTTGGTGATGATCTATCAACGCCCGAGGGAGTGGGACAGTCAGTTGTTGAAGTCAACAAGGATGATCCGTCTGTCAGGGCATCCCCTAACGCCTGGACCAGAGCATCCCTGTTCGGGGAGCATGCAGATGATGTGTTTCATAAGGTGGACTCGTACGAGGTGAGTGGGGATGCTAAGGTTGATTGTATAGTCCAAGAGGATTGGGCACAATATATCCCTGCCAAGGATGATAAGATCTGTTTGAGGTACGACGCTCGTTAGATCCCAATGTTTGATATTTGGTTTTGGGAGTTGGGTTTTCGCATTCCCTTTACTGATTTTCAAGTGGGCATCTTTCTTCACCTTTGCCTGACCCCTTATCAGCTTCACCCTAACATCGTCGAATTCTTACAGGCATTTGAAATCGTCTGCGAATACTTAGAGGTGGGCACTACCCTTGATTTGTTCTTTTATATCTTTTGCCTTCAAAGGAGCTCGCAAAAGGTCGACGAGAAGGTCACGTGGGGATGGGTCTCCCTAAAGCATCAAAATGGGAAGCTCTTCAAGGTGTATCAGGAATCTGTCAGTTTCTTCAAGGACAAGTACATGCTCCTCCCACCAGTGTCTGAGTGAGTACTTTGTAACGTGTTCCGGATAGCTCATGGGTTCGAGGAGGATGATACCCCTTGCTTAAATGATGTGGGAGAGCAGATGCATGCGTTTGTCAACAAGTTCTATTTCTCGTGGACGAGGAAGCATTTTGATAAGAAGCCTGACTTCTATGTTTGGAATATGGAGGATTTGGGCAAGGAATATTTGGCCAGCTTCGAAGAGTTATCGAAATTTGTCGAAGGTGGGCGCCAAATGTTCTTACTAGAAAAACATATTTAGGATATTCAGGGATTCTGAGGCTCAAGCGAGGTTACTTGACCTCCAAGATATGGGTCTAGCTTACCCGCATTCGGGAGCCCTTAGATAAGAGGTATGATGTCTCTCCCATGTATGTAGCAGAGAGAGAGGTAATGAGTGAGTTAGAGAGAGTTTCTTAGGTTCCGTCCCTTCTCGTTGGCCATCAGGCCTCTATATATATCATAGCCATGATTAATGACCATGATGGTGTAACCGTCCATTAATACTTATAACGCTTGTAATCGTCACATGAGTGTTATAACATTTGTAATTATCACCTATTAAGTTCCGTAATTGAAACCAACCCGGCCTGACATAACCCGACCAACACAGTTAGGCCGGGGACATATGGCTAGCGTGTCCGGCCATGATACCCGGCTCTGATCCGGGGAACCCGCCGAGGTATTGCTCGATTATCACCCGACAAGCTTATCTTGGTCTCTTTATATCTCTTGTAGCTCGGGCAGTAGATTTTATGCACGAACACCAATCTAACTCCAAATGCCTTAGGAAACTTAACCAAATCAACAACAAGCTTAGGAACAAAAGTATATACCAGGGAGAATGGTTATTTCCCTGTAGTTGAATGCAAAATGCTCTTGTAAGAAAATTCGACATAAGGCAAGACTAAATCGCACTATTTCGACTTTTCACCACAAACACTTCGAATCATATTTCCAACAGTTTGGTTGGTTACCTCAGTTTCTCTATCTGTTTTAAGGTAAGTTGTATAACTTGTGTTTAACACGGTTCCAAAAAATCTCCAAAGAATAATCAATAAATTACTAAGAAATTTGGTGTCCATGTCTGAAGTAATTGACTTAGGAACCCGTGAAGGCGCACAACCTCCTTATAAAATAGTTTGGCTATGTTGGACACATCAATAGCCTCTTTACAAGCAATAAAGTGCGTCATCTTGAATATCTAATGTTGCACCCCAAAATTTTCCATCTTCCTTTTAAGCCTAGTTGGCTTATGTTTCATCTTAGCATACACATTCATGCAGTTGAGATGAGATCAAGGTATTCTTGTTATATTTATCTTTATCGAGTAAGAAGGAAGATAGTTGACAATCGATGCGAGGAGGAGGGTATTTCCTCAACCACATGGTTCATTCAAACTACAAAGGCTATTTATGCCTCAAGACATCTCAATATGTCTATTCATTTCATCAAATGATTGAATTTCCCAAAGATTTGAAGTGAATCACATTTCTCTTATCCATCTCCTAGAATTAGGGTTTTAACCAATTGAAGTGTGTGACATCTTTTGTGAGCAATATTATTGAAGCATTATCTTCGTATCATCATATAAGTCATCTTTGTTCAAAATATTCTTCAAAATACCTAGAGGAACTAGGGTTTTGAGCTTGGGATATCATCTTCTAACATTTGTAGTTGAAATTAGGATTTGAGATAAAATTAGATTATTTCTGTTTTTGGGTCAAAACTTGATTCCATGGTCTTCTATATGTCCCTAAGTGTCTATGGGTGGAAGATTGATCATCAATTTTAATTAGAAGAGATTCAATTGATCAATGGCAAGAAATTGACTAAATTGAGAAAAACTCAATTGTGCAGTAAAAAATGTCAACTCCTGACTTTTTATGGTTATATTGTGTCAAACATGTAAAAAATGATCAATGGTTGAGATTTGTTCAAGAAATGTCAAAGGATTCATCAAGAATCAAGAATTGGGGAAACTTTCCTAATTTGGTAAAAACTAGGTTTTTTAAAGGTTGCATGTATTTGCTAGCATCTTCATGGCCATTTTTTATATTGATTCAAGCTTCAAATTAAAACAACCCCAACATTAAAGTTGTGCCTTTTTTTCTTGATCTTTCCAACCATATAAGTTTCATCATCAATGGATTAAAATTGAGCAAGTATGAATTTTGGAAGAAAAAACATTTTTTAAGACAATTAATTTCCATTTCGTACAACACTTTTGACCAACTTTTACGCCCGTTTTTGAGTGACTTCCACACTCCAAATTGAAAACCTTCCAACGTGAAATTTGTTCCTTATCCTCATATCTTTCTAAAATGTCCAGGGTTGCTTTGAGATATTGAGAAATGAATGAGATATGGTGAAATGGCCGAGACAGCTTTTTGTGTTATTTTTCATCATGCAACTTTGTGTTAATTTGAGTTTTGTACACAAAACTTCAATTTTCTTTCCAATTTTTTGCGCACCCCTCATACAAATCCAACAACATGAATCCATACTAGAATTGACCCAAAACCTCACAATTTGTACATGCCCATGAATTTGTATTTTTGGCCATTTTTAGCAAAATTGCAAATTCACAAATTCTTTTTCCATGTGCCACCACTTTCCACCTCACTTTCACACCTTCCTATTGACTTAATTTAAGTGCCAAAACGCATAAAATCCTATTCTTGGCACACGAAAAATGCAGCTTGCATCACAACCCGTCAAATTGGCCAAAACTTTCAAATATATCATCCCAGCGAATTTCTCAAGATATTTTTAATCCTAGCTTCATTCTCACACTCTATATAATAGTTTCATGCTATTCATTCAGCCACACACGCCTCCCATCCTCTCAAAACCAGATCTTGCATCTCTTGCTCATTCTTGAAGTTTTTTTCATCTCTCTCGATTCCTTCGAGGAAGATTTGATTTTCTGATTGATTCATCACCTCTAGAGTTCAAGCATCAAGTTTATTGGGTTTCTTTGTTGCTGGAAGTGGAAGAAGGCAGTGGACCATACTTCCACTAGGTAAGAGTTCTTGACTTTCCATAGCTTTTATGCTTAAATTTAAATGCATTTTGATATGATAAATTTGTTCATACAATAATCCTGGAAGTTTTGAAATGATGGCACACCTTAATTGTTTGATTTGAAGCTTGTGTGATTCTTGAAATATTGTGTGAAAAGTGACAAATCCTTGACTTTATGGTTCTTTTCTCTGTGATCTAACAGTAGTTTTCCTTCAAATTTGTGATGATTGTGTTCCTCTCATTTAGATCTACAACTTTGGTGTGAACTTTGTTTGATTTCATCAAAAAATTAGAAAGTTATGTTAGTTTGAAGTTTTACAAAAACTTGAATCTAGGGTTTATGCCTTTGATCATTTTTTCTGGTTTTATCATGCATGAACATTGTTGCTTTGGCAGGTATGGACGCGTGTCGCTCTCTGATTGGTAAATGCATTTGTTTATGTTTTATTACACTTAAAGTGAACTATGGACCAATTGATACATTGTTACATGATTTATTGTTACACCAGAAAATAAAAAATAATTTGTATGTGCAGCTCATCCGGTGGCCCCCCTGCGTTACGTGGCGCAATTTAACTGGTTGCATCCCGGAACTTTTTACAGCGCTGTTTAACTTTAAGGGCTGTTAAAAGCTTTAATTATTTTAATTTCTCTTTTATATTCTTTTCTTTCTTTGATTTTATTTTAATACTTTTAATAATTTAAAAATTACAAAAAAATTATTGAACACTTTTTTATTTCTTATTTATTTTTAAATTACTTTGTTAGTTGTTTCTAATTTTATTCTGAGATGTGTATAATTTAACCTAGTTTGAACAATAGGATTTTAATTTTGATCTTTTTCACATAGTTTTGTCCTCATTTTTTATACACATATAGGCAAATGTATATAAGACACTTTGCTATTTGTTTGTGATTTTTTTCGTCAATTTTGGTTTAATTTTGAAGTTTAATTTATGTGATCTTTGACTTATTTGTTAGCATAATGATTGATATTGCTTGAACACCTTTTGCATATAATATTAAGCAAATTTCTAGGAAAAATTGAGCCTCTGACCTCACCATGACATTTCTAATTTATAATAATTTTTATATGCTTCTAACTATTTTTTATGTATTATTCATTGTTTGCCTAATTCTACTTATGTGCATAGATGAATGTTTAGGGATGCACTTGCGCAAACATTAGGGGTTTTGTTTTCCACTTGTGCTAAATTGTTTTACCATGTGTTAGATCCTTCTCACTTCAATTTATAGGTCCTTTCATGCACCTTTTGGATGTGTTTACACTTGTGTGAAGTTAAACATGCATTCTCGTCTAGTTTGGCCTTTCTCTTTTGAGTTTTATATGTGTAATTCTTATCAATGCTTGTGATATTTGGATGAGTGATTTTATAGGTAATTTACCTCTGACTTTTATGTTTTGACACCCTCTTACCATGAGCCCTCCTCATTTATCCCTTTCTTGTAGGTTGTGTGCCTTTAGGAGCATTTTAGGGTTTGGTTTTGATCGCCTCAATCTTTGAGTATGTTTTGTCATGATGACTTTTAGATGTCTTGAGGTTTCTTTTGTATATTAACGCCATGTCTTATCTTCTGAATTCACTCATTTCAATTCTTAAATCCATGCCTAATTTTTCACATCATTTGTATTCACTTTCCTTCACAACTTTGAATGATACTTGTGCACTTTTGGTGTTTGTACCATGGTTCAATGCCTAATTGAACTTATTCTTGATCATGATATTTGTGTTAATTGATTAACATGTCTATGTTTTTCTCTCCCTCTTCACATGTCTCTTCTCTTGCAACTTGTTTTGCTTGATAGCATTGCATGAGGACTTATATCCACTTAGGGTTATGTGATTGCCTCTCCTTGTATGATTTAATTGTGAATCTTTCCCAAGTATGCTTATGTGATGATGATGATGATGATGAGTCATTCATGTATTTTCCACTGACTTGTGAACTTCTTCATCTTTTTCACTTCACTTCACCTTCCTATTCAATGATAAGTTAGGCACTTGACACATATGACTTTATATGCTAGTGCGCTTACTTGTGTGTTTTCTTTTGTGATCCTAATGCCAAAACTTAATGTGCATTCCCTTTAGGGTTTAGATGAAATTTCTTTAGTATTATATTGATGTAAATTTGTTGCCCTTTAAGGATTGATAACATGCTTCATGCTTGTACTAATGCTTATAACTTGTTTGAGTTTCATCTCTTTTCACTATGTATGTTTGTTTTGGTAAAGTGATGCTTGCTAATATGTGACCTCTTGTTGCTGATTTATGATGTCTTAAATCATGTTTAGACTTAGGTATCCACCATTTTAACTCATTTTCTTGCTTACTTTGATATTGTTTGAAGTTTTGTCTTCTAATTGTTTGCTTGCACTTCTAATTGCCTAGTGAGATAATTTCTTCCATTTCTAGACTCTTATTGCAATGATTAGGGTAGATTAAGACCTACAAAATGTTAGTAACAAAACCTTTATGATATTTTACTTGTGCTTTCATGTCATGTCCTTTGGTTATTCAACCATTGCTTCTCTATCTTTCTTCCTCACTTGTCTAAGTGGGATAGTTCTTAGGTTATGAGATGTATATCTCTTGCATGTCTTATCTCTTTTCTTCTTTAACTTATATGTTTGAATGATGCATTTCCATATCTTTTTTCATTTTTGTCACTTGCTTAGATATCCACCTATATGCATTTTTGGTTGATGTATTGTCATTTTCTTCTTTACTGGATGCTTGATGTTTTGCCATCTTTACTTCTGTCCTATTTTGATTTTTGCTTGGTGTTTGCCATCATCTTTATTTACTTGTAATTGATGTATTTCCATCTCTTATTTAATCTTGCCTTGATGACATGATATCTTGGTTAAATATCAGTGTCCTACTTGCTTGTCTAGGTAGGTGCTTGCTTTAGGTATTTTGTCTAAGTACCTAATTGAGATGTTTGCTTGCATTCATTATCTTGTCTAAGTGTGATTGCTTTCTTATTATTCTCCTTCTTCTCTTTATCTCCTTCATAGATTTGAATGCTCCTCATAGAATCCTTAGTTCGTTATTATATAAGATTGAACTAAATAGACTTTAGGATTGCTATCCATGCAAGACAACAATGGGCAAACACTCCTTATCCTAACTTTAGGTCCACAAGCATGACAACAAGTAGGATTGACATCCCCTTTTATTTAGTTTTCCCTTTTACATTCATTTAAAACTAAAATTTATTTTCTCATAAAAAAATCCAAAAACACTTTAACATTACTCAAACTCTTTCAAAACTAAAGGGAAAATATTCAGATCCCCCCACCTTCTGAGGGGCCATCTGATGTATTATCCTAACAAAACACTAACAAATGCAAATCTTTTTGTCTTTGGACTTTTTATTTCAACCTTTTCAAAAAGGAGAAGTACTTAGATACCACAATTTCTGAGAGACTATCCCATGTACTATCCATAAAAAACACACAATATACAAAAACACATTTTTAGGTGAACTACGAGTGCCTTGATTTCTCATTGCACGAAAAGAGTACGTAGGCACAAAGATTCGCAACCGCGGCAGGCACGACTAATAAAAAACTTTATTTTTGTATATAGTTTGCATGCATTCTCTTAGAATTAAGCTTTAGACTTATATAAATACCCTTTGATTAGAACAAACTTGAGTGGATCCTGTTGAGTACCACAGCGTGAGGGGTGTTAACACATTCCCCTTGCCTAATCGACTTCCTTACTCTTTCTCTTGGTTGTGAGACCTTGATTCACCCTATTTAGGTTTACTCGCCGTTTCCTTTCCCTCTCTTGAGATAAATAACATTGACGGGGACTCTTCTTTTGCCTCCCTTTGCGGTTGTTGATTTTTCGAGATGCAATATCTATCTACTATAATAAACACGTAATATACACCTTGTTATGCAAGAGGCAAGCCTAACACAAAATCCATGGCTAAATCTTGTCAAATATCATTAGGAATATGTAAAGGTATGTAAATACCAGTATTTTGAGACTGGCCCTTAGAAACCTGACAAATATACGACCTCTTGACTATAGTAGTACCATCTTCCCTCCTCAATTATGGCCAATAATATCTCTCCTCTAGGCTAGAAATAGTCTTGTCTCTATCTGGATGACCGCTAAGACCACCACCATGCAGGTCTCGAATTAGCTTCTCTCTTAAAGAGGAGCAAGGAATGCATAGTCGATCCCCTTTAAAAAGATAGCCATATCGAATATGAAAATCTTCATAAGGATGTTTTCCACTGCACTTGTCCCATAACTCCTTGAAATCAACATCACTTTCATAAAACTATTTCAGGAACTCAAAACCTATTATCTTTTGCCTAAGGTAATTAGAAAGGAATCCCCCCACTCAATGCATCTATTACCTTCTTAAGAGCCCTCAACTTATGATGAATAATAAAAGGAAATTTCTGCATAAAATTCACCCACCGGACATGCATCTTGTTTATCACCTTCTGCCTATGAAGAAATTTCAAAGCTTGATGGTCGGTGAATAAAACAAACTCCTTATGAATCAAATAGTTTTCCCACTAGCATAGAACTCTAAAGACTGTATATTTTTCCTGATCATAAGTACTTTATTTCTATCGGGCTTTGCTTAATTTTTCACTGAAAAAGACTATAAGTTTATTTTCCTTAGATAACATAATTCTTATTCCCACTCCATTAACATCACATTCAAATCAGAACACCTTGTCAAACATGGGAAGTTCTAATCCTTGTGCGGTACATAACTTCTTCTTAATCAGTACAAAACTCCACTCTTGCTCAAACCCCCAATTTAACTTCCATTTCTTCGAACATTCAGTAATAAGTGCAGTGATAGTACTGAAACCTTTGATAAACCATCTATAAAAGGTGGCCAGACCATGAAAGCTATAAACCTAAATCATAGATTTAGATGTAGATCAATCCCTTGTAGCACTCACTTTATCTTTATCAACATGAATCTCTTATTCACCAACAATAAATCCTGGAAAAAATAACTTGTTCGTGCCGAGTGTACATTTTTTTAGATTAATCTATAATTGGTTCTCTTGTAAGACTTACAATACTTACCTCACGTGTTGCATATGCTTTGTCTTGGTCTTAATGTAAATCAGAATATAATCAAAATAAACCATTATAAAAGAAGTAGTAAATGGGCGTAGAACCCAATTCACCAACCATGTGAAGGTGCTAGGGTAGTTTTAAAAACCAAAGGGAATCACCCACAACTCATATAACCCATATTTTCCCTTGAAACTTGTTTCTATTCATCTTCAGGCCTGATTCTAATCTGATGATAGCCACTATGCAAATCTATCTTCGAAAACACCTTAGAATCGGCTAACTCGTCAAGCATGTCTTACAAATAGGGAATTGGGAATCGATAATTGATAATTATCTTATTAATGACTCAGCTATCAACACACATTCCTCATTTTACTTTCGTAGGGTCTAAAAAAACTGGTACTGCACAGGGACTCGTGCTCTGATAAATGAATCACTTCTTTAACAAATTTATCACCTGCTCCCTTAAAATATCATTCTTATTGGGTCTCATATGATAGTGAGGAAGTTTTGGTAAGCTAGACCCTATGATGAGGTCAATTTTACATTGAATATCTCGCATGAGAGTCAAATTATTTGGTAATTCCTTTACAATCAACTCCATTAAATCCTTAATGATATAGCCTTTGATAACCACTGGACAAAAGCATTCAGTTTATTTTACAGCCTCATCAAGCTCTTTTCACCCAACTTCAACACCAAGATACTATACTTTTTCCTTTTGGATTCTTTTCAAACTACAAATCAGAAGGCATAACAATTTTATGTGTGCCACATGTAAACATCATCATGTTATCCCATCCTCGATAAGTGATATCATTATCAAACTGCCACGATCTACCAATTAAAATATGACAAATATCCATATCAAGAACATCACTAAGTACTTTTTCTCTCTGATGTTTTATGATGGAGATATGAACTCTACAAGCTAGTGTCGCTCGAACTTAGAAGCCCTTGCTTACCTAACTGAGAGTGTATGACTTCTCATGGAGTTCTATGGAAAACTTCAAAGTATCTACCAATTTATGCGACACTAGATTCTCTGTGGTGCCATTATCCACAATCATATTAGACACTTTTTATATAACAATGTGTTTTGAACAAATTCTTGTGTTGTCGTTCGTCTTTGGGTGCTAGTAACTTTCTTTGCAACACTCATTTCATGGTAATGTCCAAAAGGCTGACCAACGCATATGAGTCCAAAATACATTGCAGGTCCAATCAGTTTACGGTTGAACGCCAGATTCATACTGCACATGGGTAAAAGAGTTCCTTTGCGAATGGTCATAACAACATCAACAAACCTAAAAAATATAATACTTATACCATTTTGATTAAAAATGTTAATACCAGTTAGTTTTAATCAAATAAAGTATAACTTACCCAAAAAATCAATATTATATGAATTCCAAAAAACATCAATTTTAACATAATTTAGAATCCTCTCTCACATACTTTCATCACAAAAATTAGATAATTGTTTTACACATTACTAAATTCTAGGTTGGAATGTACCTTGATAAACTCATCTGAAGCTATATATCCTATTTCTTCTCCAAGCATCATCTACAACCAAAATTTATTAGGTTTCAACTAACATATCAAGCTCAAAGAACTATTATTATTCATGAGATCTGGTACCAAAATGTTGGAGCTCAAGCAACGTGCATTTCTTAGAGACCAACACCGCAACAATAACGAACACACATAAATTAGAAAACAAAAATGAAAAAATCACTGGGTTTGAATGAGAAAAGATGAGAAGAAATAAAACAGGGGGAGAGGGAGAAGTGTGGAATAAAGAAAGTGACATCGGAAGTGAAGAAGAAAATGTAAAACATTGTTTACATCTGAATGGAGAGGTTGTTTTGTATTTACCGTGTCGCTTCAACTATCAACGTATCTTTTAAGTTCTCTAGTCTATACATAGAGCAATGTGAAAAATTAAATTTTTAACTTGAAAAATGTCTTTTCAAACAACAAATAAACAAAATTAAAAAATAATTAAACATATTTATAGAAATATTACTATTAATAGCTATTTTTAAAATAGTAAGAACTCTAAAATTTGACAAATGACAAACTTGCCATAAAACTCCTTTTGTTTTATTATATTTTATGATTATGATTTTTGAAAATTTTGATTACTATTTTTGTGAGCTCTTATAACTAATTATTAAAAATAAAATAAACTAGAGAGATTTTTTTTATTTAATTTTAAATAGAACGGTTTGAACGAATTTGATAAATAAATTTATTTGTTCCATTATCTTTTGTCTTAATTTGTCTTTACTCTCAATATCTTAGTGTGTTACTTGAGACCAATATTTTAGTTATCATAGTTGACAAATCAAATTTCTTTATACTACTAGTCACAAATCTGAGCTCCTACACGGGTGAATTTTTTCTGGTGTAGTATTTTTTGAATGATATAAATAATATAAATAAAAAAAATTATGAGCAATTTACATAATCAAAATATAAATTATTAGTTTAATTATATAAAAAAAGACATAAATATAATTAAATAAATTTAGACACAATAAATATAATATAATTAAACTTAAAATAAATAATAATTACAGAAATTTAACTGTATTAAATAATCCTATATAAAAAAGGCATAAATATTAAATATTAAATAATCATATAATTTTTTTATCAAATGTAAAGGTAAAATTGTAGATATAAATGCAAAATTTAAAATGATTTACTTATTTATAAAATAAACAATAATCATATAGATTTAATTATATTAAATAATAATATAAAAAGAAAAAAAAAGAATTAAAATCCGTCTTCATTTATATCTTAGATCATTTGATAAAGCTTGACAACTTAAAAAAATAATTATGATGAAAATGACCCGTGCGGGAACACAGATAAATTCATTTGATATTGTATATTTATAATCTGTTTAAATACATATGTAAATATGAAATAATAAATTTCATTTTGTAATGATTAATCAATATATAAATTGAATTATATTAAAATAATCATAAAAAAAATTTAATTACACATTATAATGATTCTAAACAATCAACACTTAATTTAGATATACAAACATAAAATTTTCACTTGTCAAAAAAGAAAGCTTTAAAATAAGAATATGTTGCCTTCTACCAATTGATCTTTAAATGAGTAAATTTCTTGTAAAACAATACACAATCAAATCTTTTCTAAGAATATTAACAATTTCTGAAATCGTAACTGAATAAATTAAAAAATAAGTAGATATGGGGTATGAGTATTCACATGTAGATATGGAACTCAATCTTTTGATTAACATAGCAAACTTATACAAATATATATATTTATTTGTTTCCACTTTCCACTTATTATAATTAATTTTGTCTGGTCTACAACTGGTCCATTACCTTTGTTATTCAAAATCTCAATAACAGAAACACGACATCAGACCATTATCAAAATGGAAAAATAGTTCAAATTGATATAGTTATAAGAGTCAACAATGGTCATTCACAAAAATTCTAGAAACACTAATATATGCATAATTGGGCCACCTAAACTTTAACACAGCAAGATTCACACAAAACTAAATAACACCACACCAAAATTACTTCACCTAATTTTCATTATAACAGAACACAAATGCCAATAAAATTTAAACTCTCTGCACCAAACTTGGAACACAATTAAATCCAAAAAATTTGAAGCTACTAAGAAACTTGCTACAATACAATGACTGGAAAAATTGACGTACGAAAGTAACACCACGCGGAAGCTCATGACTGGAAACCCCTCTTCTATTCAAGAAACATTTGAAGTATTGCAGCAGCGGTAATGCAGTTAAGTTATATATCATATTCTCGTGTAGTAAATTGTTTCGGACTCCACAAGTGCCATGTTCAAAACATACAATTAATTATAAATTTTTCATATTCAAGATTTAAGTGACTATATGTCTCACCTATAAATATGTTACTTTACATTTTATCTTGTTAAACAATTTGGCTTGATTTAAAGATTACATATATTACAAAAAAAAAGCTGAAATCAGAAAAGGTTATGTCAAGTAATTTCTCAAAACCAAGCATGCCTTAATATTAAAGTGGACTGTAACATAGTTCCTGCCAAAACTTAGACCACTCATTACATTACCAGGTAGTTTAAGGACATTGACACATTTAATAGTTTAAGGAAATAACAACATAATAGGACACAAACAAAACAATCATGCTAAAATTCACTAAGATTTCAATTTACCTTTTAGTCTGGAAGATCATGCGCAATCACAACCTGGTCTCTTAGGAATTTTCTGACAACGAATCAAGTTCAACTCATTCATTTCCTTTGATATATGATCAGTTAGGACAACCGTATTGCCTCGAATCTTATTTTGAAACCACGGGATAAGGTCGCTTTGATACTGCATGCATAAAGCCAAGTGAATAAAAGTTCTTCTAGACCATTAGTGTTTACTTTGATTATTAATAATTTTCCTCATCCAAAATAATTTAAAAATATGTCAGTATAGTGTAGAGGTAACTCAAATTACTTATAGGGTAGAATGGTTGATAACATGTCTCTTTCCTATTTCACATATCTTCATGTTTCGCCTAGAGGCTTCATTGCCTGAAATTCACCAATGGTTTCCCAAATAGTTATTGCTAGTAATGGGGCACCATTTTGCAGAATTGTGGACAACAACATAATGGTGATTTTCTGACAATCTGAGTTTTAACTCAGGGCCAGAATTATTAGCAGAATGAAATTTCACCATAGAATGAAATTTTACAGAACCTGAATTCCAACATCATAGCCAAAGAGAGATCCGCCAGTGGCAATAACAATGCAAACAATGATGAAATTGATGCTCTTTCAATGTCGATGGATATCGGTCTCTCACCGTCGACAACCATTTCATGTATTCCTCTCCAACACCAATCATAATTCGACCTATGATAAGCAAAAAAAAAAAAAAAGAAAATGCTTAAGTATTCAATCTACCAGAAAATGGCAGAAGAGAAATGGTAGACTTGTTAGAAACCAGGAGACAATAGAACCCATGCCATTGTATTGTTCAAAAATTATGCCCTTAGCAAGGAACTTGTTTGCAACAGGGCACTAAATTGATTGGACATGTAAATGGGAAAAATATCAAGTAACATACCTCGTCTACATTCCAGAGAGAAATTCAAAGCAACAAACCTAAAAAAAAAACATGAAAAAAATGAAGATGAACAACAATGTTAAATAGAAGATAAATACAACGTGATTGTGAGAACAAAAATAAAACAGGGTAGATCAGTGAGAATAAAGGTTGGATACAGATCTACATGATTGTGAAAAAAATAAGTGAAAAAAGGGATAAAGTTGGGTTTGAAAGAAAATAAAAGGCAAAGCAACCGAAGAACCGAAGGGACGATACCTGGTTTGGAGATGAAAAGAGAGTATGCAGTAGTGAGAGCGCGAGAGTTCTGCTGGGGAGAGCGTGAGGGTTATGGTGGGGAGGGCGTGCTACTTCTGCCTTGGAAAGCTAAGGAAAAGGAGAAGGTATTGGATTCTGAAATATTATAAAACATGGAGGGTAATGAAATGGATGGTGAATATGGAGGGTAAAAGGAAGTTTAAAAATTGACCAATTAAATGATACTAGATATTTGATTATTGGGATAGGTTTGATAAAGTAAGAGTTGAATTTATTATTTACATAAATGACCTTTTATTAGTAGGGATAATTTATGTAGAAGGACATTTTTGGAAGAATGTCCAATTGGTTAGTAATGACTTCATAGTTGATAGTAGATAAATTTACTAGAATTATTACTAGTTTTTGTTTTGATAAATAAACGTGCAAAAATCCCACTACATAGGCAACATTGTTTGAATGGAAAAGGTATGTGAAAAAGACATCACGTGAACTGATTGGGTAAAGTGTAGAAAACATAGCAACGTTATGATCCTCCATAGTCCTAAAATTAGGCATTTCGTGGCCCATAAGTCTTCCAATATATGGAAGAAAAACACGCCAACGTCACCTCTTATCTAACCCCTTACCCTCACAGCATGAAAACCCGCGAAACTTTGAACCACGTATATAAATAACCAAACTATCACTAACTACTTCTAACTTTTATTTTCTTATTTCTTTCCAAACGCTTTGGTTTTATTAGGGTTTACGTTCAAACGGCGCATTGTGAAAACTCCATGGATGAAGTTAGGGCTACCTCTGCTTGGGTCGCTAGCCGCTCCTCCCATGTCACCGTCGATTCTTCAGGTTCTCACCAATGTTGTTCATTGTGATTTGTGAAACTCTTGTTCTTGTTGTTCGAATGTGTTTATTTATTGTTGCGTTGATGGTTTTGTTTTCAGGAATTGAGAAAGTTGTGAGCACGATTGAGTCTATTCCCAAAGTTGAATGGGATTTTGAAGGGATTCATTATTTTGATAATGGACCTCTCACTGTTCAGTACTTGTTTGTCTTGGATGCTTTGAATTTTTGCTTCTGGCCAGGTATGTTTTTTTGGTTGCGTATAGACTTTTGCGATTTCGGTCGGTATAGGTGTTGCGACCCTGATTGCGGTTGTTGTAGTGTGAACTAATCACATAACATTGTGGATAACAGTATCGTATCTGTTTTGTTGCGGTTGTTTTCATAGTCGCGGACCGTTTTTCAGAAACTTGTCTGAAATGCCATTTAAAAACCTAAAATCTAAATGCTTAAGGATTATCGATAGTTAATCACTGGCCTTGTGTTTTATTTAGGGTGGTAATGGTCCTCTGTTTTTGTGTATTTTTTCTCTGTTATTAGTTTTCTGGAATTTATTTGAAATTATTGTGGCTGCATTTGTTTGGTTATTATGGAATGAGTTAACTGTAGTGCTTGTTTTTCCTTGTTACAAGAGTTTGGCTTTGAAGTTAAGCAGATAGGTGGAAGTTAACCAGTATAATTAAGTGCTTATAGCATAATCACTTATCAGTGAATGTTTATTTATCAGCTATACAGAGAAAATAAAGGAAAACTATTTTCAGATAAAATATAAACTGTTTTCATATTATTCCTGAGAGGTAAAAGCAGCCTGTGGACACATCATAAATAAGTTGTTTCTATAAGTTATTATGAATAATCTCTCTAGTGATTTTATTGGTAGATAAGTTCAAGTAAAACAATTCTAAAAGGCACTTAGAAAAACCTTGTGAATAAGTTAACTACATGTAAAACATGCTGTTGGAAAACGATGGGTCTGAATGTGAAAATGGTTTGTGAATATCCTAGAGGTGGCAAACTTGGATTTCCATATTTGTGATGTTTTTCGTAATCATTTGATTTGGGCAGTTGTTGGAGTGGCTTCCTTTATTGACCAACAAACGCTGCTGCTTTCAAACATATCTATCATCTTAGCATTTTAATCAACAGCCATTATTATGTATCATCACTTTTGAATTACATATTTGAATTAACAAACCGTAATGAAACTTAACTTTTTGTAGTAAATTAAGGCGTTGGAAAAACATTTAGGTAAAGGAGTTTACATACAGTTGCTTGTACACTGCTCTTACCGTGCTAGACACAAAAAAAACGTTATTTTATCAAATGAGGTACAAAATAACAGTTTTAACATCGTACCTTTTGATTGATTTTTACAGTTTTATATGTTTAGTACAGAACAGTATTAACTGAAGGTCAGAATCTGCAGTTAAGTTTTTTACATTAAATGCTTCTCTATGTTAGTTTCTAATATATGGGAAATTAGGTGGGTTTTGAAGAAGAAAATAGTCAATGCTAACATATCAATTAATACTAACATTTGTCTATAAAAAGGTGAAGATTGAATTTCATATTTTCTTTCATATGCTGAGTAATAAGCATATTTCATATAGGAGTATGGTTAGTTCTTTTATTCTTTTTGGTGTTGTCTTGGAGTTTTAACATGTTGGGCTAAACACTAATACTTCTTAAATGGCGAAGTTCCTTGTACGGTGTACCTTACTGGTGGCATCTTTATCTTCTTATTATTCATATTTTCAAATGAAATTTGCGGTTTTCTGATTTTCTCATATATTAATGTAATATAATTTGTGTTTCTTTTTGGTTTCTTTGGTGTTTGAACTTAACACTATATTTGAATTTTTAAACTTTTATTGTCATGTTTTGCTGTGAATTGAACAATTCTGTTCTGTCCTCTAATGTTACATAAACAAACTCATTTTTCATTGTCATGCACCCATACCTTGATTTTTAATAAATGCCGTATCTATCTCATGTATGTACCTTTACCTCTGTATCATAGTTGTTGGGTGTTGTGCTCTAGGGTGTTATTGGCCATATATTAAGATATTTGTGGGTCAGTTGTTTACTTGACATTCTAGTTTACAAATACTTGAAATAGGATTAGTTAAATTTCTATCCTAGTCTTAGAATTTTAGGAAATCTTATTTCCTCTGGCTGTTAACCTTATCATTCTTTACTTTCTTTTCATTGATCACTCTATTTTCTCATTTGGAAACAGATAAGGATTTGAATTATGATGATTTGGCATCTGGGCTAAAAGCAGCTCTTGAAAAAGATAAGTCTGCATTTGATGCTGATCGCCTGCAAAAGTATACTGGTAATTCTGCTTGGACCTTGCACTGCCCTTCCGCAGACTAACATGTCAATTTTCATGCATAGAAATTAGAATGGTAGAGAACTGACAATAGGGTGTGTCGAATTTCATCTTCAATTCAGTTCATGTTTTTATGATAAAATGAATTGACTTTTGAGAGTACATTTCGTTAAGATTATTTAAGGGTAGGTAGTTAGGTACAGAGGTGAAATGAGTTTATATTGTATTGTAGAGCATGTACTGGTACATACAGTCTTGGGGCCGGATTTCCACACTGAATTTTGCTTGGTATATATTTGATTCACTGACGAGCTTGAGCATGAACCACAGTCAAATTGTAATTACTCACATGAGAGAACAATTTTGAGTCTGATATTTTTGTTCAAATGGCAGCATTTTTAAAATTATGTATCGACATCTCTGTTTACATCAAGCCTTCTGGTGGGTTTGCTTGCTTACTATGAAGAAATACTTTTCCCGCATAACACTGACAAAACTCAATTCATAATGTTAGGTCCACAACTACGCGAGCTTTTGAATTGGCCTAGACCTCTTCCTTTGGAAGATGAACGTGTTAGGTTACTTCATGAGGTAAAACAAATCACTACTATGGAACCTTTAGTCACAGTTATATCATCCATCTTTATTTTTATTTGTTTCATTCCTTTTTTTTTTTTTGACATTCAAATCTGTGAATGTAACTATTAATAATAATTGATAAGCATCTCTTGAAGTATCATAGTCATATATCTAATATCTTCACTTCTACTGCTAGGTTGGGTTTGAGCTGGAAAGAAGTTTTGGCGGAAAAGCTTCTAATCTTGTTGAGCAGAGTGGAAAATCAGCTGTGAATCTTGTTGCCCTTGTTGCACGTCATTTTCCTGGTAGAACATTTTCTTCTGAAATAAATTATGACCAATTTTGAAGTATTCAATATCCAAGTTGATATTGATAGTGTGCAAAGAATTTGTTTCACTGACTCCTAATATGAAATGTTTTAGGCTTTAGAGATCACTCAGTGTACAAAGGCCGTCAAGTATTTTTATACAAAAGAGCTCAGATATTTGTAGCAGATTTATTTGGTGCATTTAATGGCCAAGGATATGGTGAATTTAAAGACATCAGCTCTCTGACTATAATGGCTGACTATATTGTCCCCGCCGTACTTCAGCAGCTTGGCATTTTAAAATTCAGTCCAAAACTTGCCAGCACTATTGAAGCCAGTGGTGAAATATGTCCGGGGACTGAGGAGGAAGTTGAACTTCGAGCTTGCTCTATTCATGCTGTTGAGAAAATGAGGGAGCTGATAAGTGTAAAATCAGGAAGACAGGTGAATTCTTTTCTCTGATAGTATTGTCTCCTTGTTATTACCTAGTATGTGGCTATGTTCAATATAAAAGGGGAAAATGACTATCTTTCTGACTGAAGTCTGCTATTATCTTATTTCAGGTGCTGAGTCTAGAGCTGGATCTTTGGCTTTGGGCTTCTGGAATTCAGACTGAATCTCTGAAGCACCACAGAACACTCTCAATATATTATTGATCATATGTGATATATGATTGTTCCCAGTTATCAACAATTTAGTTTTAGAACAAGAAAATTTTGGCTGTTTTAAGGTACAGTATTTTATAAGATTATGTGAATGCTGTTGAAAAAAGTTACACAAGGGCTAGTGGACAGCCGAAGGTACCTCGGCCATTAGCAAATATAAATAGCTATAAATTGCACTTTAGTGTCTAGTGTAATTGTGTGCTTGTGTCTTTTATAATTTTGTAGATTTTGCAGACCAATTTGTCAATTTTTGGAAAATATCAAAAGGTTAGTTTGAAAGTTTTAAAACGTTATACGAATTAGTAACTTATAAAATTTAAAGGATTAATAAGAATTAATTTGACATTTATATTCTACTATATAATAATTAGAGGAATTTTATGGCTTTTAAAATTTTCTAATTTTATGTGAAAACAATGCAAATTTTATTCAGAAGAATTTCAATTCTTACAAAAAATTATATTATTATACTTCGGAAGAGTAGAGCCTGGTTGTGTTAATGGCATGTGGCATATCCTATGCCCAGATGCGTGTGATTTTGTTGGGTTCAAATTAGGAAATTTCTTAATTTGCTTGTTCAAATTAGAAAATTTCTTAATCCACCTCGTACTTACTTTATGAAATTTTAAAAATATTTCTAAAAACTAAAAATATATCTTCCATATGCATCAATGCATTTGTTTTTGAGTTTTATCTTCTTTTACAACATATTTTTTTTGAAAATATATTTTTCATATAAAATTGAAATTACACTTTCCGGTGCAGTGAGAAATGAACTTCATGGAAAGGTAATATTCACTCATATCTTAGCTTTAGCTTTAGCTGCTATGGTTTGTTAAAGTTTTAGTAACTCTTGTAAATAATTTCATATTAGATCTCATTCTAACACTACATATTCATCAATGAGTTATAATTACATTTCAAATTATTATAGTACATGACTGTTAGTATGTTCTTTAATTTTCCCCCTTGATTTGAATTCTCTAATCCTGAAGCTGTGAAAAAGATGTCAACGTTTTCATTGCACACATAGATCCTAGCATCCTAGCACTTGCATAAATATATAATAAATAACCGTAGACACACAATTTTAACCAGAGGGTTGCTATATTGACACCCAAAAAACTTACACCGTATGCTACACTATTCAAAATACAACATGATTTTGTGTTCTTTGTATCAAGAGAAAAGCTAGGTTGATACCAACTTTTGACGTATCTTCTACTTTTTCATCTACATTTTGTATTTCTTAATAATTAATCATCATGGAAATCTGTGCCAAGCCATATTTGCTATACAGTATTAAGTTAGTGTCATATACGATGTAAAAATATTACCGCCAATTAGCAATCCTCTTTGTATAATAATGAAAAGTATAATTATTATATTATATTTAATAGAAAACCAAAACCGTAACTTTGTACGTGTCATAATAATCAGGGTTAAATATATTTTTGATTCTTATAAATATGCGATTCTACAATTTTGGTTTTTTAAAATTTTTCTTCGAATCATGGTTCTTCCAAACTTTTTTTCTTGCAGTTTTATTCTTTGTTATTTTTAAAACGGTTTAATTATTCTTAAATTTTTAAGTTTTCGAATATATATTTTTTATGTGTTTATAATATTATACAATATTTATTTAATAAATTTTAGAATTTTATAAAATGAGAAGAATTAAATATGAATTTTTTAAATTTCAAAAAATATTGATGAAAGGAATGAAAATCTCGATTTAGAAATTAAATTTTGAGGATTTTTTTTTTTGAGAAACTTTTTATAACGTTCTACACACGTCTGTAAAATCATCATTCAAGAGGGACCAAAATTGTAGAATCACATATTTATAGGGATTAAAAACATATTTAACCTTAATAATTATAAGAATAACATTTTCTTTTTTAACTATAAGACTCCATTTTACAATAGAATATTCTCAGAGTCTCAGGCACAAAACCACAAATCGGAAGTATATTTCTAGTTTATATTAAAAATATATTTTTAATATCGTTTTTTATATTTAAAATGATAAAATGATAATTAATCTGTTTTATATAAAAAGAAATGCGAATTAGAATATATTTTCGATTTTTAAAATAATATTTTTGAATTTTCATAAGATATCCCACTTAAAATGAGTTAAAAAATTCCCTTCAAATTATACAAGACAATTGAGGTGTTCCTCAATTTCAACCATCCATTTAAATTTAATACTTTATGTCTCATTTTATCTCTATCATTTTGTATTATAATGTAAAAATATTTAAATCACATAATTTATTGTATAATATAATCTATTTGTTCCTATAAATTGAAAATGTTTCATTTAGGCTATGTATAATGGAAGTGTTGAATTATTTTTTTCAATTTTTGAATATTTGTAGTGTGGTGATAAATTGAGTGTTGAAAGTTAGGTGAATTAAATAATGTTGAAAACATTAAACATGTTGAATAAAGAGGGAGTGAGACCACATAAAATATTTGGCAAATTCTCATTGATTTTGTAAATATTTAGATTTTAATGTGTTGTGAATGGTGGTGAAATAGAGTGTTGAATTTTATTAAATAAAATTATTGTAATGAGTAAAAATTAAATGTGTGTTGAATTATTAGGTGGAAGAAAAAAAATATGACGTAGAATATAAAAAAAAAATGAAAAATAAAGGTGTTGAATTTATAAACTATTATAGATAATCTTATGGTTAAACTTTACTTTTGTGTAGGTGGAAGTCGTATACTACTAACACTTGTCTCCATATCCCTAACCTCTTGTTTTAATACCTTTCTCAAAGAGACATACATCGCAGTGCTCTCGGACGTGTTTCTAAAAAAAACATACATAGCAGCGCTATCTCGGACGTGTTTCGTGTGTATATATATATATATATATATATATATATATATGCAAAACTAAAGTAAAAAGTAAGAACTTAAGGATAAACTTTAAGTTAAATAGGAGTGTTGAATAAATTATTCAATAATTGAATACGTGTAATGAGATGTTAAATAAAGTATTAAAAATGATGTGGATTAATTGGTGTTGAAAAAATTCAACATGTTAAATGAGAGAAAGTGGAAGCACATGCTATATTTTATAAAATCTTATTGGTAGTTGTAATTATTTAAATTTTTAATGTGTTGTGAATAGTCGTTAAATAGAGTGTTGAATTTTATTAAACAAAACTATTGTAATAAATAAAATTGAACATGTATTGAATTAGAATTATTAAGTGGAAGAAAAGAAAAATGACGTGGAGAATAAAAAGTGAAAAAATAAATGTTAATAATAAAATTATTGCACAATAGTTTGTGCAATTCTATTTTTATGAAAAAACTGTTCACCTATCCCTCCTATATTTTTACACTTTTATCATTCATACATAATTTCTCCAATTCTGATTTTTTTTTTTTCTGAGACTTTTTACAAACGATTTCTTCAAATCAATTAAAATTATGCGCAAGTTTTACTGATCTATTTAATATTATTTCATCACACATCATAACAAATTGATTGCTTTTATTGTAGACCTCCTAAACACAAAATCAATTTGATTAAATCAATAATTTGAAGCTATTTTCTTAGTCTTTGTTCAACCACTGTTTCCCATAAGTTAATGGTATTAGTCGCAAATTTAGCCCCTATACTTTACACAAATTTATGTATCTCATGTTTTTATATATTGGAATTTAAATATTTATTCTCTATTTATCCGCCACTTACTTTAATTTCGTAATTATGTTAACAAGTATGGTGAGACACAAAATGTCTATATCTCAAAGACTTTCTGAGACTTTTCCACAATTCAATGGGTAAACTGTACGATAATAGTTATAGATTCTATTTTCTTCGTTAATGTCTAGTCCGATAGTTTAGTAAAATCTTATATTCTTCATTAAATAATTTGTAAAAATACTTTTTCATATAAATAAAATTTTCTTTTTTCTTGGAATCAAGGATTGATATAACTGATATTTTAAAAATCAGATCGAATATCAAATCGGTGAAGATACTGAATTATTGATTGAATTATTGAGTCACTGATTGAACCGCATGACTAAATCGATTTAAATCGAATAACTCGATTGAATAGATCGGTTATAATAAAAAATTATATAAGTATAAAATTTGTCGAAATGGATAATTCAATCTCTACAAAATATAATTAGGACTTAATTTTTTTGAAAATATCATATCATAAATAAATTTATAATTTGATAATTTAAATTTAAATTTTGAATGTAAGTATCATATATAACAAAACAGTACCAAATTATAAATTATAATCGTAAACAAAGTTTAATTGCAACATAATATAATTGAGTAGTTCATAACAAAATAACTCAATTGTCTACTAAATTTAGTTTCAAGGAAGAAATATTATTTCAATGTTGAGATATCATTCTTCAATATCAAAATTATTTGCAACAAAATCAACCGTATCAGCAACATCTCCTCCGTCAATAATATCATTAATTTATTATCTTTTTTATTTTCTGTTTTTATTTAAATATTTTAATAAAATAATCAAAATGACATCGTTTTTATTTTTTTAAAATTTAAGAAAATAGAGTAAATAATAAATTTAAATTTTTTAAAAAAAGCAATTAAATTATTTTTTTATAGTTTTTTTAGTTTTCTCCGGTTCTTACCAGTCGTGCCGGTTCAACGACATCTTCAATTCAACAATTAAATTAAACTGATTATCTGATCGATTTTATGTTCGATCAATTTGACTAACCGGTCCGATCTGATTTTTAAAATACAGAATATTACCCTTTAATATAAACAACTTATAAAAGTAACACAAGTATTTGTGTTTTTAACTGGAAGATAATCCGTTGATCCAAATATGACTAAGTGCATCGATCTAATTGATACAAGTTCGTTACATAATGCATCATAATAATTACTACTCCCTCCGATCCTTTTTATAAGAGACATTTCACCTTTCTAGATTCATTGAATAAATAATGTACCTGAACTATTTATAGACCAAGTACATTAATTACTCAATGAATCTAAAAAGGTGAAGTGTTTATTATAAAAAGGACCGGAGGGAGTAATACATTGTTTTTTTACATGACTATTTTGTTAAAATACATGTAATTTAAGATTCAAATTAAGATGTCGAACTAATGTGTTGAAAGAGTTTGAGTGTTGTTAGTTAATTGATTCGAATGCCTAAGAGTTGGTCAAATAGTTAGACTATCAAAATAGTTACTCTTAAGTATGCTAGAGTCGAATTCGTTGGATTTTTAGATGTTTTGGGCCTTAGTTTAGTTTACACTATTGAGCCTAAGAAATGTGTCTATATAAGGAGCATTTCTTTGTAATAAGTAAATACAATCATTTTTACAATATACTTTCATTTCCAGTTTTCACATTCATTCTCTTCTCAATTCCCTTGATCTTCTTCTTCACAAATCTATTTTTCTATCTTCTGTTCCAACATATTTGTGGTATAAATTTTTTAAAACAATTTCCAAATTAAAGTTTTCACCATTCTTTAGACAAAGTTTGACATCATTTATAAGAATGGTGATAGACTTCTTTCACAAACCACCTAATAGAGTTGGAAAGGTAAACAGTACATGGAAATAACATGAGATGAAGTTTGTTTTTTTCTTTGTTTGGTTTCCAGTAGTAGAAGGGTGCTAATCACATTGGTTATGTTCATAGTAAAAACATTATTGTTGTTGGATGGGAACAATAAATGCTTGATTACATTTCTGCTTCAAATTCTAGACAGGCAAAACTTTTAAGAAAATCATATATGGCGATTTCCAGGAAAGTAGATGTCCTATTCTTACAGCATAAACAATGCAACGAAAAACATCCTTTTAAGTCATCAAAGACCATTTATCATTTTCTTCATCTCAGCAGACCTCACATGTTTGATGCGACACATTGACTTTCTCACCTGATTTCACATAAATTAAACGGACAAAAATCAATGATAAGCCATGCATGCACGGTTTTTTCCTGCTACCCCTAGAGTTTCTACATTCAATTTCTCCACAGCATGTTCTATACAAAACAATGTTTTCACCAAAAGATGATAAAACCACCAGTGTGATTTTCTAGACTAACACATCCGCGTAAATAAGGGTAACAAAAACAACACACTTAAAGCAGACCAGGTGCAAAAGAGAAGAAATACCTTAGGTAAGCGTTCTGGGTTATGAAAACGCAAGTTCTTAGAATGAAGCATTTAACGTTGAGTCATCAACGTGTTCTTTTCCTTTAACAACACATACCACAGTTTTTGAAGGTCATCCCAAGATTTCAGACGCAATTCAGAAGCCTTCCAACTCCGACCTAACAACAATGGTAAAATATTAATAAAACAAAGCCACTGATAGAAATGAAAAAAAAAAAAAATTGGAAAAAAGTGCAAAAATAGAACCGAAATCCCATTTGACATAGGGCACTTCTCATATTATTCTACAGCCACACATGTAGGGATTGAGTTGGGTTTTATAGTCACAGATTCAGTATTGGTCAGCCACCTCAAGCAGCTCTAGCACACATGAGTACTGTTTTGTCATTAGTTAAATGGGAGAACCTTGATGATAGTATCATTTAATTTGAAACTGGTTGGATGAAAGCTTCAACTGAATAATGATATACCGATAAGATATTATTGTAGTATCAAAGTATGTATTATGACTATCATTTCCACATAGAGTTGCACTATATTTCAAACTTTCAATAATTTGTGTAGTTCTCATTAATGTTTGTGAAATTGTTTGTATAGAACAAAGGTAAAATGAAAGTTTGTAAGAGATCACAAAAGAAAAAATATATTGGGAATAGATTTAATCAGTTGATCATATAAAGAAGCTCTTGATCAGTTATACAATTTAAAATTTCTTAAGTATATTTCCATCTATCACTCAACATAAGTTTTTCTTTTCTTCCAGAACGTGAGATCTATTGAATAAATTAATTAATTGTGAGATATTGGATCGAGTTCTATTGGGTAGAAGTGTAGTTTTTGGTTTGACAGCGTTTAGTATGCAGTCGAAGGTTTCTTACATGCTGTTGTCGAAGTGTGTTCTAGCTTGTAGTGTCGAAGTGTTAGGATTGTTAGCATTTCGAATTGGGTCTGTTTGTTATGTCCAATTGGTTAAGTTAGCTTGTACTCTAAGTTAGCTTGTAATGGATATTTGTGATAAAAGCTCATTAGTTTAGTATGTTAGGTTTATTATAAATAGCATACTAGTCTCTCATCATTGCATACTGCAAATCCTATTTTAGGGTGAGAGGATTATTTGTTATTCTTGTATACTTGTAATCTTGATTTAAGATAAAGGAAAGAATAGCAGTTAATAATCAATCCTTGTGTTCACCGTCTTCTTCATTCTTGTTCCTACGCTAATTGTTTCTTGATCATTAAGCAACAAGTTTATATTTTGTTCTAAGGCATCTAATTCACAACAAATTGATGCGGTGAGTGTGGAGAAGATGCCTTCATCAAAGTATGAGATTGAAAAGTTCACCGGAGTGAACGATTTCAGCAGGGTTGTTTGGAAGCGTTGAAGGGAGAAGCAACCATGAACGCTGTGTTAACTGCATATGAGAAGACGACGATGATAAAGAAGGCCCACAGTGCAATTTTGTTGAGCCTTGGTGATAAGGTTCTTCGACAGGTATCAAAGGAGACGACGGCGGTAGGATTATGGGTGAAACTTAAAAGTTTGTACATGACCAAGTCGTTGGTGAATCGACTCTACCTGAAGCAAGCTTTGTATTCATTCAAGATGATTGAAGACAAAGTGTTGGATGAGCAGTTGGATATGTTCAACAAGCTTCTTGATCTTGAAAATATTGATGTGAATATCGATGATGAAGATCAAGCGCTGTTGTTGTTGTGCGCGTTTCCCAGAGCACATGTTCACTTCAAAGAAACTCTCTTGTATGGAAGGGTGCCCCTGACCTTTGAAGAAGTTCAATCAACCTTGTATTCGAAGGACTTGAACGAACGAAAGGAGCATAAACCTTCGACGGTTGGTGAATGTTTGGCCATTAAAGGAAAATTCTTGCGAAAGGATAGTAAGTTCGACAAGAAGAAAGGTAAAAGTCAACAGAAGTTTTACAGTGGTGAAGCATCTGGTATTCGATGATATCATTGTTAGAAGGAGGGTCACACAAGAAAAGTGTGCCCTGAATGCCTGAAAGATCATGGAGGAAAGGATAATGGCAATACAACTACTGTTCAAGATGATTTCGACTCATATGATGTTCTTGTGATTTCAAGCAGCAACCCGTCGAAGGAGTGGATTATGAATTCTGGGTGCACTTGACACATGACTCCAAACAAATACTTGTTAGAGGAATTATGTGATCAAGATGGTGGATATGTATTGCTGGGAAACAACAAAGCTTGCAAGATTGCATATGTTTGATCTGTGAGATTTAAAATCCATGATGAGTCAATAAGGTTATTGACTAAAGTCAGGTATGTACCTGATTTGAAGAGAAATTTGATTTCTCTTGGTGAATTCGACAAGAAAGGATATGTTTTTCAAGGAGAGAAAAGTATCCTAAGAGTCATGAAGGGGTCGAAGGAAGTCTTGAGAGGCGTAAAGAAATAAGGCTTTTATACCCTTGAGGCTGAAGTTGTAAGTGGTTCGACAAATGTTGCATCCACGAAATCTATGTCGAAGATAAAAATTTGGCACATGTGATTGGGCCATGTCAGTGAAAGGGGTCTGGTCGAATTGGGGAAACAAAATTTGCTTGATGGAGACAAAGTCGAAAATCTGAAGTTTTGTGAACCCTGTGTACTTGGAAAATCTTGCAGTGTGAAGTTCAACAAAGGCAAACAAAGAACACATGGATCCCTTGATTACATCCATGCTGATCTTTGGAGGCTTGCAAGGTGTCCATCACATTCAAGAGCAAGATATTTTCTATCCATAGTAGATGACTATTCCAGAAAATTATGGGTATTCATTCAGAAGACCAAGGATAAAACTTTTGAGAATTTTAAAGGTTGGAAGACTCTGGTCGAAAATCAAACTGGAAAAAAGGTCAAGAGGTTGAGAACAGACAATGGTCTTGAATTTTGCAATGAGGCATTCGACAATTTTAGTGTTGCCTTTGGTATTGCAAGGCACAAAACAACTGCAAGCACTCTACAACAAAATGGTTTAGCTGAAAGGTTTAATCGAACCATCTTGGAGAGAGTTAGATGCATGTTGACTAGTGTTGGGTTAAAGAATGTGTTTTGGGCTGAGACTGTTTCGACAACAACATATCTAATAAACAGATGTACTTCAACTACGTTAGATATGAAGACACCTGAAGAAGTTTGGTCGGGACATCCACCAAATCTCGACAAACTGAGAGTATTTGGCTGCGCAACCTATGCTCACATTAGGCAAGACAAGGTCGAACCTAGATCTCTTAAATGCATGTTCATGGGATACCCTGAAGGAGTCAAATCTTATAGGCAATGGTGCCTAGAGTCAGGTCACAGAAGGATTATCACCAGTGGAGATGTTGTTTTCAATGAAGCTGAAATGGCTTTCAATAAAATGGATGATGTTGGTCGAAGTGCAGAAGTATTTGACGAAGAGCTGGAACAGGTAGAGATTCCTGTTGAGGTAGAGCATGTTGATGTTGAATTGCATATCCCAGATAAAGTCGAAGAAGCAGAAAATGCTGATGAAGTTGAGGAAATTGTCGGTGACTATCTATTGGCAAGATATAGGACATGAAGAGTCATTAAGCCACCTCGAAGATTTGGGTATGCAAATTTTATAGCTTATGCCTTAATCTCTGCAAGTGAGGTTCTAGACGAAGAACCAAGAGACCATAAGGAAGTTATGAGGAGTCGAAATAAGACTGAATGGCTGAAGGCCATGGACGATGAGATAAAGTCTATTCATGATAACAACACTTGGGAATTGATCAAGAAACCTGTTGGAGCCAGATTAGTCAGCTGTAAATGGATTTTCAAAGTTAAGGAAGGAATTGAAGAAGTGGCGTCGAAAAGATACAAGGCAAGGTTGGTTGCAAGGGTTTTCACTCAGAAAGAAGGTGTAGACTTCAATGATGTGTTTTCTCCTGTTGTGAAGCATAGGTCCATTCGAATTTTGCTTGCCATGGTGGCACATTTCGATCTTGAACTGGAACAGATGGATGTGAAGATTGCGTTCTTGTATGGTGATCTAGATGAAACAATCCTGATGAGGTAACCTGAAGGGTATGTCGAAAAGGGAAAGGAAGATTTTGTGTGCAAGTTGAATAAATATTTATATGGGATGAAACAATCTCCTCGTTAGAAGTCAGTTCGACCACTGTGTATACTTTATTTTTTGTCCTGGTAATTCATTTGTTATTTTGTTGCTTTATGTTGATGATATTCTCATAGCAAGTAACAATGTCGAAGAGGTAATGAGGGTGAAGGTTGAACTCAATAAGGAGTTCGAAATGAAGGATCTGGGAGAAACTTCCAGGATTCTTGGGATTGACATTCAAAGAGATAGAAAGCAGTCGAAATTATGCTTATCTCAAGAGGCATATTTATGGAAGATTCTCGAAAAGTTTGGTATGTCGAATTCAAAGCCTGTTGTGACTTCAAAAAACCCTCAATTCAAGCCGAGTATTGATCAGTGTCCAAGTACTGAGGTCGAAAGAGCTTATATGAATAGCATCCCATATGCTAATGTAGTAGGTTCTTTGATGTATGCTATGGTTTGTACTAGGCCCGACATAACATATGCAGTAAGTCTTGTAAGCAGCTACATAGCGAATCTTGGAAAGGCTCACTGACAAGCATTGAAGTGGATTCTAAGGTACATAAATGGGTCTCTGAACATAGTCTTAATTTATGGTGAAGTCTTGGGTGAAGATAGTAAAGCAGTAATTGAAGGATATGTTGACTCTGATTATGCACAGGTTGTATGGATTCCAGAAAATCTATTTCTGGATATGTTTTCACCATGTTTGGTACAACAGTTAGTTGGAAAGCAACACTTCAAAAGGTTGTTGCATTATCAACCACTGAAGCAGAATACATTGCTTTAATTGAAGATGTGAAAGAAACATTGTGGCTTGAAGGTTTTGCTAAGAAGCTGAAAATTCAAGGTGAAGTTATCACTGTTAAATGTGATAGTCAAAGTGCAATACACCTGTCGAAGAATTCAGCAGGATTCTTGGGAGAAACTTCTAGGATTCTTGGGATTGACATTCGAAGAGATAGAGAGCAGTCGAAATTATGCTTATCTCAAGAGGCATATTTACAGAAGATTCTCGAAAAGTTTGGTATGTCAAATTCAAATGCCTGTTGTGACTCCAACAAACCCTCAATTCAAGCTGAGTATTGATCAGTGTCCCAGTATTAAGGTCGAAAGAGCTTATATGAATAGCATCCCATATGCTAATGTAGTAGGTTCTTTGATGTATGTTATGGTTTGTACTAGACCCGACATAGCATATGCAGTAAGTCTTGTAAGCAGGTACATGGCGAATCCTGGAAAGGCTCACTAACAAGCATTGAAGTGGATTCTAAGGTACATAAATGGGTCACTGAACAGAGTCTTAATTTATGGTGGAGCCTTGGGTGAAGATAGTAAAGCAATAATCGAAGGATATGTCGACTCTGATTATGCACAAGTTGTATGGATTCCAAAAAATCTATTTCTGGATATGTTTTCACCATGTTTGGTACAACAATTAGTTGGGAAGAAACACTTCAAAAGGTCGTTGCATTATCAACCACTAAAGCAGAATACATTGCTTTAACTGAAGCTGTGAAAGAAACATTGTGGCTTGAAGGTTTTTCTAAGGAGCTGAAAATTCAAGGTGAAGTTATCACTGTTAAATGTGATAGTCAAAGTGCAACACACCTGTCGAAAAATTCAGCCTATCATGAGCGAACCAAGCACATTGATGTGAGTCTGTATTTCTTCAGAGGGGTAATCGAGCGTGGAGAAGTCCAAGTGATATAGGTTTCGACAGATCATAATGCTGCTGATATGATCACCAAGACATTGTCTAGTTGCAAGTTTTTCCACTATATGCAGTTGATAAGGCTGCATGAAGAAAACTAGTTCGTTATTTGATAATAGAGTTTGTTCCAAGGTGGAGATTTGTGAGATATTGGATCGAACTCTATTGGGTAGAAGTGTAGCTTCTGGTTCGACAGAGTTTAGCATGCAGTCGAAGGTTGCTCACATGTTGTTGTCGAAGTGTTACAAGTTGTGTCGAAGTGTTACAAGCTGTGTCGAAGTGTATTCTAGCTTGTAGTGTCGAAATGCTAGGGTTGTTAGTATTTCGAATTGGGCCTGTTTGTTATGTCCAATTGGTTAATTTAGCTTGTACCCTAAGTTAGCTTGTAATGGGTATTTGTGGTAAAAGCTCATTAGTTTAGTATGTTAGGTTTATTATAAATAGCATACTAGTCTCTCATCATTGCATACTACTAATCCTATTTTAGGGTGAGAGGGTTATTTGTTATTCTTGTATACTTGTAATCTTGATTTAAGATAAAGGAAAAAATAGCAGTTAATAACCAATCCTTGTGTTCATCGTGTTCTTCATTCTTGTTCCTACCCTAATTATTTCTTGATCATTAAGCAACAAGTTTATATATATCACAATTCATACCATTCATTCAACTTAATTCATTCAAAGAAATTACATAGTGGATGCAGAAAATTAGATTACGTATTATTATAAACGGGAAGCTGTGGACGTTGCAACATCTTGATAACATCTTCTTCCAATCTACAAAGCGACGCATCCATTTCAATCAGACCCTTTGTCGAGTACTGATGAAAGGTCTCCCACATAACCTCTAAGTTGTTGTCGTTCTTCAGCTGAAACTGCGTGAACTTGAGTTTTCTTCAGCATCAAGCAAAGGTGAACGGTACTCAAGCTTAACCACCTTACCATTATCTGAATACTGCATCAGAGAATGCAGTGTCGTAATGAGGTCGTTGTACGGGGTGTCCTACGAGAGTCTGAATTGAACTGGCGCACGCGTAACTCGTAAGCTGGTCTCCAACTCATGATTATGCATTTCGGACATAATAGTTAACCTCCATAAATTATCCACCCTACAATAACCGCGCAACCTGAACGAACACCCACATTTCCTCGAACTCGTGTCTTCGTGTTTTAACTTGCGAATTTTTGGAACGTATGATCCACTTCTCTTGCATGTCAAAATAAAAAATGGTTGTCGATTATTACTCCCATTGTCGGACCTTGCAATCACAATGCCAAAACCAAGTTTTCTAGCTTTTATTCTAACATGATCAACCATTTATTGACGAGTAATGAAAGTTTTGCCACTTGGAAATTGATTTTCATTATCGATCACAACATCAACCGTTTTATCTACTTCGTTGACCATAATTGACTTATCTTCTATGCTCACTTTGTCCGGCATCAGAACCTTCACAATAGCCTTCACAATATTGTCGGAGTACACCATGCCTAAATGACATAAAACATAGGAATTATGTTAAAAAAGAATTATGTTTGGGCATCAGGGAACATTTCGCAAGTACACTTGCGAATTTTGTATGGTGAACTTCGCAAGTGAACTTGCGAAGCGACGCTGATTTCTGCCACTATCAAACAGCAACAGTGCATGCAATGTAGATTGAAGGGATGAAAGTTTATCTCAAATTGTAGCTTCCAATGTTCACTTTTCTAGGATCACACACTTGAAACTTGATTTGGAGAAATAAATTATATTGATTTTGGGTGAAGTTTGGAGGGTTTTTATGTTTATAGCTATGGAAAATGAATGAGATAGTATGAAGAGGTGACCATGCAGCACTTTAGTATACAAAGGGGCATTTCGTAAGTACACTTACGAATTCACCCAAAAAGGTGAATTCGTAAGTGCACTTACGAACTAAGGTTATTTTTTCAAATGTCAACGTTTAAAATAATAAAACGTACAAAATAAGGTGAATTCGTAAGTGTACTTACGAATTCACCCTGAAAGGTCAATTCGTAAGTGCATTTACGAATTCACCTACAAGGTGATTTCGTAAGTTAACTTACGAATGATATTTTTGGTTTTTCAGGGGTGTGGGAGAAACCCACTAGGTGGGTAAAGAAATTCTCATAGATTAATCGACATTCCAAACCAATAGTTTATATTAATTGTAAACGTAACTCTATTCCTAACAATTAGCCATTACGAATAAGGAAAATGCTTCTTAGTTAGAAAAATGAAAATAAGAAATGCAAGAATAAATCTCCACTATTCAATAATACCACCACCACCCCATGATCCCTATTAAAAAGGAAATTAAAATTAAAAACAATTTAAAATTTATCACTAAAACAATAACATGTGTGCATTCTTGTCTTTCTTCTTCAAATTATTTAGCATTACTTTACAAATAAAGGAACCACGCATAATTAGTAATAATTGTAGTAGTAACTACAATAAAAATGCCACATATAATTAACAGTAACTTCAGAGCTTACAAATCAAAAAATAATCAAGTGCAATCATATGTAATTATCTCTTTTCCATTCTTAGAACATTGGCATCAATTTAGTGTCATGATGGAAATGCTCGTGTATATATACCTATATCTCTTAACAAATGAAAAAAAAACAGTTTTGTTTCTCTATATGATATGAGACTTATACCTAATATAACAACTTTTATCTCCTATACAAAACTATGGCAACACCTCTTACCTCACTTTCCTCCCCCCTCAAAAAGACCTTATCGAATTCAACAACAACACTCAACTACCAATCAAATTAAATTCCACTAATTATCCCGCTTGGTACAAGAAAATCCATTCTCTCCTTATTGCACGCGATGTTGACGGTTTTGTAACTGGTGACACACCGTGTCTTCCTGCCACAATCACATTTGAAGGTAAACAAATCGGTAATCTGGCATACCAGTTTGGGACCACATCCTCTATCTTTGACCTTTAAATTCAAAATGCAAATACTCACATGTGCTAAGTTGCAACCAATGACAATTCTAAAAACTTAATAAGTAACCTTTGCACACAAGGGTAAGCCACCGGCCATGGTTTGTTCCACTTTATGAACAGCTAGCAAGCATAACATATCACCCTAGAACCGTACCAAACATTTCTTAGCCCAAAATCTTCAAGCTCATATAGTTGCATGAAATCAATAGTACGTATGTACTCACTAAGAGGATTCCTTTAATGTTGTTTTGTGTACCTTCACTTTCAGAAATCAGGTGGAGCTTCAGAAAGTTTCTTGATCTTTTTTCTTCCCTGTTCTTTAGTGGGTGGACCACCCACCCGTCACCCCTATAGGTTAGAAAGTTTAAAACTTAGGGTACACTATGTTTTGTTTTTTATTTATTTTACGAAGAAACTTTAACCCAAGAATATTACTTTTGCCTAGGTAATTTAAAGTAAAGTCTTGGCCACTCACGAGGGAATAATGCTTGTAATTCATTTCAACCATTGGATTAATGTGTACTATGTAAGAATCACATCACTTATTAATAATTGTATTTAGATAGATTTTCATATAAGCACACTGGGTAGAATTACTATATATTTGGATTTATGGTGAAAAATAGATTATAAATTTATTGATTTTAGTTACAGGTGTAGAATAATAAGTGATTAATATATTTAATAATTCGAGCGATTAAGTAGTCCAATAAGAATGGTCACATACGAAAGATTTAGTCTAAAGTACTCTCACTATATAGTGATAAACAAGCAGACTCTCACCACAAAGCCGCACATCAAAGTCAATCCATGAGCTTACTCAAGTTGTCGAATCTGATCCAATAGTCTCTCAAAACCCACACTAAATCTATCGGAAGCGATTTCAACCGTTGATCATATATAAACTTAGTTATGTGCTATAATATAACATATACAATAATGGTATCGTATATGGGAATCAATTTTTAATGCTCATGAAATTCCATATCAGATTCATCATATTATTTTCATTGCGCTGCCGCAACCACTTTTGTTAATAGGTCTCATTTGTTAGTTATGTCACTACAAAAAATACTCTCATTTGCGACGTGATTTTCACGTCACAACTTGAGAAAACACGTCACAAGCTAAAATTAGCGACGTGATCAATCACGTGGCTGGAGCACAAGTGGCAAATTTGTAGCGACGTGAATTACATGTCACAAAGTTATGACGTGTATTTCACGTCGCAACATACTTTTACAAATATTTGTGCCCTGTTGTGCAACATACATGGCAGGTAGACGTGACAGCTTTAATTATAAAGTGTTGCGACGTGAAAAACATGTCACAACATAGTGACATGTTTTTCACGTAGCTAATATATATATATTAAATTAATTACCACAACGCTTCTATTTCTTTTATAATTAATAATTTTAATAAAATTTTATATTATAAATTTAATATTATAAAATTAATATACTAAAATTATATAATAAAATTTAATATAATAAATTTCATAATTTAATATATATTAAAAATTAAAAAGTGTTAATTAATAAATATCTTACACAAATTCATATATAAATAAAAGTTTTTTTATGAGTCATTTTGGCCGGGATAATTATTAATGTCAAAATCATCATCGTTTCCATCATTCTCCAACTCTTGACCACAAACATTTTGTCATCAACACTTCTGCCCAGTCGGCATCACAATATCCACTTAGAGTTCAACTTGATCCATGAGAGTATAGCATGCCGTAATCAGATGTTCCATTGACATATTTCAATATTCTCTTTACTTGATTGATATGGCTCACTTTGGGTTCAGCTTGATATCTGGAAAATACTCCAACAACGAAGGCAATGTCTGGCCTACTAGCTGTGAGATATAATAGACTACCTATCATACTTCGGTAGAGACTTTGATCAACACTGACACCTGTTTCATCTTTAGATAACATTAAGTGAGTAGGAGCAGGTGTTCTCTTGTGGCTTGCATTCTCCATGCCAAATTTCTTGACAATATTTTTGGCATACTTGCTTTGAATTATGAATATGGAGTCTTCCATTTGTTTAACTTGTAGACCAAAGAAGTAAGTTAGTTCTCCAACAAGGCTCATTTCAAATTCTGACTGCATTTGTTTGACAAACTGTTGAACCATTCTATCATACATTCCACCAAAAACAATGCCATCAACATAGATTTGAGCAATCATGAGACTTCCTTCTTCGTTTTTGACAAACAAAGTTTTGTCTATGCCACCTTTCACGTACCCATTTTCAACTAGAAACTCAGTGAACCTCTCATACCAAGCTCTGGGAGCTTGTTTTAAACCATACAGTGTTTTCCTCAATCTGTATACATGGTTGGGAGTTGTGGGATCAATGAATCCTTTAGGATGTTCCACATATACTTCCTCATTTAAGTATCCATTTAAGAATGCACTCTTCACATCCATTTGAAACAATTTGAACTTCAGGATGCAGGCGACTCCTAGTAAAAGTATGATTGACTCAAGATGAGCTACTGGGGAAAAGGTCTCATCAAAGTTTATGCCTTCTATTTGAGTGTATCCTTGAGCAACCAACCTAGTTTTGTTTCTGGTAATTACTCCTTCCTCATCAGATTTATTCTTATAAACCCACTTGGTGCCTATAACATTGATGCATTCTGGTCTTGGGACTAGATCCCAGACTTCATTCCTCTTGAATTTTTCTAGTTCTTCTTGCATGGCATTGATCCAGGATTCATCTTTCAGTGCTTCATTGACATTTTTGGGCTCAATTTTTGAGACAAAACAAGAGTTGGTGATGACGTCTTTTGATCTGCTGGTGACTCCTTTGTTTGGATCTCCTATGATGAGCTCTTTGGGATGATCTTTCTGAATTCTGGTAGAGGGTCCTTCGTTGACTTGATTTTCTGGAGGTTCTTCATTATTTTGAGGGGGATCCTCGTGTTCATCTGTGGCAGTAACTGAAGTGTCTTCTAGGGATGTTTCGACATTGTCTAGGACATCTCTTTCTTCATTCCATCCTTTATCATCAATGAAAAAATTTATGGATTCCATCATGACTTTTGTTCTGTTGTTGAAGAGTTTGTATGATCTGCTGTTAATGGAGTATCCTAGGAATATTCCTTGATCACTCTTGGGGTCCAATTTTCTCCTTTGTTCTCGATCAGCCAGTATATAACATTTACTTCCAAAGATGTGAAAGTATTTGACTGTAGGTTTTCTACCCTTCCGCATTTCATAAATGGTAGTTGATGTACCCTTTCTTAGAATTACCCTGTTATGAATGTAGCATGTTGTATTCATGGCCTCCTCCCAAAAATGGTATAGTAGTTTCTTTGCATGAATCATTGCTCTGATAGATTCTTGCAACGTTCGATTTTTGCGCTCTATAATCCCATTTTGTTGAGGATTAATGGGTGATGAGAATTCATGACTGATTCCTTCAGAGGAACAGAACTCAGCGAATTTGCTATTTTCAAATTCCTTTCCATGATCACTTCTGATTCTTATCACATAGTTGTCCTTTTCTCTTTGAATTCTCTGGCAGAGGTCCTTGAAGATATCAAATACTTCTGTTTTATCCCTGATGAAATTCACCCATGTGTATCTGGAGTAATCGTCCACCACTACATATGCATATTTCTTTCCACCAAGACTTTCCACTTGCATTGGTCTCATTAAGTCTATGTGAAGTAGTTATAGGACTTTTGTAGTAGTGAGATGTTGGACCTTATGATGTGACATTTGGATTTTCTTTCCAACTTGGCATTCTCCATAGACTTTGCCTTCTTCGATATGCAGTTTTGGGATTCCTCTCACTGCATCCATGGAGATGATTCTCTTCATTCCTTTCAAATGTAAGTGTCCCAACTTCTGATGCCATATTTTAACTTCATTTTCCTTTTCTAGAGAGCAAGTTGAGGATAGGCTTAAGTAGCAGTTGTCTTTGGATCTCCCACCCTTCATCACTACTTCACATTTCTCATTTGTAAATATGCATTTGAATTTAGTGAAGTTTTCCTTAAAACCTTGATCACAGAGTTGGCTGATACTGATCATATTTGTTGTTAACCCTTTGACAAGTAATACATTCTCAAGATTTGGGATCCCTGTGTAATTCGTATCCAAATGTCACAAAACTAGTAGAGTGGGATATGATATCCACTAATAGGTTCTTTACTCCAGTCATATGTCTTGAACATCCACTGTCAAAATACCAGTCTTCTTTGGCAGATGCTCAAAGAGATGTATGAGCTATGAGACTATTAATGGCAGCCTTGGGCACCCATTGTTTCTTGTTTCTTTCAATGTGATTGAGTTGAGAATCAGACTTTGGATATCCATGTAGCTTATAGAAGAATAACTTTATATGACCGAATCGCCCGCAATGGTAACATCTCCAATGTCAGTGTCTTCTTTTGGAGTGTCAATTATTCCCTCTTCCATAATATTGAGACATTTGTTTCAACATTTGAGGTCTAGACTAAAAATTATTCATGTTCGAGTGGTGTCTCTTCTTGGTTGTTTCATTATATCCTAGACCACTCACATCTTTTGCATCTCTTCCAGTCATAAGTATATTGTCCTATACATCTGATCCGTTATTCAGAATTCTGACAGATTTGGTTAAATTTGTTAGATCAGATTTGAGACGACTTACTTCATGTTCCATCTTTGAGATGGTATTCAAGTCCTTCCTCTTTTCGGCCTGTAGTTGAGCTACCATATTCTTTTGATTCTCCAATTCTTTATGCATTTCATCATCTCCTCCATCTGATTTGCAAATTCCAATTAAGGATGTGACTTCCTTGGATGTATCTTCTTCTACTTCATTTCTAGAGTCTTTGTCAGACCATGTTACTGCTAGCCCTTTTGTTTTTTTCTTGAGATATGTAGGACATTCAACTATGATATGACCAGGTCCTTCACAACATTGACACTTTGATTCTTTGTCATGGTTGACTTTGTTATCTAATATGATTTTTCTGCCATAATCTCCTGACCTTCTGATGTCATGTGAGATGTTCTTGACATTTGGTCTTGAGTGATTTTCCATTCTTTTCAGCACCTTGTTGAATTGTCTTCCAAGAAAGACAATGGTATTAGAGAGTCCTTCTTCAATATCCAAGTCAAATTCCTCGACTTCTTCAGTGTTGGTCTTGAAGTCTATACTTTTAGGGTTTTTTTTTCTAACCTTACATTGATGCCCAACTCAAAAGTTTGGAGAGAACCAATTAGTTCATCTACTTTCATGTTGTTGATTTCTTGAGCCTCTTCAATCGTTGTAACCTTCATGTCAAATCTCTTAGGAAGAGATATGAGAATCTTTCTTACCAACTTCTCTTCTGGTATCTTCTCTCCCAAGGCACTTCAGGCATTAGCAATCTCACGGACATTCATATGAAACTCTTGAATGCTTTCTTCTTCCTTCATTCTTAGATTTTCAAACTTAGTAGTGAGTAGTTGAAGTCTTGACATCTTAACTTTGGAGGTGCCTTCATGAGTAGTTATGAGGATTTCCCAAGCATCTTTAGCTACTTCACATGTATTAATTAGTCTGAAGATGTTTTTGTCAACTCCACTGAATATAGCATTCAATGCCTTTGAATTTTCAAGGGCTAGTTCATCATCTTCCTTAAACCAATTTTCTTTAGGTTTCAGCTCACCAGTAGGATGATTATCAGCTCCAATGATAACAGGATATGTCCATCCTTTTAGAATAGCCTTCCAAGCCATATTGTCCAAGGACTTTATATATGCTACCATACGAGGCTTCCATAGATCATAGTTAGAGTCATCCAAGATGTGTGGTCTATTCAAATATATTGTCTTCTTGTCCATATTACCAGGAAGTATCTTCCCTAGATCTCACCCAGAGACAGAGCAGGATGCCTGCTCTGATACCAATTGAAATTATGGTATCAGATATGAGATGTCGAAGGTAATGTCATGACACTTATATCTTCTTAGAACACAGTTAAACAGAACAAACTATAACAGTGCAGAAAGCAATAAAAACACAGAGAGTTATTAACCCTGTTCGGTTCTAACTAACCTACGTCTGGGGGCTTCCAAGCCAGGGATGAAGTTCACTATTAGCAGTATTAATTCGAGGCTAAACCTTCCTTGTTTACACCTTCTCACTTAATCAAACTACCCAGTGACCCTTCTACCTAAGATACCACACATATATATGAGAATCCTCCTCTCACTCCCTCAGTACCACAACCTGTGATACTAAAAACAACTAAAAACTAAAGATACTCTTTAAAGACACACAATAAAACTTGCTTCAAAGCTTATGGTGATTGAAAACTAACAACTTAAAAATGTCCTTCTCAAGTAACTAACAAGAGAGGCTCACAATTAACAACTAACAACCAAAACAATGAACAACCAAAAATTAAAACTAAAACTCTCTAAACTAGAACGACCAACTGCAAAATAAGGATTGCAACCCTTTAAATAGAGTAACAACAACTAGGGTTGCTTTACTCACAAGTCTTCAGCGCCTACTATCTTCTCTCCATGAAACCAGGATATTAAAACTCCAAAGATATTGCTGAAGACGTTTTACTAGCTTCCGTAATCGAAGCACACAATTAATAACAAACTGACTTCTTAAAATTCTTCACTTTAGTCAGTTACATATGTCAGGATATTTGTTGTGACATCTGCTAATTCAGTAAACTTCAAGTTATTTGTGAGCAGAATGTTTTACCAAAATTGCTGCCAATCAAAAGAACCAATGGGACCTAATCCATCTCAAGTAAACTCAATCCTAACCTCCCGTATTGTCTCGACCTAATAAAGAAGAGATATTATATCTATATCTGGTCGTGACTTCCGAATCAGTTAGCGCCCTTCTCATCCGAGAAACTCAAGAAGGGAAAAAACCAATCTATTTCACGAGCAATGCCTTACAAGGGCACGAATTGAGATACCAACAGATCAAAAAAATTTCCCTCGCACTAATCAACACTGCCAGACGACTCCAACACTATTTCTTGGCACACACCATCATAGTTCGAACAGACCAGCCCATCAAACAGCTACTGGGCCGACCAGACATGGCCAGACGAATGCTCAAGTGGTCACTTGAACTATTTGAGTTCGACATCATGTACAAGGGTAAAAAATCCCTCAAAGCACAAGTCCTAACAGATTTCCTAGCAGAGATGACTTTCCCAACACTCTAGGAAGGGGCCAACAAATGGACGATATTCGTCGATGGTGCCTCTAGCTCGACCGGAAGCGGAGCAGGTATAATTCTGGAGAACGGGGAAGGGATCACCGTCGAAGTATCCCTCACCCTCTCGTTTTCCACATCCAACAACCAAGAAGAATATGAGGCTTTTCTCGCCAACCTACGTCTCACCGAGGACATGGAAGCAAAAGAGGTCAAGATCCTCACAGATTCACAACTAGTAGCCTCCCAAGTCCGAGGAGAATATCAGGTCAAAAATGACCAGTTGGCCGAATATTGGGCCCTCATTCAAGACCACTTGAAGAAGTTCAACTCCGTCGATATACAACACATCCCTCGAGAACACAATGCTCGAGCAGATGTTCTATCCAAACTTGCCAATACAAGGACAAAGGGGGAAAATAAATCGGTCATCCAGGAGATACTCCCTCGACTAAGCATCGAGAAAAATCTCCCCAGCCACGATGTACTCGTCATCAAAGAGGGAACTTCCTGGATGACGCCCTTCTGTAAATACCTGACAAATGGAACTCTCCCCGACGATCCCAAAGAGGCAAGCATTATCAGACAAAGGTCATGTTCGTATGTCATCCTCGAAGATAAACTCTAAAGAAGCGGATTCTCCACGTCTCTCCTCAAATGCGATGAAGAAGCCAGAGTGCCATACATATTAAAATAAATACATGAGGGCACCAGTGCCCAACACCTAGGAGGAAAATCGCTCGCCTGAAAGGCCCTCCGGGCTGGTTATTATTGTCCGAACATGCAGCTCGACGCCAAGGAACACGTGAAGAAATGTGACAAGTTGCAACGACACGGACACATGAACTTAGCTCCTCCGAGGGAACTCAAATCCCTCTCTTCTCCCTGGCCCTTCTCATGGTGGGGGCTCGACATCCTCGGGCCATTCGTATTGGGAGCATACTAGAACAAATATTTAATAGTAGGTGTCGACTAATTCACCAAATGGATAGAGGCCGAAGCATTGGCCAAAATTACCGCTCAAAACATCCTACGTTTTTATAAGAGAAATATACTAGCCTGACTCGGCATCTCGCAAGCTATAGTCACTGACAACGGGACACAATTCACCGATAAAAACTTCCAAGACTTCATCGCCCATATGGGAACTATGCAACACTTCGCTTCGGTCGAACACCCGCAAACAAACAGACAAGCCAAATCTGCGAACAGAGTCATACTGCACGGACTCAAACAAAGGCTAGACGAATCAAAGAAGAAATGGGTCGAAAAACTACACAACGTGCTCTAGGCCTATCGATCCACTCCCCGTTTATCCACCGGAGAGACCCCGTTCCGACTTGCTTATGGAACCGAGGTCGTCATACCAATAGAGATTGTCGAACCTTCAAGAAGAATCAAATCTCCCCTCGACATGGAGATGAACGACCAATCCTTGAGAGAAGAACTCGACATGGTCGAAGAGACAAGAATGAGGGCTTCCCTTAGAGAAGCATCACTGAAATAGAGAATAGCCCTCCGATATGACGCCAAAGTCATTCCTCGTGAATTCAACATCAGAAGCTTAATCCTTAAATGAAATCTTAAGAGCTCTACCCAAGGGAAGCTCGCAGAAAACTGGGAAAGCCCTACCGGGTCTATGCCAAAATAGGGACGGGGGCCTACTACTTGGAAAATCTTCAAGGAGAACAACTTACTCGATCATGGAACGCTGAACACTCAGCTCTCCCAGGAGAACACTCAGCTCGTGATGGGATGCTCACGCCACCGACCTCAGGTCTTCAATCAAAGCCTGAGTTCCGGACCAAGTCCAGCAATGAACTGGACCCTCTTCGGTCGGTTACCCTACACCGACTAAGATCATACATAACTGACAAGTGTTCCCCCAAAACACAACATGTATCGCATACATACAATAGACAATACACAAAAAATATTTAATATTATATTTACGACCATAAAGAACGAATTTGTCTTGGAGTTAACACGAGGACTCCACTCCAACAAAATAAAAGCTCAAAATGACCACCAAGGCCGAAACTGTCATTACATAAAAGGGCCACGCCCAAATAAACACAACAAAACCATATCATCAATGAGAAATCACTCGGCGGGATGGACTGGCTCCTCCCCGGGGGTCGATTTCTCGGGAGTGTCATCCACGATCATACTGTCAAGGAAAGATGGCCTCTTTATCATACCGTCCTTAACGTAATAACGGACCCCATTCCTTCGGTCACTAAATCCACGCTCGGATTCAAAACCCTTATCTGAGCCAAGGCATTTTCAAAACTACCCATCGAAGCGACCACTGCGTCATTGTAAGCCAATTGAACACGCCCGATTAGATCTTCCCGGGTCCTTAACTCCACAAAATATTCAGACTCTCCCTCGATAGGATCAAAGTCAGCCTTCAGCTGCATGACCTCGTCGGCCAACTGCTGCTTATCATTTCGAGCCACTTCACGCTCCTCAGCATTCCACTTAAGATCAATGGATAACTTATTCTCCTGGCTTTTGGCATCCTCCTTAGTCTCCTCCAATTTGGCCCTAAGTTCCCGAAGCTCAACCTCGGGAGACTGCCCAAGTTCGGAGTAAGCAACCACAATCTCAAAAATACGCACTCACGCGCTCGCGTCCTTGGAAAGAGCTTCCTTCTTAGACGGTCGATCCATTTCTTCCAACAAAAGAGATTCTGCACGGGGGAAATTCACGCTCGTGTTCTCGAAGTAAGTCTGGTCGAGCCAGTAGGGCGGGAGATCAAATTTTCCCTTACCTCTCTCCCCGGTCAGATCCACCGTCCCATCAACTCGAACCTTCTTGTTCCTCGAGGGAGTCTGCTAAGGAGACATGGTCCCGACCGCCTGACTAATAGACGATTTCCCCAGGCCGGCCTTGGAGGTAGCCCCTAGATCATTCGGTGACCCCGTTCCTTTCCCCCCTCTTCTTCTCCAACAAATTCTGAGTGATACATTTCTGCGCATGATTCATCCTAGCTGCAACAAAGAAAATTCATATTAGGATCAGAAAAATCTAGATCCATTCAGCGATAACAAAAAGGGAAAAAGATGCAAGAATATTAAATGACAAAATATCTATCCAAGTAAGCCCTAGGATCCCCGCTAAGTATGAGATCCCTCACATTGATAAGAGGGGGCTCAAAAACATGACCCCCATCTTCTCCCACGAGCGGTTTTCCCCCTCTTCCCATACGTTGGATCGGGGAGAGACCCTAGACATGAGACGACAACACACCAAGACCGGCCAAATCTTCAGCATCCAATCCTTCTTTGGCCCACACTTACTAATCAATATTCCACCCGAAATGCTCCTCTTTTCAATGAAAGTTAAACTAACATACAAGTTGATACACGTGCCCCCCTGCTCATTCATCTTTAGAAAACCATCCTCCTTGACAACATGAGCGCTCGCAAACACATTAAAAAGAGCCCGTCCCGAGACCGACCAGACTAGCAAGAACTTCTCCTTGAAAAATCATACATACTCTTGGTAAGGTTTAAAAAGCTTCCTATTTTGTTGTCGAAATGATACCCAACTCCACCGAACTACCCTGTCCGTTTTATCCGAACCTCTCTGAAGGCAAAATATATAAAAAAACAAGGGGAGGGTAGCACCTATCTCCATATACTCACACACAATCTCGAACACCCCGATGAAAGCGATCGCGTTCGGATGACGTTGAGACGAAGCCAGGCGAAGGTGGTCGAACACCGCCACTTGCAAGTTAGTAAAAGGGAGATGAAATCCCAGCTCCCTAAACCAAATGTTGAATACTGGAATATGATCAGCCTCATATATCGAACAAATCTTATGCTCGTCCGCAGGGATGTATACCACCCAATCCTCTCGTTTCTCCTCCTCGTTCGCATCTTCCCCCTCGGGATCATACCAATCCACTTCGTCGAAAATCTCATTCTAACAAGTGGTAAAATACGATCCCCTCAAACGAACATTCGGAGCCACCCAAGCAGTTGGATCTTGGCTACCGGTCTGAACAATTGTTTCGGGCAGACCCTCGGCAGACTGAGGTTCCTCCCTTAGAACTTCATCCGAAGTATTTTCCTCATCAGTAGTGAAGTCAGAATACTCTCACTCGGAACCCCTCGAGCCTTCAAGACTATCGTCACTAGTGTCTGCCATAATACCTGAAAAGTAGAGGAATTCAGTGAGCTTGACATTGACGTTAAATCCATCCTTCCACCACTAGTCAAGTGAAAGGACTCGAACAAACGAGGATCCACTTCCTCGGTCAACGACCCTCTCTCAAAAGAGATATCATTCAAAACAAAACCCCTCAACTCAAGGGAGGGAACACGCAGAAAACCCCGGCATCGTGAAACTCCAGAGAACGGAAGAGCAGCCGATCACCACCAAAAAAATCCTAAAAAGCCAAACCCTAATCGCATGTATCTCTATGAACAAGCAGGAATTCCGAACCTAATCTAGCAAATTTGAACAACATGTTTGAAAATATATCGTTTAAAAGGAGATCAATACATTACAGACAAAGAATCAAACACTAATGCAGCGGCAGAAGGCAGAGATGATTATGGAGAACACAACTCAGGTTCCTCGGATTGATGAATGTTGAAGCCGAGCACACGCGGACAGGTTCAGACAAAGAAAAGTCATCAAATGATGGATCTTCACTCCTTTTATAGATCCTCATCCCGCACGTGCACCTTCACGCGCCTAGGAGACCTAGGGGATTCATCATTACACTCTAGTCCCTAGGCCTGCTAGGCTATCAATGTACGTGGCTCGAGGCCACGTGAGCAAGAACTCTCCAAATTCTTCAACCTTTCAAGTCATCGCCTCTACAAACAGACGCAACGACTTAGGGGGCTACTGTTCTGGACCGCCAGAGCGCCTGCCGGGCATATCACTCCATCTAGAGGTGCGACGATCCACCAAGATCCAGCAGGGCACTAGGGGATTCCACCTGCATGTTTCATCATCCACGTGACATCCATTGCTCGACACACGTTGAGCAGAACTATTGTTTATCCCACTAAGGACTATGCCAGTTATGCCTTATGTGCCCGACGTAACGGCTAGTTACGGGCATTAACGCCCGATTTGACCTAGTCAGCTCGGACAATTATATTCGCGGATCCGCATATCCCAGCCCAAATATAACAACCAATGAGAGTCCTCCTAAGATCATTATATAAACCCTCATATCCTTGAGAGCAGAGTATCACTTTATTACACTCAAAACCCTAATATTCACTATTCTCTCTCTTTAAACATTTACTTACTTTAGCATTAGAGTGCCTTGCAGGTACACCACCTCCTCCTCAACATCAACTTGCTCTAAGGATATTCAACTGTTTCGTCCGTCTCCATTTCTGATCACTTGTTCAGATCAGTTACCAACATATTTAAATAATAAATAACATAAGCAAAACAAATCATACTTACAATTTTCTTTGTAACTACTCTTGGCGCCTCAGAGGTGTACTCTCTATTTGGCCTTAATCGAACCATCTTTTATTTCTCATGTCTTGACGATGGAGATGGGATGCGATCATCTCCTATTTGCCTTATTTTGTATTCCTACTTGGCTTTTAGCCTGTTATTCACATATTGAAAAATATATATGATTGGTATCTACAAGTCATTAGAATAACATTATTGATTATATAAGACTAATACTAACCTTGAATTTCTCAGAACAACGTATCTTCACAAACTTTTTCCATGGCTTCTTCGATATAAAACTATATCTTTTCCATGGACGATCAAGACCGCTCTTAGGCTTCCTAATGTAGTCAACCGTGAGCTTTGACTTAAATCCCCTCCAACGAGTATCGACATAAAAGATCCAATTTTATTCAACTTTGAGTCACCGGTAAACTCAAAATTCAACTACGTTTAAATCAATGTATTAGAAATTATAGGCAGTGATATCGAATATATGAAAATTATAGTATGCAATACCTTAACGTCTGTCCATATGCTTTCTTTGAATTTCTCATCCACTTGTTTCCAATCATCTATCAATATACTTATTTTTCTACGTCCAAGGAACGCAACATAACTCTTAAAAGTATAGTAGTGTTCATAATCAACTACTCTGTAGAACGAATCAAACTCGATCAGAATTTTTTCACCTGACGAGTTGCAGATTGATGTGAAGAAACTCAAACAACAAGAACATAAAAAACAACAACACAAACAATAAGAACATAAACAACAACAACAATGGCAAATGAAGTTTACTGTAGATGCATGGGGAAAATCTTTACGTACCATAAACGTGATGACTAAGTAAATGATGTTGGTGTTGGTGTCAGTGTTGTCTTCCTTCCTTAGGCAACGATGATGTTGTTGTTGTCTTCCTTCTCAATAGTGACAAATTGGTTGGTATACTCTTGTTTCTCGACATCACCGTCGTGTTGGCAACCTTATTGAGATGATGACGAAAATGACAAATACAAATGAAGAATGGATACTGAAGAGACAAGCTAACTAGGAGTGTATAATATTATAAAGATACCACTACAGCCAATATCAACAACCCTTATGATATATTACTTTCATACTGAAATTTCATAAAGAAGCGCCAAAGTTTAATTTACAATTATAAATTTTAAATAAAAAACAAAATATATCACAACGGTGGAACATACCAACCATAGTCATAACCCTTTAAATTTTTTATTTAAAAATAAATAAACAAGAAAAGGCGCAGCTTAACATTAAATGAATAATATATATGATTCAATTCAAATTCATTCAAATTTTAAGGAATTTTTAATTGGGAATTAGGAATTTTTAAGAATTTAAAATTCTAAGCAATTCAAACGATTCAATATGAAAAAAATTTGTTTGAATAAAGTATTAAAATGATTCATTGTTAAATTTGTAGGTTCATTTTCATAAATTTTTAAACTTTTAGGCCAAATTTAAAATATGAAAAATATGGATCAATTTATAATTTTTAAAAATTTTAAAGGACCAATTTGAAAATTTTGAAAAATATTTAGGGATTTATTTGCTATTTTTGAAAATCTTAGGGTAAATTTGTAATTTTCATAAAATATTAAGACCATTTTGCAAATTTTGAAAAAATATAATAAACAATTTAACATTCAAATTATGGAGCAATCTCAAATTCTTTACTTTTTGGTGTTATTTGAAATTCCTTAAATTTGACTTGAATAAAATACTTCATAAATTTACATCATTTTAACAATTCTCCATTTTTTTTTATTCAAACAATAGATTTTGATTAAATCATTTTAAATTCTCTCAAAAAATTACTTTCCCTCATTATGATGAAGCATTTTAATGAGGAAAAATAAATTTGGTCCAAAAATTTAAAGATTATGAAAATGATCCTAAAAATTTAACAATAAATTATTTTAAGACTTCATCCAAACAAAAAAATTTAATATTGAATGATTTTTCAATTGAATCATTTGAATTGATTAAAATTTTGAATTTTTAAAAAATTCTTAATTAGTTCATCCAAATATACTATTATTCTATCAGTGCTAGTGTCTAAATTTTTAATTTAATATATAAACAAGAATTTAAAAGAAAAATTTACTATATATGTGTTTGATTTATTTTTGAAGTGCATCCTAATTAATAATATTATATTATCTAGTGGACAAAATTGAACATATATATAATCCATATGCACAAAAGTTAGTAATTTAGACCACCGATACAAAAAAATCAACGTATTAAATACATTACATTTTTTAAAATATATCTTAAAATTGTAAAAGAATATATAATTATGCGCAAATATAGAATTCCTTCAAAAATTAGTTTCCCAAATATTTTTTAAATTTATGTTTTACATTCAATAGTAAATATAATTATAACTATTTAAATATCACAATTCAATTTTCTTTGTTAAAAAATTTATTTAATATGTTTTCGAATTTCATTGAAATATTTATATATCATATCTAATAAAATTTATCAATCACTTCAATATATTTGACTAACTTGTGTATTTAAAAATGCAAGAATAAAATACATGTTCTTTGTAATATTCTGTTGCGTAAATGGATAATTTGTGAGAAAGACAAACAATGGAATAAGTGACCTAATATTTGATTTTAAAAAATGAAAAAGGAAAAAAAGAGAGTAATTTGTCGATTGGTGCAAAAAAGAAAAGCTAAGTCACTGCCTATATAGCAAAGAAGGCAGGTTGATAAAGTCAACAAAATGACTCAGAGATTAGTCAGCAGGCACGAGTTGCTTGCAACATAATCTCATGCAAACGAATATCACTGGATACAAATACTTAATAATATTATTATAATATATTCATAAAGTAACTCTATGTCCATTTCACAATGGTACTTATTAATATTGATATTGCACAATGGTACTTCTCTTGTTTCCTGATCTTGGATTGCATGCAGTGCACCTAGCTCTCAATCATTGGTGTCTTTAATTTAATACAATTCTTTTTTGATCAAATGTTTGATTAATGCTAAAAGATTAAGATTTATTATTAGGTCCTCTCCTACTTCTATAACCCAAATTTTTTATTTCCATTTTCTTCTTACAGCCTTGCAGTTGATGTTGAATTATAAAATTTTGATATTTTAAAGAGCCGTACCGTACATGTGCACGCCATTCGTAGCAAGTAACCACGAGCTTGGAGTCGTGCTAGTAGGAAGTAGTAACCACGAGCTTGTTTTTATACCTTTTTTTACAATACTTTCATACTCATTTTACACCCTACCCCAATTCAATATGAGCGATACATCGAGGGTAGAGAGAAGAGAGAGTACAAAACAAATATGGAGAAAATGAGAGTTGGCGTGACACAATATTTAAATTTGATGTAAATTACTGTTTTATTTTAAAGTTTAGTTTCGATTGATAAAATTTTGATTTTCGACATTATTTAATTAAAAAATTTATTTTTGACAGGTTCAATAAATCTATTGAGTTCCAAACGGACCTTCAATATCATTTAAAATGTTTTCTGACAGTTCCTCCACGAGATTAGTAGTAGAAGAAGCTTAAAGAGAGGAAGTGGTTCCTCCACGAGATTAGTAGTAGAAGAAGCTTAAAGAGAGGAAGTGGTTGCCCCAACTTTCTGACAAGCTTTCAGCTTGATAAAAAGGTTTTTCACTGCAGTCATACGTCTCGAAACCATTGTATTTCAAATGGAAAATCTAAAATTTCAACATAAATTAATCAAAGAATTTTAAAAGCAAAAAAAAAATCAACGTCAATTTTCTCTTCTCACCAAAAACTTCAATCTTCTCGTTGGCATCAGTGACACCTATTATAACATGGGTGTCAATGAACTGTAAGTATGAAATGAGACTAAGAGGGGGTGAATTAGGACTTTAAATTTTTTATCGATTTTATGAATACTTGTTCTTATTTTTCTGATTTGGTGTATGAAATTATATAAGTGTTTCTTTCTTTTTTGGTTATGATTTGATGAAAGCGGTAAATGCAAAAAAGTAAAGAACACAAGGATGTATCATGGTTCCCCTCACCGTTCGAGAGTACTCCAGTCCCGTTTCAACATAAAAGAGATTCCATTATAGTTAGAATGATTGTACAACCTATTCACACTAATGGTGATGTTTCCTATCTAACCTATAGGGAGATCTAAGGCTCTTAAGACCTTTAAGATCTAAACACTAAGTGCAAGAAGAACAATCTTCTTCAATGCACACAATTGATTCCAACAATCTTGGACAGCAATAATACAACAAGATGTATTTGAATTGTACAAGAGTTTGGATGAAGTTGAATAATATATCAATCACTTGATTTATCTTCTCTTTCAAATTGACAATTCTCAATAGTATATAAGTGCTCAAAGGAATGTATGTGATGCTGAAATTTTATGAATATCTTTGATAAGGAATGCAGAAAATTTTCAATGAAAATTATGATATCAAGCAAGAACACTTTGATTGAAATGTAGAGAATGAATGATTTGAAAATTGTAATGAAAGAGGTGAATTTGAAATATGAAAATATATGATTTATATAGCATCTTAATACCTCTTTGAAAGTGTATAAAATGATGAAAATATACCATGATAAAAAGGTGCAAACATAAATTCGGGTATGTCATTTTTCATAGAATTTTGGCACTGGTTTAGTGAGGTAACCAGTTACTTCAATGGGATAACCGCTTACATTGTCGTAACGTTAACAATTTTTGAAAAAAAGTAGTTCAGGTAACCGGTTACCTTGGTGAAGTAACCGGTTACTTTACTGAAAGTTTGCCAAAGACGTTTAAATCTGCTTCTGGAAAAGTTGAGGTAACCGGTTACCACTCTTAGGTAACCTGTTACACTGAAGAAATTTTTTCTAAAAAGTTAGCAAACTTTAGTGTAACCAATGCCAATTAGTTCTAACACTTATTTATGCATATGTATGAAAAGGAATATAATTTTTGAGCACTAACATATGCTAAGGCATGAATTGGAAGCTTGTACCATAAATCATGAAGATTATCAATAGCCTTTTGAAAATGTAATCTTGATCCATTGTCTTATTGATGTTTTGTTCATCCTTCTTTGATCCAATGCATTTTGTCTTCATCAAAACATAGAGTATTGGAGAAGATTAATTTTACATAAACCGCTTCTTCTGCATTAAAGGACCCACATCTAAAGGGTTCTTTCCTTCTATCCTTGGCCCTTCTAGAAGGCCATAATTTTTTTTACATTAGTATTTACTTTGGTGTCAATGAATCCAAAGGAATAACACAGGTATTAAACCTTCGATTAACGTGGAATCATACCCAACTTATTAGATCTCCACCACTAACTCTTCCCTCTCGACAAAAATCTTTCATTATAGATTTATCTACAAAGGTTTGACATATGACAAGTTGTGCCACCGGGGTCTAAGGGTGCATCAAGAAGAAGTGATCTTTGAAATCCACCCATTTTCAGAATAATTACTAAACTATTTGACATTTTGCTTTAACAAAACTGAATTATAAATTCAAAACTTATCTACGAAGGTACGCTCCATGTAATTCCCCGATTAATGAATTAATTATTTAACTGAGTAGTTAGAAATTTCATTGTTAGAGACTTTAGAGCAACCTTCAATCCAAGGTAAGGGTGGAGTTCCAACTTTCTAAAGGGTGGTATAATCCTAGGTGTGTGGGGTTTGGTTGTATGGTTGTTGTGTGTGATTGTATTGAATTGAAAGTTGATTGTTGTGTATGATGAATTGATGTAGAATTGTTGATTTTGGTGTTGTGAATAGTTTCTAATTAATACATATGTTTTTAGTATGTTTGATGATGTTATCACTGCTAATTGAGTGAGAAAAATTTGATTTTGGGGATTTTTGAAAGAGGTAAATCACAACTTGAAAGTTGCATAATTTTTCTGAAAATAGCAATGGTAACCGGTTACCACCTGGGAGGAACCGGTTACCACGTGTAAAATTTGAGTTTTTGGGAATTTTTGTGAAGGGAAGCCGGTTACCACCTAGGGGTAACTGAGTTCCTCGAATTTGAAGAAAATAGTAGGTTTTTGCATTTTGTAGGAACCGATTCCCACTAGGGGATAACCGGTTACCGATGTACAAATTGGAAAATTTTATAAACTTTGAAAAATCATAACTTTGTGCTTGGGTGTCCGTTTGACGCACCGTTCGAACCTACGAGAAGCTAAAAACACGATCTTTATTATAAAAATGTTTTCAAAATCAATAACTTGATAATTTTAGATTTTTATTTCTTTTCGGTGTCGTGTGTTTATGCATTTGTGAATGATGTTGTGGAAATCGATGTTGCGTTGTATCGTATTATTGTTGTTTGTTTGCAGCAGGTGGATGGAAACAGTAAGACATTAATAATTGTTGAAATCAATGTTTTGTGTTGTTGGTTTGCATGGTTATGTCTCATGCATTTATATTGCATTGTTGTTGTTGTTGGCTCAAATCCTAGATGGAGTGAATTAGTAGTTAGGTGAACCAATTGTTCACGAAAATGGTGACTCTGATCCTAGATGGAGTGGATTCGATGGAAATCTTGGTACCGTATGCATTGTGTCAATGTTGAGTTGCATTTCATACTTGTTGTTATGATGAATATGTTGTGGCGATGAGATACTTGAACACTAATAATTATGCATGATAATTCCATATATCTCTGATTATATTGTTCTTTATATTATTGTGATATCTCACCTCTTCTATTGTTATGTTGCCTCTACGTGGGTAACGTGCAGATACTTAGGAGTAGTTCGAGTAGCAAGAGTCAAAGAAGTTAATCTTATTTTTATTTCAAGTCAATGTTATGCTATGATACGTAACACTCGGGTTCAGGATAAACATTTGAATTGTTTATTTTGATTTGGTTTTATGTTGTTGATTCCAATCGGAGTATTTTGGACTTTGGAATATTTGGTTGATTTTGTTTTGTTGAAGGACTAGTAGAGGGGAGGGGTCACTAGAGACCCCCTGAGAAACATGACCAACATCGCCACACTGACCATCACCAACGTTCTCCTCAATGGAAAAACTAGAAGTCTCCTTAGCAAAATTTCCCCCAAAAATAGATTTACTAGAAATACCATCAGAATCAAAACGGGAACATATAATCACTAGACCCGATTCAAGGCGAATACACACATGATAAGTAGTATTCAAGCCATTTAGGGTTTTTACCCACACAAATGAAGAAATATCACTATCGACGGAGATACTTCCCAAATTAGAAGGTTAATAATTTATATGAGCTAGGGGGTTGGGAGTGGTACCTGAAAACAAGGGTGGATCGGAAGGCGGTACAAGTAGTGGAAAGCGAAAGGTTGAGGAAGACTAAGCATTCACAACTCTAATAAATAGATAGGGTGTTGATTCTCTATTTTTAGGATTGGATTTATGTTAGGTAAAACTAATACAACAACAATAGGTTAAATATGATTTATAACTTGTAAGGAGAAAGCAGGTTGGAGTTCTATTTAATGAAGAAACATGTTGTGTTGAAATGTTTCAACATCTGGAGCAACAGGTCAAAGAAGATGTCACGACATCGTGTTTGAGCTGACAAATTGGATTCTATTATGTCTCTAATAGAAACAGAATATTCCTAAGATATTATGAATCCTATATGGTGTTATATTGAAGGAAACTCAATCTGAAATCAAGGAGAACATTTAGGAAATTAAATGTTGAAGGAAGATTTTATAAGATAATCTTTTGCATATTTGAAACAACTTAATTGTTGTTGTTTTGGAAAATATTGTGGAGAATATTTAGTAGCAGTTTGTTATGATTTGAAGGCTCAAATCCAGTTGAGTAATATGTTATAAATAGAAGCTTTGTAACCTAAGTTTTGCACCAGCTGAATTTAGTAATGATGTAGTTTTTAGGGTTGAGTCTGTAACAACTCTCTAGGAGAGTTGGTTTGTTGGTGAATCACCCGGATTGTGGGATGGTCACTGATTTGTACCTTGAAGCCTATAGGCAAGAGGTTTATTTTACTCACTCAAAAGCTGTGAAGCAATGAGTGCAGTTGTGTCCTTGTAAGAATTTGTGAAGCAATTCCAAGTTTGTTTGAGTCACAAGTTTGACTGTTTTGTGTTTGGAGTGAGGATCTCCAAATTGTTTTTTGTTGATAGGTATCAAGTTGTTGATGCAGTGTCTAGGAGAGTGACTGTTATACATCACTGTGGTGATTAAAAGTGGAATAAGGATATTCTATATCTAAGTGAGGTATCTTAGGTAGAAGGGACATTGGATAAGGATTAAGTGAAAGGTGTAAACATGGAGGTTTAACTCTGAATTGAGACTACTGATAATGGACTTCATTCCTGGCTTGGTATGCCCCTAGATGTAGGTTGGTTAGAGTCGAACTAGGTGAACAATTCTGTGTGTTCTTTTGTTTCCTACACTGTTAATTTTCTGTTCTACCTTGTCTGTTTTTATAATGTCAGATTAGATGTCAAGACATCCTTATATGACATATGAGTCTGTTGTTGGCACCAGAATTTAAGAGGGAACCGCGATCAGGGCTTGCTTGAAAGAAAGAAAATGGTTTCCTAGGACTTAAGTGTGCTTTAATGAGTAACGAGAACGAAAAATAGGGAGTTAAGAGGTCCTTATATAAGAAAGGTTGAACCAAACAAACAACAATCGAGATGAAAAGAAAATAGGAAGATGAAAAGTAACTGTAAGATTACGTCTCAAAAATACCACTACACTCAAGTGCACTCAAACATCCTATGGGGATTTGTCATCCCCTAACCCGTCAGCCTAAGACCAAATGTTGAAAATTCATGAGAAGAATCACAATAGTGAGAAAGGCATTTAAAACGTCTATCCTCCTCTCAGATTCTAAAAGGCTTCCCATTCAAAACTCTAATAAAGGAGTTTCACTTATTATTTTAAAGGAGCCGAACTTCATATTATGACAAAAATTGATCCATTAACCAATACCACTTAATGAAATAAGACTTTATTGTTGTTGAATTTAATTAAATACACTATAATAGCATTTTTTCTATTAATTCTTAAAATAATTTATGAATATATTATAAACATTATTTACTTATAATCTATAATTGACAGGTTTATAATTATTTATTTAATAAAATTGAATTAGACACATTTGAAATGACATATGATCAATAATATTTCCCTAGCCTCTAATTATAAGTGACATCAAATGTTATTTCGACTGAATAATAAGTCATTTTATAATTTTAATATAAAAGTAATTATTTTTATTTTTATTAAATTCCTTTTTAATTTTCTTTAGCTCATCTTTCATATGTAATTAATAAAAGAATATAAAAAATCATACATACTTTATTTAATTAAATTTCTTAATACACTTATATTTATATTAATATGTAATATTTCATAATTGAAAAAATATATATTCAATATATTTTAAATGTAATTATCTCTAGTAAATGATTGGAAAACAAAAAAACAAAATAAAAATAAACACACTATATCCATAAGAAAAAGTGATCCATGAAATTCCAAAGGTACTAAAAAGAATCGAACGGTGTAAAAACATCCATCCGCGGAAACACGGAGCCGCTCACACCCAAAACCTTGGAATCTCACACTCACACACACCCTTCTATACACAATCAAAAAGTAGCTTTGAACGCAGACACACCCACTAAACTAACTTAACCTTAGTTAACTCCTAACCCAACTTCTTTCATTCTCGTTCTCCATTCTCCTCTTCTTACTCTTTATTTATACCCCATTCCCACCTGCACCCTTGTTCCATTCCCTTCTCTTCCTCTTCTGTACTCCTCATGTGAAGGAACTCTAGTTTACTACAATAATATAACACAACTAATAAGCATGAGTTGTAACGGTTGTCGTGTTCTTAGAAAGGGGTGTAGTGAGTCTTGTATCTTACGCCCTTGTATTCAGTGGATCGATACTCCTGAATCACAAGGCTATGCCACTGTGTTTGTAGCTAAGTTTTTTGGTCGTGCTGACCTTATGTCTTTCATTTCCAACGTCCCTCAACCTCAAAGACCCGGTAACTTATTATTATATTTATCTTTTCTTTTATTTCTTCGACTCTCTCTTAAACAGGCTTAACTAAAGTTTTTTTCTGTTATAACTATTATGCAGCTTTGTTTCAATCTCTCTTGTTTGAAGCGTGTGGACGGACGGTTAACCCCGTTAACGGCGCTGTAGGGCTTTTATGGACAGGAAACTGGCACGTGTGTCAAGCGGCAGTTGAAACCGTTCTCCGCGGCGGAACCCTTGGGCCGATACCTGACCTTCTCGGTTTAGACGACACATCCGAAGGTGAAGTCACGTGTAACGACGCGCGGAGGATCCGAGATCCGAACTCGAGTTTCCGGTTTATGAGTCCCGGTGGTAAACGCAAGCGATCGGGTGAAGCTGCCATGACTGATCTTAATCTCCGGTTGACGCCATGTTTTCTTCAGAACGCGTTGACCAACCGGAGGGAGGTTCGTCGGCAGGGGACACCGTCGTTGAATTCTGAGGAATCTGTTACGACCATGGCGACGTGTTTGGAGAGTGGGAACGGAGATGAGTACGTTCACGACGGAGACCGGAAAGTTCTAAACCTTTTTGTTTGAGGGATATTTCTTTGAGATTCGTGTTTTTTGTTTCTGGATCGTGCGATTAAGGGCTTGCGAGAACGTTATTTTTGTCTTTTTTGTAATTTCTTTTGCCGGGAAAGAATTCCGGTGAGATTTTGTAAAACGCCGGCACATGATTTTTCTCTGTTCTTTTATAAACAGAGAGAAAGATGAAGGTTAGTCGGTGAGGAATTTTTTTTAATCAGTTAATCATGTTGCTACGAAGGTGTGACATGAATATTAAATAAATAATCCTAAAGTAAAAACATATTTTCTTTTTGTTGTTTTTATTACAGTCTAATTTCATTTTCTTAGAGTAATAATAATGATAATTATAACTATTTATTTCCAGAAAGCAATGTAAAAAATAAAATTTAAAAATTATAATATTATACTTATGTTTTTTTTTTATTTTAAAAATATTAATTTTAAGTATTATTTAATGAAAAAAGTTGTTTATTATTATAATTATATTAATTTTTTATTACAAAAATTAAATCTTTAATCTTATATATGGCCAATATAAATAAGAATATTATAATTTAGTAAACATACTAATTTTTAATGAAATTAATAAAATAAAATATATTTAATTACACCTCTAAAAGTGTGAATATATTTATTATTGTTAATAAATGAGTTTATATATAGTAGTATAACATAACATGATGATTTTCTAATACTTGTGTCCGAACTTTTAATATTGAATGGAAGATTTTTTTTCTCGAAAAACAATAGAACGTGAGACATAATTTTTGTAATTAATCAAATGAATTATAATAGAATACGCGTGTGAGGTGACAACAAATATAAATAAATTTTTTGTTAGCATTGTTTTTAACTTTTGGTGACCAATGAAACTCTGTTTTTTTAAGTAAAAAAAGAAAGATAAAAGTTTCATTGAAGCAGCTAAACACCTTTTTGACCTCATCCATATACAAAAGGTGGGAGCTGTCTGTGACTCATTTCTGTGTCATCTACTAAGTTGTATTTATCCATAGTTTGATTTTGTTTCATTTATGTATCATTTATAGTATATATATTTATAAGAGATAGATATGAGGGATAGATATATTTCAAAATTTTAATATTATGTAATTCAAAATATATATTATATTAAAATTTTAAACTGTTTTCTTTAAATAGATGTGTTGATTAGTATTAGGTATACCTTATATTTGATAAATTAAATGAGTTTGAGTTGTTGAAAGTTTAATTTCGACAATAATTTATTATGTTTTTTATATAATAAGATATTGTAAATAAATTATTGATAGTTATAAAATTAATCTAATTTTTATTAATTATAATTAATAAAATAATTGAATAAACCAAAATTAATAAGTAAGAATAATTTATTAAAAGTAATAATTATATTATATTATTATTATAAAGAAATAATTATTTTGGAATAAAAAATGGATATTATGAACTTATGAACTAAGATCATCTCTAATGCCAAGAACTTAGAGATTGTTTAATTTTTAAGTTTAATTTTATTTTTTTATTATTATCATTAGAGTATGACGATGTGTCAACACTAATTGGTTATATTTAAATGATAGAACTTCATGAAACAATTTACAAACTTGAGAATTTAATATTAAATAATATTATTTTTGAGGCAATTCAATTAAAATAGTGATATAAGGTGGTTGTCAATTGTATTCAAATACAATAATATTAATTGGTGGGGTCAAATATATATTAATTTTTTATAATAATAATTGGGAAAAAAATACTTGAGATTGCTTGAATGTAATGTGGCAATTTGAACCAATAAAATATGACAAAAGCAATAAAAAGATGTTCTTCCATAGGAGATGCTCTAACTGGACATTGTTAATAAACTACTAAATTTTAATAGTGTTTTTCTCTTATTTGTGTCCAGATAGATACTCACGTATTCGTTATCCGTTTTCTCTAAACTATTGCGCGTAAAATAAAAATTGTATTATATTATATTTTAATTTAATTAAAATTATTTATAAAATAAATAAAGATAATGGTATGAAGGACAATAAACTTTCATATAAAGGGTTCATACTTTGGGCAATGAAAGATTTGCGCTTGGGCGATGAAAGTTGTTTGGAAAAGAATCATGCTTGGGTGAAAAATACTATTTGATGAGTTGAATTGATTTTAGGCGAGAGATGAGTATTCTGACCACAAGCTAGGTACAATTAGTTATCGAAATACTCGGGAATTGAAGGGATATGTACGTCCGAATCTTTTTTTTCAAAAGATTTATTGCAAAGTTGTGAGAAAAATCAAGAGTTGTTTATTTAACGTGTCTTGAACATTTTTTATTATGAAAATATTTATAAAAAAAAGCTAGGTGTTGACCAAGAGTTTATAGAATTAATTTAGAAATTGGCTCAAGTTTGAAAAAAGGTTTTGAATGGCGATGCGAAAGTGATATATTTGAAGTGAATGGATGTGAAAGCGGTTTATTTATTGATTTTAGAAAACACCTTTGATGTTGATAAAGGTTTTCGAATTAAAAGACTTTAGTTCATTTTTTATTTTTAAAAATGGCTTGATGTTGATCAAACATTTTTGTTTTTGGAAAAAAAGATTAATTTTAGTTTCCGCATTATTCGATTATTCAAGCTAAACTAAACTAAGCTAGAGCAAGAATCAAAAGTGAAACAAAATACTAATAGAGAAGGGGATACATTTTGTTACATGGGGTGACGAATCAAAATAAAATCGTAATGTACATAGCAAAAATGCAAGGAATAGGGTTGTTGTACCCCAAAAATTACCCTCTTCATTCTAACCACTAATTGGCTTATGTTCTCTCTAACATACTCATGCATAGATATCATTGGTTCTATGGTCTTGGGATTAAGGCATTGTTGTTATGCCTCGTTGAGCCACAGAAGACGGTTGTTCGTCAAACAACGCGGTAAAGCACGAACTCAGGGTTTTCAAAGTCGAAATACACTTCACATATTTCTCCAAGCCATTTAATTTGTGACCAATCAAGTCTTTATCACATCAAGCTCCCATGTATTCCAGCATGCCTTGAATTGCAGAGAAAATCGAGTGTTTTAATTGATTTGAGACAGTTTGGGCCGAAATTCAGCTTATTACAGCTCAAGTTTAAAAATTCACAACTTTCGTCGTGACTATTATTTTTTAGTGGGTATTTGGGAATGAGAATCCTATTGATGTCTTATTCATTTCATATGTTTGGGTCGACAGCCAATTCTGTAAGGAAGATCTCTAAAATTGCAAATTCCCTGAAAAGTCATGTGCTGAAGCGGATTTCTGGTAGACTATTTCTTGATATTGCAAAAATCATAACTTCCTCAATTTTCAAAATTTTGAGACAATTCTCGCGACATGATATCACAAATTCCATGATCTGCAATTTCACTTCAGAGTCCAAGTTTGAATTATGCTCAGAAGGTCTCAATCTATGGCGCACAACCTAAACTTGTCATGAAAAGAGATGGAATTTTTGCCCAAAACTAGCTTTTTCATTTCTAATTTCCAAGTAAGGCCTAAGACCCTTTCTATATATTGATTTACTCTCAAATTCAAAAGAATTTTTTTCTCATTATTCACAAAAATTACACTCAAGAACTCAAATCTCTCTCAAGTCTCTCTCTCTCTCTCTCTCTCAAGGATTTCTGATCGACCATCATCAACCATCATCGCCGCCGATCTCCATTGTCGGTCTACTACTCCCCTTCCCCCGCGCGTTCGCCCTTGTCTTTGGCCACTCGCATTTGTCTCTCACCAATTTTTCCGGTTGCACTCCCCCCCGCTTCCGATCTACTCCCTCAGTCCTATCCATTTTCCAAACGGTCCGATCTCCTCCGATTTCTTCTTCGATCACCTCTTCAGTAATTATTTCTTGAGATTTTATAATTAATTGATTGTGCTGAATTTTAATTGTTGAATTCACTTGAGATAGTGTTGAATTAACATGAATTGTATTTGAATTGTGGATCTTAGCATGAATTGAATTTTGATTGTGGAAATTAATTAATTCATGATGTTGTTGATGTTGATAATAGTTGCTATTGGTTGATTATTTGATTTGTTTGCTCGAATATCATGAATTGGATGAAAATTGGCTATGATTTTGTGCGTCGACGTTATTTTCAGGTTAAAAATTGTTGATAATTGTAGGATTTCATGAGTTACTCAATTTCGAGTATTTTAATTATTGACGATGCTGAGATATTTTTTGATGCTTGGAAAGCGTTAAATCAGTGTTGATTTAATTCTTACAATTTATTTATGATTTTCAAGTGAGAATTCAAGTATCAGTGTTCCAATTTTACGCATCAAAGCGTTAAATTCCAATTAGCTTTCAGTGAACATTGACACTTGAAGCCATGATGTCCGAAATTAGAAAATACTTGTAAAATGTGATTTAATTCTCGGTTAGTTCACGGTTGGTTTTAATTCGGTAATTGTTGGACATTGATGTTGAGTTTTGTTGATTTTTAACCCGGAGTTTTGAGAATTTCATGAGTTACAATGGTGATGTCTGGTATCCGCAAGTGCGCATAATCATTGATTTAATCCTTGCACGAAGCATGTATGTTTTTGATTTGGCCTTTTCTTGTTGTCGATGTTGTACTGTGGTGATTCTAAATTGATTTTTCCGAGCATCTCACGAGTTGGAGTAGTGTTGTCTGATATTTGATTGTTGTGTTCCAACATTTGTTTGGAACTTGTTTCTTCATGATTAAAACTTAATTTGAGTTGTGATATGAATGCTTAACTTTGATTATTCTTTCTTGTTATTTCTCACTCATTTTCTGACTTGTGCAAGCATACAAAGACGGTCCAAGAGAGCGATTCATCACATTTTTACTTGTATTTAATCGATTAATTAATTCTCGATTATTCGATTAAATCCTTACCTCATTTCTTATTTGGCTAAGATTTATTTCTAGCGCACTTGAGCTTGGATTCTCATTTGTTTTGTCTGTGCTTGTGTTTTATATGTAGGATTTTTATTTGGCATTTGAATATTGCTTTACGCACCTTCCGCTTGTGATTTATTTTCACATTGACCATTTTTCGACATTCACCTCGTGCATGCGATTTCTGATTATTTTGTTTATTGATGAAGCTTTCGCAAAGATCTTTGGGTTTCTTGTGCTTTGCTAGAAAAGGCAACTGACTTTTGTTCATTTGGTACTTTTTCTCATTTATTTTACCGCACTGTCTTTCAATTTCTTTGCCATGAGAAGTAGAAATGGAGATGCATGGGCAGAAGACCTACCCCTATAGGCATTGCAAAACCACTTTTGTGGCATATATTAATTTGTCTAAAGTCATACCTCATAGGCCATGTCTTTGTGTGATTTGTTTGGTTTGTTTCCCCTCCCCTTTTACTTTGTGCTTGCAATCAAGTCAATAAAAGTGGAAGGAGGGCTTGCAATCAGCCTCCATATTCCAAGTCCCTTGGTCATTCTTAGCTCGTGTTACACGTTGATGCTTCGAATCGTGCTTCTTCTTGTCCTTGAGTCAATAAAAGTGGAAGGAGGAATCGCAATTGTCCCCCACATTTTTGTTCGTTTCAACGATACTTAGCTCGCGTTCTTAAACATTGATGCGTCGAGTCTTTACTCAATTTGTGATTAAGCTATTCTAGTGGAAGGAGAGTCTTTTGACTCCCACGCAGAAATCCATCTTGGATTATTCTTTTTGCTAAGATCACACTTGATTTGATTTGTTTGACATTGCTTGTTAGCACCTTTTGTTTGTGGACACTTCCTCGTACACTATGCCATGTTCCCATAGGATTTCTCGATTCAATCTTAGGAAACAAATTGAGATAGACCTTAGTTTTGTAAACCATGCATGCTAACAATTGGTAGAAGTTTCCCTTTTAACCTTAACCTCATGTCCATCATTGTATGATAATATTAGGGCTATTTAGTCTCCCTTAGACTTTTTCTTCCCCCCTTTGCATGTTTAAAACTAAAACCTTCCTTTATCTTTATCAAACTCTCAAAATATTTAACAATAAAGATGCAACCATATATCACAAGCCTTAAGCACATGTGAAGCACTTTGGGAAAGAGACATCTGACTCGACCATCCAAAGCCTCTCATGTCATAATCTTTAACATTGTTCAAACCCCCAAATCCATTTTCTAGGTAAAAACACCAACCAATTCAAACTCTTTTGCCTTTAGGCCGTCTTCAGGCTTTTCTTTGAAAACATTTTCATAAAAGGATGTGTTATTTCCTCTACATGCAAAGGACACGTAAGTCCCCAAAGGTCACGTTGCATATGTCAACTGCTAGAGTGTGAATGTAACATTATCCGCCTAAAAAACATGAACATATCAATATTTTCTAGAAGAACTATGAGTGCCTTGATTCCTTATTGCACAAAGGGGTACGTAGGCACAAAAGATTCATAATCGCGACGGGCGCAACGAATAATTTTTTTCTTTGTACATACTTTGCATACATGCATTTTCCCTTATCATTAGGCTTTTAGACATAGAAAGTAAAAACACACCAAGGATGTGAGGGGTGCTAATACCTTTCCCTTGCATAATCGACTTCCGTACACTTTCTCTTGGTCGCGAGACCTCGATCCATTTTGCTTCTCAAGTTTGCTCGATGCTTTCATTTCCCTTTTTATGGGATAAAAACGTTTGATAGCGACTTCATTGCACTTTGAGATGTTGATTTTCTCAAGTTGGTTGCTTCAAGGGTCATACAAGAATTGTCGCCTAAAGACACAAATCAAATTCAAATGATATGAGGATGCGAATTAAGCTCATGTAACACAAAGGCATGATTTTCAATCAGTCTACCAAGATTTAAATTTACAATATGCGACTGTCGCACCCCAAAATTTCCCCTCCGTTTCATCCCATCGTTTTCAAAAAATGTATCTGTTGATTATGATTTCAGAGGAATTCTTACTGAGAATGTTTCATGGAAAAAGTTGTGACCGATTCATTTTATATTCCAGAGGTTTCGAATGACTTCGATTTTTTCTCGCGCAAAAGGGTTGTTTGGAATTATGGGTCAGAAAAAGGAGTATTTGTTTTAGAACTTGAATTCAAAAATAATCATTTGAGAATTTAAATTTTAAAAGAAATTATTCCTTTTTCTTATTCGCCAGATAGAAACACCATTTTCACTGTATAAAGTTGCTAGCCCAAGATAATTATTGGATGCTTCGAGGAAAATACACAAAAAGGAAGAGTACTGTGTTCTGTGGAATTTGGTTTTGTTTATGGCGGGGAAGCATTACGAAGAATTCGTTCACAACAAGAAGAGATTAGAATTATAATTCAAGTTTGAGCATGTTTTATATCAAGTTGATATTACAAAAGATTCAGGTTTGGAATACAAATTTCGCAAGAGAAATCGGAACTATAGTTCGAATTTGAATACTTTTCTTATATCAAATTGATATGATAAAAATATTTAAGTTTTATAAGTAATTGGAATTTATTAATTTCGGAACTTTATCCGTTATTACATAATATTCTAATTTTTGTTTTACAAATACAGAAGTCCTAATTCTATCCTAATCCTACCATATTGCTACAATCTTCTAAGGCCTATTTTTGGTTTGAGCGAGCTATTTGGCTTCCTCCGAATTTCTTCATACCGAGCATCCTTCTTTCATGTGTCGTTTGTCATCCGAAACAACAAAAGAAATGCAATCAATAGCAATAGAATAAACGCATGTGAAACCAAAGGAATCATTTTTTCGGCTCATCATGAGGGTAGTGTTGAGGAATCAGGTAAGGGTTATTTGTTTCAAAAGCCTCAGAACCGAAGTTCCTTCATCGGCCATTACCGCTACCTCCTTTGCAAATCACAAAAACGTTCGTTGTTGGTTCACAAAGGGAGGTGTAACTTGAAATCAAGAAGCATCACTTTTCCAAAGGAACACAACAAAGGTCAATAAGTTCCAAAGAAATCAACTCAAAAAAAATAACAAGCTATGTTTCAACAGCAAAACCGAAGCATTTTACCCATAAATACATGGTTATCATCATTGGGTAATTTTGTTTTTATCCAACAGACAGCAGAGACAAGGGACAAAGAGAGGAGAGAAGTTTGGTTATCGCTAGCGTAAGTAAGGTCAAGACAAGAAGCATAACATGTACCAAGAGGAAATTTTATTTCACCCAAACACCGATTTTTACCAAGCGGTTTCATGTACAAAAAGAGAATAGAAAAGAAAACAACACGTAAAGTATAGTGAAAGAGGAAAAGTGAGTTTAATTGCAAGCAACCATGCCACAGAACATACTTCCAATGAGGGACAATTGGAATTTGCATTAAAGTAATAAAAAAGCCAGTTTTGAGTAGGAATCAAGAGGAGCTCTGTTCAGATTTTTATCACTTATTGAAGTAAGGATCAAAAAAGAAGAGATTGGCTTCAGATGGGTAAACCAACATCAGAAAATGTGAAAACATAGCAGCAGAGGGGTAATAGGGACAGCCTCAAGTTCAAAAGAAAGGATACCAATCAGTTCAAAAGGAGGGACCAGCATAACATCTGTTAAATACACCAGTTCAAGAATCAAAAAAACCAGATAGTATCAGTTCAGTTAAAAGAAGGATTCCAAAAGAAAAACAGTTTCAAATCCATCGACCAACATGCATCTGTTCTAAGTTCAAAACACGATAAGCCAAACCCTCAACCAGAAACAAGAAAACCGTTTTTCGTTCCAAACCCATCAACATCCAAAATCGTATCAACCAAAAACCAGTTCAAACCAAACAACCCTAACATTAATCATCATTTTCCTAAGAACTTAACCCTTCAGAGAGAAAGAAGAATAGGAAAAGAGGCAGAGAAAAGGAGCGATCTCACCGGTTTGGGCTCAGGAGCGGCGTCTCTGCAGTGTCATCATCGCCGCCGTAGCAACTAGAGCCGTTAGGTTTCCAAACCCTTTTTCAATTTCGGTCAAACCTGCAAAATCCAGAAATCGAATCATAATCAGAAACCAACATGCAAACAATGACGGTGAGAGAGACAGAAATCGTGACTCGTTGAGAGAGGATGTAAATCGCGACGGTGAGAGATGTAAATCGCGATGGAGAGAGAGAGAATCGCGCGAGAGAGAAGGAGTGATTTCGACGGCGAGAGAGATGAGGAGAGCGAGGGTCAAGGAAAACCTGGCATAACATGCATCGAAGAAGATAACCCGTGTGGATACAAACTCAATCCTGTTGTCTTTTCTGCTTTATTTCCATCCAATTTTTATTTAGTCTATTAAATAAACTTTTTTTATTTTGTTTTAGGAATAGTTTAGTTAATAAATTTTTTTAGTTAGTTTAAGATTAAATAAGTTTTTTATTATTTATTTGGTTTAGGAATAGTTTAGTTAAAGTTTTTTAATTAGTTTAGGAATAATTTAAAATAAAATAAGTTTTCTGTTGGTTTAGGAGTAGATTAGTATAATCTAACTCTTATTACTACTAATAACTATTATTACTAATACATTTTTATAACTATCACTATTATTACTAATTTCATTATTATTATTATCTTATTATTACTAACCATTATTATCATTATTAGTATCTATTATTATTATTATTATTAACATCATTTTTATTATTACTTTTGTACTGTTATTATATTATCATCATTGCTACTATTATTTTAAACTTTTAACAACCATTATTATTATTATTTATTATTATTAGTAACAAAATTCATTTTTCCTAACCCATAGTTATTATTATCATCCATAAACCCATAAAATATTTAATAACATCCAAAATACCAAAATGCTATTAATATTGGGAAGATTTTATTATTAGGAACTTTTAGCACTCTTTTCCTTTTTTCCTATTTGTATCCCCATTTGTAAATTTGTACCCCATTCCCCACTTGTTGTAATAATTAGTAAATAATTTTATTGCTTTATTATTTAATTAGTCACAAAGCACAAACAAAATATTTTAAACTAATACTGTATGTAGTCATTTTAACCCTGAGTTGACAAAGCTTTGAGCGCCACAACGCCACACATCTGTGCACACACCACGCTTACTCTTGGGCTTACAATGAAACTTTAATTGATTAGTTAAATATTATTTAATTGTCTAATTAGGTTATTTAAAATTAATTAGTTTACCTAATTAATTTTATTTAAACTAATTACTTGATTAAGTTTCGTTTAATTAGTCGATTAAATTTATTTCGTGCATGCACCTACACCGTAATTTGTTTAAGCCACCTTGTATGGACTTTTAATTTATTTACCCGCTTTATTGAATGCTTGTATACAATTGCTTGTTCGTTTCCATTATCACACTTTAGTCCACCATGCTTAAGTAACTATAACCCGCATTTCCAAAAAACACTTTCGTAATTAAATTACAAACCTCGATCCAACGTCGAGTGCATTTTCTAAATTCTTTCATAAAGAAAACTCAAGTGTTTAAGCCATTGGATGCTAGACTAGTTGTTTAAACACTTGCAAAAAATGAACTTCAAATCTTTAATTCGTTGGATGCTAGACTAGCTACTTAAAGATTCTTAATAACGTGAACCTTGTTTCACTTCACTCTTTCATAAAAGAAAAACTTTTGGGATGATAGACAACTCGATGGGCATTGAGTTCATCTTTGTTTCTAGTATTTGAATCATAGGATGCTAGACTTATGGTTCGGTACTTTTCACCCGCATAAAAAACAATTCAACTCATTCAAATTCTTTTATCGCTCATATGCGATCGTAAAAAACTCTTTTCGGATAAAGGGGGTGTAATAGTCGTTTTAAATACGAACGAGGACTTAAGCTTTTCAAACAAACAAAACAAGCCCTAGTTCAAAGTATTTAAAATGACCAAGTGCACGATTTTTCTTATAAAATCAATACAACAAATTAAAACCTTTTTAAGAGGAACTACAGAGTTTTGACTTTCCCATTGCACAAGGGAATATGTAGGCCCGCGGTTCAAAAACCGTGTCAAACTCAAAATAATAACAAACAATTTCTTTTCCTTTTGGTATTCATAACTTAGCAATAAACACACACACAAATGCGTAGAATTAAATGGGTCCCATCGAGTACGATGGATGTAAGGGGTGCTAATACCTTCCCCTTACATAACCGACTCCCGATCCCACTTTTTGGTCACGTAGACCGCCTTATCCGCTTGTTTTGGGTTTTATCTATATTTTCCCTTTCCTTTTGGAATAAATAAAATTAGGTGGCGATTTCACTAGTTTTCGAGAATTAAAAGATTTTTGAAAATCATGTTGCTTCAGTTGGCGACTTCACTGGGGATTATTTTTAAAATTATTTTTGACTAAGCGAGTCAACCCTAATTTAATTCTTCGCTTGTGTGTTTACTATTCATTGCCCATTATTTCTTTATATCATGTTGATGTATTTTGATATTGGGGCATTTATTGGTTATGATTCATAGATAAGCCCAATACCCAGGCTTCTAGGAAACATAAGTTTAGAGTGGTTGAGTAGCTTTGGTCCATTGGACATCCGTGTTCCTTGGATCGACGTGAAGACCACAACTTAGAGTTGGTCTTTTTAAGGGAGTTATTGCATCGTACAATAGTGCGGGATGATAATTCTTGGACAAAGGGCCTATAACTCTAAGTATTAGGATGTCCAAAACAAAACCGACCGCTCAAAGGATCTTTGAGTATCCTCTTAAGAGCCGCTTCTTGGAGTATACTTTTGGAAGTATTATCCCCACATAGTCCGATCGTGTGGTGATAATATTTTTAAAAAGGGGATCTGAGACTCCGAGAAGCATTTAGCATAAAAACACTAGAACCAACCTTGTTTGGGGAATTGTTGGGTAGACGTCGAAACCATGTCCGACCGTCCTTTTAAACCCTTGTGCTGTTTGACTTTACATGTGATTTTGCGCATAACATCAATATGTATCGCATCACATTGCATTCATACATGCATTACCATCATACTGCATTCTTACATGCATCACCATCATATGGCATTCTTATATGTATTACCGTCATGTTGCGTTCTTACATGCATTACCATTACATTACATTTGTATGCATTACCATGCATTTCATTTTCACCAGAAAAACTCATTTCATCTCTTTTGTCCAGAAAACATCAAACTGTCTACTCGAAGCACGTTTAGAACTCCAAGGATGTCTCAGAAGGCTATAGACGAGCTTCAACATGGTCAGGAACTATTGAAGGCAGAAGTTAAGTACCTGAAGAGTCAGATGAGTCTGGTCATGGATCTCTTGCAAGTTGTGTTGAAAAGAGAATGCAATACCACACCAATCTCCGCAAGTTTGGTTGCTGCTCTATCATTTGATGTCTCCATGAATCAAGGACATCCACATGTGGCGAACTCTCCAGTTCGAAATTCTCCTACTGAGTATCATCCTCGGCCTTCACCTTCGAAGATTCCTCGACAACAGCAATTGCTTGCTCCCCAATCGAAGAAGAAGGATCCAAATCAGCGTATTAATCCGCATTATCGCCGATATGCTCAACAGGATATTCAACCAATCCCGATGTCGTATTCTCAACTATTGCCTTACTTGATTAAGGGTGGTGTTGTGATACTAAGGGAATTGAAGCCAGTACCAGGGGTTGCCAAAGCCTGGTTTAATGAGAAAGTTAAATGTGCGTTTCATGCTGACTCTGTAGGATACGAAACTGAGAATTGTTCGGCCTTCAAATGCACAGTTCAAGAGCTAATTGATGATAAGATTCTGTTTTTCAAACAGAATGGATCGAGCTTAGACATCTTGCTTGCAAGGTCTAATCATAGCAATTTTGAGGAGCTTCCAAAACTCATTGGGACAATTGCTTGCCAAAAGGAAGTTGAGACTTTGAAGAGTAGTGATGAAGTAGACCAGATGTTCACTTCAGAAAAGGTGGTAACCTTCAGCAAAGATATCTCAAGTTCTAGCAAAGGGAAGTCAGTTGCAACACCAATTCATTATCCTCCATTACCATCTTTCGAATCTTTGCATCAACAACTTTTGTCTGATCTTCCTCAAATTCAGAGTCGGAACTCTCAAAATCAAACTGTGCCTCGGAATAATTTGGAAAGAAGGAATGCTCCTCTTGATCCAATTCCAGTGACCTACAGTCAACTTCTGCCATATCTGGTTCAAAGTTCATTGGTGGTTCCCAAGTTTCTCAAGCCACCAAAGTTGTTCCCGCTTGGATATGATCATAATGCACGATGTGGATACCATGCTGGTACGGTAGGACACTCAACAGAGGATTGCAATCCTTACAAAGCCAAAGTTCAACAGTTGATTGACCAGAAGTACTTGACTCTTCGAGGGGGGAATCTGCTTGTGAATGGCAACCCCGTACTCAAGTGAACGCCAAGACCACAGAAATTCATCTGAATCAACAAGTCAAGACAGAGCTCAAGTCTCCTCAACAATGACAATCTTGTATTTCTTGTACTGCATTTTCATGTGTATCTTGTTTAATTGTTTAAACTTTGTTTGCATGTAGAAACTTGTTTGTTTTCATCTTAATGCAATGAGTATGTTTATCTTGAAGTAATTCATTCGTTGTCACTCAATCCATTCGTTATCACTCTTTAAATGATTTGCGAGCATTTTGATACCAACGTTACCGAATCTTTCGCCTAGGCAAAGATTGGAGGGAGGATGACGATAATTGAAAAAATGCTAGATCTCTGAATGTATGCTTTTGAGTAGAATCTGGCTGATGATGTACAGGCCTTGTTTCAAATCCCTAAACACCGGAGTTATAAGGGAGATAGACCCTCGTTAACCCCCGAGCCTTGAAGTAGGAGTTTTTCTTTCCAAAAACCTTCATTTTACCCCGGAGGTAGTGTTCGATTAATCGATTGGCGTTCAAAACTCGTCAAGAGAGGGTGCATTTAAGGATACAACAATGGCTATCCTTCAAAAGGTTGAGAAAGGTCAAAACCACAGTAGTCGACCTCCATCTATCAATAGTGTGCATCAAAGGAGAATGATACCATGTTGGGTATCTCTCGCACATCAGAAGGTCAACAGATGACGACACTACAATGGTTACCCTTCATCGACCCAAGGACTCAGACAGTCACCATCACTTCTAACAAATCAAAGGTTGTGCTAAGATCCGCGACTTGTTCAAAAAAGGATGAATAGAAAAAGATAAAAAGCCCGCTAAGTCGGAACTTAGTAATAAGTCGCTTAGGCAAAAGTCAGGTAAGATCCCGAAATGCAAAGGATTTTCAACAAAGAACAAGTTGTATGGTCAAGTACCAAAAGACAAAATATGAGTGACTGTCGTGTCCAAGAAACCTCGTATTGGTTCCTCAACCATCATAACTCCTCTCGAGAGATGAGTGCTCGTATCAAGATAGTTGAACTTAGGACTGAAGAACATCATGGAGAATGGGCGGGCACCAAATATTTTGAGCCTAAAAAAATCTTTTTTCTAAAAATCCCGTGAACCAGACCACGTTACAACCCTCAAAAGTCCTAATTGAAGCAAGGGTTAATTCAAAAGCATACGACGAAGAGATCGCGTTTACCTGACTCCTACAGTGTGTGCTAAGTATCTGTGTTGGTATCATATGCTCGTCTTATCTTTCAAAAAGAAATTTTCAGTGTTGCACTCCAAAAGTGTTTCACTCACAAAAAAAAAATCATCACGTTTTTCATACAAAACTTCAAGACGCATAAATGTTGCATTATAATTGTCACAATAAACATTCTTCTACATGTAAAACAATTGTTTGACATTGAAGAAGTTCTCATAATGAACGTCAGTGAAGAGTTTAACTTTGTCCTAAGAAGAGAAACTTGATTTTTCTACTGAGTTAGCAGTTATTTGTAACAAGGGGCAGGACGTCTAAGGACTCCTTTGAGCATATCACAAGTTGTCTTCTCAAGATTCTGTTAATTTGGGGGCAATCAAATCGAAATTCAGCTCCTCGAATTTCTGCCAATCCGGGGGCAAATCCTTAAAGAGCAATCAGCAGTTGATTTAGTCCTTCTCAAAAGAGCAGTTAGCCTGAGACAACAGTTATTCCATGTTCCAGTCAACTTGAAGCAATCACCTCGAGACATGGGAGTCTCTCTAAGGCTATAAAGTGGGGGCATTTCACTCCAATCTGTGCAGAACTAATCGAAGCAAATACTTCGACACGTTGGAGCCTTAAAAAAAAAAGGAGTTCTTATTGCATCAAGTTAGTTGCTCACATGTTGTTGATCTGAAGTAGTTACTTCGAAGCCCTCTTAATTGGAGCAAGTGTTCGTTCAAGAATCAATCAGCCTGAAGCGATTACTTCAAGACATAGAAGTCTTTCCAAGACTCATTCTAAAGCAAGCTCGCTGAAAAAATTCATCTGAAGCAACTACTTCGAGACGTTGGAGTCTCTCCAATGTTCATCTTGGGGCAAGTCGACCATTTATGCAAAGTCCGTCACTCTGAGGTTCAATAAATCTAAGGAGGTTATTTTGAGATGCAGAAACACCTCCAAAGCTCCTATCGAGGCATGATATTCCCATATCAGAATATCCGGTTCCTTTCAGATGCTGGTGATCGAAAGTATTCGTACAGTGCAGGCACCTTTGCGGAAAGATTTCTAGAAGGTCTAACAGACCGGGGCAGGTTGAGATTCTGAAGTCGATATATCTCTTAAATGCAAAAATCTAATGCAGCTGCATTCCCACGCATGGGGCACGTCTTTAATCATCATTATCTGATCAATTCAGAAGTTTGCTATTCTTCTTTCTACAAGAATTAGCGTTGCAGCCCTTCCAGCGGCGATTCAACCTTTGGAGCTTGGTCAATCATCTTGTTGCGCCATGTTCTTTTATCCTCCGGATTAACGGTGTCGAGGATTCAGTTTGATAGCCAGTGTATTAACCAGTATATTCATGCATTCATTCATGCATTCATATCATATACTACATAGCACATTCATTCATAAACCTCAGCCAAGACTCGGGTTATTCCAAGATCGGTTAGTGATTCTTCTCAACAGAATCATAATTTGAAGACTATTTTGAATGACAAATTTAGTTCTTCTGATCACAAGTTTGATGGCTTGACCATAATTGGTCTACAACAATGACGATTCTCAAATCGAATCTATTCCAGAGTGATTGGGTTTCCCCAAGCGAAATCTTGTATCAAATAGAACTTCTTTATAGAGCTTCTTTTAAAAGTACACCATTAAAAGCAGAAGACTTTTCTCAGATGACAATCTAGCTTTTCTCCCCAGTGCCAGGAGAATGCTTGTGCGAAAGACAATCGACAATAGTGTCAATTCTCCAATGAAGTCTCTTCCCCAGAGAATCGATCGATCATCCCCAGTGAACTCTTATGACATCGAGATCGTTCAATTGGATTCCCCAGTGATATATTCCTTCTCCCAACAGTCGGGAAATCATGCACCATTTGCATTAAAAAAAAAAATCAAATCATATCATGCATATCATACTCATGCATATCATGCCCATGCATTAGCTTCGGCTATCTGTTTTGCAGGTTTTTCAACTGAAACTGTAAATATCCTCGTAAGGATCAAATTGAAGGATTAGTTCTCAGACGACAAAATTATCCTCTATTCTCCGACACAAGTGATATACTTGTATGGATCTCAACAACTGATGTTTTCTCCAATCGAGATTTCTTCCCCAGCAAAACGGTTGTCTCTTTCAGATAGACTCTAATGTCAACAAATTTTTCAACCGGGAATCCCCAGTGATTTTTCCACATGGTTTTCTTACGAAGTTTCTCCAGCGAAGCTTATTTCTCTCCCCAAGTGAATCTCCTTCAGAAAGGATTACTACAATATCATTCTTGGTATTTTTAAAGATTTCTTTCAGACAAGAATCTTCACAACAATTTCTACTGGCAGCGAATTCCGCATTTTGTTCTTTGAAATTCCTTTAAAATTACATCAAACTTCTGGTGCGTTTATTTCCCCAGTAAGTTATCAACTACTCAACAATAAATATCCACCCGGCGGGATGTTTATTCAAATCTCAGGATATTTCTCCAACTCAGACGTTGATCTACATATCTACTTGCTGCAACGCATTGCCCATACAATATCAGCGAATTGAAGCTCATTACCCTAGAAGTTTTTCACCACAGCATCGAATCGATTCTTCTATCAGCGGTAAAGCTATCTCGCATACAAATTGAAGATCTTGTCAACTCGTGTTGTTCAACATGTCCGTACATGTTCGGAAGATCTCTCATCGGAAATGTCAAGCAAGATTTACCGACTTCATAAACATCTATATCACGCGGTGTCTTTGGATATTGTTTTGTTTATCCCCGAGAATTGTACTCGGTGCGCTCGATATTGTTCTCGGGTAACTCGAAGTTATACGGTCAAAGACATTGACATGCCATGGCTCCTCGCACTTTCGTGCACCAACAATTCCGATATTGTTCTAAGCCATCTAGTCAGGGAACTCTTTGTTAAGTTCTCAATCATGTCAATCAGGGAACTCTTTGTTAAGTTCCCAATCGTGTCATTTCAATTCTGTTTAAGGTCTCCAGGTATTCCTTAGTTTTCAGAGAACTCTTTGTTAAGTTCTCAATCTTGTCAATCAGAGAACTCTTTGTTAAGTTCTCAATCATGTCATTTCAATTCTGTTTAAGGTCTCCAGGTATTCCTTAGTTTTCAGAGAACTCTTTGTTAAGTTCTCAATCATGTCTTTTTTCAATATATTGTTTTTCTTTTCGCTTGAGAAGGTCGTTTCTCTTCTCATAGCATTTTCATTCAAATTGTCGTCAAAGTCATTTCGGTTTCACGGTTATCCCCAGTGTTGTTAAAATCTCCTAATTGGGCACTATTATGTTAAAGCATTCCGTTGATGCTTAGCAAGTTTTCTCTTCAAGTGTTGTTCCTTGACTCCGTAGTCAAGATATGTTATCTGTTTTCTTTTGTGGCATTGGTTTCCCGTGTAGGGCAAATTTTCGGGGTTCTCTGGTATTCAATCCTCTTCTACCTTGAACGTTCGAAAGCCGTCGATCTTTCTCACTTACCAGGTTTAAGATGATTGAATAGGGGCAACTGTCGCACCCCAAAATTTCCCCTCCGTTTCATCCCATCGTTTTCAAAAAATGTATCTGTTGATTATGATTTCAGAGGAATTCTTACTGAGAATGTTTCATGGAAAAAGTTGTGACCGATTCATTTTATATTCCAGAGGTTTCGAATGACTTCGATTTTTTCTCGCGCAAAAGGGTTGTTTGGAATTATGGGTCAGAAAAAGGAGTATTTGTTTTAGAACTTGAATTCAAAAATAATCATTTGAGAATTTAAATTTTAAAAGAAATTATTCCTTTTTCTTATTCGCGATAGAAACACCATTTTCATCATAAAGTTGCTAGCCCAAGATAATTATTGGATGCTTGAGGAAAATACACAAAAAGGAAGAGTATGTGTTCGTGGAATTTGGTTTTATTTATGGGAAGCATTACGAAGAATTGTTCACAACAAGAAGAGATTAGAATTATAATTCAAGTTTGAGCATGTTTTATATCAAGTTGATATTACAAAAGATTCAGGTTTGGAATACAAATTTCGCAAGAGAAATCGGAACTATAGTTCGAATTTGAATACTTTTCTTATATCAAATTGATATGATAAAAATATTTAAGTTTTATAAGTAATTGGAATTTATTAATTTCGGAACTTTATCCGTTATTACATGATATTCTAATTTTTGTTTTACAAATACAGAAGTCCTAATTCTATCCTAATCCTACCATATTGCTACAATCTTCTAAGGCCTATTTTTGGTTTGAGCGAGCTATTTGGCTTCCTCCGAATTTCTTCATACCCGAGCATCCTTCTTTCATGCTGTCCGTTTGTCATCTGAAACAACAAAAAGAAATGCAATCAATAGCAATAGAATAAACTGCATGTGAAAACCAAAGGAATCATTTTTTTCGGGCTCATCATGCGGGTAGTGTTGAGGAATCAGGTAAGGGTTATTTGTTTCAAAAGCCTCAGAACCGAAGTTCCTTCATCGGCCATTACCGCTACCTCCTTTGCAAATCACAACAACGTTCGTTGTTGGTTCACAAAGGGAGGTGTAACTTGGAAATCAAGAAGCATCACTTTTCCAAAGGAACACAGCCCAACAGTGTCAATAAGTTCCAAAGAAATCAACTCAGTTCAAAAAAATAACAAGCTATGTTTCAACAGGCAAAACCAGAAGCATTTTTACCCATAAATACATGGTTATCATCATTGGGTAATTTTGTTTTATCCAAGACAGCGAGACAAGGGACAAAGAGAGGAGAGAAGTTTGGTTATCGCTAGCGTAAGGTCAAGACAACAAAGAAGCATAACAGACAGCCAAGAGGAAATTTTATTTCACCCAAACACTGATTTTTACCCAAGCAGCAGTTTCATGTACAAAAAGAGAATAGAGCAGCAAAAACAACACAGAAAGTATAGCTGAAAGAGGAAAAGTGAGTTTAATTGCAAGCAACCATGCCACAGAACATACTTCCAATGAGGGACAATTGGAATTTGCATTAAAGTAATAAAAAAGCCAGTTTTGAGTAGGAATCAAGAGGAGCTCTGTTCAGATTTTTATCACTTATTGAAGTAAGGATCAAAAAAGAAGAGATTGGCTTCAGATGGGTAAACCAACATCAGAAAATGTGAAAACATAGCAGCAGAGGGGTAATAGGGACAGCCTCAAGTTCAAAAGAAAGGATACCAATCAGTTCAAAAGGAGGGACCAGCATAGCATCTGTTAAATACACCAGTTCAAGAATAAAAAAAACCAGATAGTATCAGTTTAGTTAAAAGAAGGATTCCAAAAGAAAAACAGTTTCAAATCCATCGACCAACATGCATCTATTCTAAGTTCAAAACACGATAAGCCAAACCCTCAACCAGAAACAAGAAAACCGTTTTTCGTTCCAAACCCATCAACATCCAAAATCGTATCAACCAAAAACCAGTTCAAACCAAACAACCCTAACATTAATCATCATTTTCCTAAGAACTTAACCCTTCAGAGAGAAAGAAGAATAGGAAAAGAGGCAGAGAAAAGGAGCGATCTCACCGGTTTGGGATCAGGAGCGGCGTCTCTGCCGTGTCATCATCGCCGCCGTAGCAACTAGAGCCGTTAGGTTTCCAAACCCTTTTTCAATTTCGGTCAAACCTGCAAAATCCAGAAATCGAATCATAATCAGAAACCAACATGCAAACAATGACGGTGAGAGAGACAGAAATCGTGACTCGTTGAGAGAGGGACAGAAATCGCGGCGATGGTGAGAGAGAGAGAATCGCGGCGACGGCGAGAGAGAAGGAGTGATTTCCGGCGACGGCGAGAGAGATGAGGAGAGCGCCGATGAGGGTTAGAAGGAAAACCCAGAAGCATAACATGCATCGAAGAAGATAACCCGTGTGGATACAAACTCAATCCTGTTGTCTTTTCTGCTTTATTTCCATCCAATTTTTATTTAGTCTATTAAATAAACTTTTTTTATTTTGTTTTAGGAATAGTTTAGTTAATAAATTTTTTTAGTTAGTTTAAGATTAAATAAGTTTTTTATTATTTATTTGGTTTAGGAATAGTTTAGTTAAAGTTTTTTAATTAGTTTAGGAATAATTTAAAATAAAATAAGTTTTCTGTTGGTTTAGGAGTAGATTAGTATAATCTAACTCTTATTACTACTAATAACTATTATTACTAATACATTTTTATAACTATCACTATTATTACTAATTTCATTATTATTATTATCTTATTATTACTAACCATTATTATCATTATTAGTATCTATTATTATTATTATTAACATCATTTTTATTATTACTTTTGTACTGTTATTATATTATCATCATTGCTACTATTATTTTAAACTTTTAACAACCATTATTATTATTATTTATTATTATTAGTAACAAAATTCATTTTTTCCTAACCCATAGTTATTATTATCATCCATAAACCCATAAAATATTTAATAACATCCAAAAATACCAAAAATGCTATTAATATTGGGAAGATTTTATTATTAGGAACTTTTTAGCACTCTTTTCCTTTTTTTCCTATTTGTATCCCCCATTTGTAAATTTGTATCCCCATTCCCCACTTGTTGTAATAATTAGTAAATAATTTTATTGCTTTATTATTTAATTAGTCACAAAGCACAAACAAAATATTTTTAAACTAATACTCGTGCGAGTCATTTTTAACCCTGAGTTGACAAAGCTTTGAAGCGTCACAACGGCCACACATCTGTGCACACACCACGCTTACTCTTGGGCTTACAATGAAACTTTAATTGATTAGTTAAATATTATTTAATTGTCTAATTAGGTTATTTAAAATTAATTAGTTTACCTAATTAATTTTATTTAAACTAATTACTTGATTAAGTTTCGTTTAATTAGTCGATTAAATTTATTTCGTGCATGCACCTACACCGTAATTTGTTTAAGCCACCTTGTATGGACTTTTAATTTATTTACCCGCTTTATTGAATGCTTGTATACAATTGCTTGTTCGTTTCCATTATCACACTTTAGTCCACCATGCTTAAGTAACTATAACCCGCATTTCCAAAAAACACTTTCGTAATTAAATTACAAACCTCGATCCAACGTCGAGTGCATTTTCTAAATTCTTTCATAAAGAAAACTCAAGTGTTTAAGCCATTGGATGCTAGACTAGTTGTTTAAACACTTGCAAAAAATGAACTTCAAATCTTTAATTCGTTGGATGCTAGACTAGCTACTTAAAGATTCTTAATAACGTGAACCTTGTTTCACTTCACTCTTTCATAAAAGAAAAACTTTTGGGATGATAGACAACTCGATGGGCATTGAGTTCATCTTTGTTTCTAGTATTTGAATCATAGGATGCTAGACTTATGGTTCGGTACTTTTCACCCGCATAAAAAACAATTCAACTCATTCAAATTCTTTTATCGCTCATATGCGATCGTAAAAAACTCTTTTCGGATAAAGGGGGTGTAATAGTCGTTTTAAATACGAACGAGGACTTAAGCTTTTCAAACAAACAAAACAAGCCCTAGTTCAAAGTATTTAAAATGACCAAGTGCACGATTTTTCTTATAAAATCAATACAACAAATTAAAACCTTTTTAAGAGGAACTACAGAGTTTTGACTTTCCCATTGCACAAGGGAATATGTAGGCCCGCGGTTCAAAAACCGTGTCAAACTCAAAATAATAACAAACAATTTCTTTTCCTTTTGGTATTCATAACTTAGCAATAAACACACACACAAATGCGTAGAATTAAATGGGTCCCATCGAGTACGATGGATGTAAGGGGTGCTAATACCTTCCCCTTACATAACCGACTCCCGATCCCACTTTTTGGTCACGTAGACCGCCTTATCCGCTTGTTTTGGGTTTTATCTATATTTTCCCTTTCCTTTTGGAATAAATAAAATTAGGTGGCGATTTCACTAGTTTTCGAGAATTAAAAGATTTTTGAAAATCATGTTGCTTCAGCGACGAAATTGAAAAGTCACAGCAACATGAATTAAACCACAAGTTTCTAGCACTAGGCGCGATCAGGGCAATCAAAATGGTACATAAAAGATAAACTCAATGAAAATGAAGGAGATAACGAATCATAACTTGCCAATCAACATAAATCGATGGTAGCATAATGTAGCGATAAAATAAAGTAACTTTAATGTGAAGGAATGCGATGTGAGGCTTCTATCATGAAACTTTAAATTTAATGAGACGTAACAACAAAGAAAACAACGTGATGCACACTTACTAGCATATTGGTAAGCACAAAAGGCGATCATTGCAATCGAATTGAAATTTCTAGCATATTGGTAATGCGTGATGCGCTTGTCACAAGTTAATAGAAAAGCAATACGAAAACTAAATAGCCCGCAAAAGTACAAATAGATTATGCACATATACAAAGTATCAAACAAATCGACAACAAACACACGTAACACATTTAGTTCAATTTCAATACAAAATAATGTAACAACAATGCACATATTCATAATATTTTGTCATCCACAAAAATTTAGTGCAGTCCACGCGTATAATACGAGCATAACCAATAAACAACATTATACAACAACATAAAGGACATAACGACATGAAATAAAATTAAAACTATTACCAACATATAGAAATGAATTGTGTTGTTGTTTCATTTTGATCAGAGCTTTCGGTGGTGACTTATTGAAGTTAGTTGTGAAAACGATGGAGTTATGAAGTTTGCAGTGGAGGACGATATCAGTATTTTGCAAATGCTGAAGGTTGGTGGTCATTTTCTTAGATCTGACGAAGTGGTTGTTAAAGTGAGGAGGGTGACTGAGAGTTTGGTCATAAGGTTGTCTTGACGGTAGAGTGTCGATTGAGAAGGTGAAAGCCGTGAGTCGAGATGTCAGTTTTGGCTGCCGGAGGAGAGGGCTTGCTAATCAATTTGAAGTTGTTACGGTGGTACGGTTTGTTGAGGTTTAGAAAATATGGTGTGAGAAGATAATAGATGAACTTACGATGGAGAAAAGTGTTGTAGTGGTTAATCGATTTGTGTCTCGGTTCACACGATAGATTCAGTGGTTATTCAGAGCATGGTTAAAAGGAGGTTTTGGTGGTAGAAAATGAAATGAGGAGTTGTTTTGGTGTTGTTGTATGGTGGTGTTATGGGTTTGGGTGAGGTTGTAAACATGATAGATTTTTGGTTGTGTGAAGTGGAAGATGGTCAGAAGTTATGTTGTAAGATGGAGATATGAAGTCCAAGGCGAGTTTGGATGGTAGTTATGGGATGTTGGTCGGAATATTAAGTTCACATGGTGGGAGAGATGAGCTTAATGGTGTAATGACGACCGTTTATGATGTTATGTACAGGGCCGGTCCTGGCTATTTAGAGGCCCAGAGGCCCAGAGCTAATAATAAAAATGGTCCCTAGTAAATAATATAATAAAATTGAAAAAGAAAAAAAATCAAATCAAGTAAAAGTATATATTATACTTACTTTTAAAATTGAAAAAGAAAAAGAAAACAAATCAAGTAAAAATATATATTATACTTAATTCATAGATTCTTTTGAAAAAAATAAAGATAGAAAATGCAAAAAAAAATTAAGATAAAAATACTATTGCAGATAAGGATCGAACTCACTACCTATAATATATGCCACGAAGTAGAAATCGATGGGACACATTACCTTATTTGTGTTTTATTTTGTTTTGTTTTTTAAATAAAATTTTGATGTTAAATATATATAAAGTCCAATACCAATTTTTGAGGCCCTGGGACATGGGCCTGGGTGACCTGGCCCAAGGTCGGTCCTAGTTATGTACGTTGAGGAAAATTGGTTGAAGAGGGAGGTTAAAGTATGGTGATGATTGTTGAACAAGAGAGATGAAGGTGATGATAATCGTATCCTTTGGATGTTACATGTTTTTTTATTAAGACTTTATTAATGAAATTGTGATTCAAATTTTAATGGACTATGAACTTCAAAATCAATTCAAATAACTTGGTTTAAACGAAGAAGTTTGAAAAACCATGACCTATAATGCACACAGATAAAACAAGCTCATATGATTTTCAAGATTCGCTCAACTGACTATGTATAGGAAATTTAACTTCAATAATGCATGAATTGATACGATAGAATGTGTTATGGAATGGACCAGCATTTGGTCCACTACTATTAAGGCCCAATCTAATGGATATAAGCACCCAAAGGACCATCTACTCATAACTGCTAGGGAAGTCCCCACGTGCGTGTTAGGGCCACGTGGCCAACAGTTACTTAATCGTCGCCATGCCCTCCGAGAATAACAGGTCAACCTTCCCTTGCATCTCAGAGCAGCAAACCAGGGAGGAGCCCACGTACTGGACTCCTTACACACGTAGCCCTAGCAGTCCCATAGTAGGCTTGGTTAAGCAGCCCACTAATTGGATCTTGGCCCAACGCTAGGGGTTATAAATACCCTTTCATTTGAGAGAGTCAAGTATTCTATTTTATTCATTCTCTTTACTTGCTCTCTCCTCTTTCCCTTTCTTACTTTGACAGGTATCCCCCCCATCTTTCTCCAACCGCAGCAGCTTGGGCCATCGAAGATCCTTCTGATCAGGTACGATCAGTGGAGCCGTCTGTGGGAATTCTTGTTTCCCCGTCTTTTTCATTCTAAGGCCAAAACATAAACTCTTCTTTGTCGTCATGACCGACCAAGCTGGTAACGCTAACAAGAACACTCATTTCCCCGACTTAGCCTAGGGACAGGCGCATAGATTCCTCCTCGACAGGCTCTCACTGGGAGACGCACACCATTAGCACGTCCCCGACCCTGCTGGTTTTCAAGAAATTCAGCTGCCCCTTAACGCGGATCCTACTGTCGCCGCCCTCTTCACGACCATCAACTAGACCAACCTCATGCTGTTCACCCTGGGGAATCGACTCAACATGATGGAAGGACCCCGCTGCTCACCGAGGAGGCACCGAAGGCCAGATTCGTGGTCTCATTCCCCGATAAGGCACCGCTCTCGGAATCCCCTACGGAGGACCAGAAGAGAGGACTCTCCCAGCCCTACCCGTCGACATAGGGGTCGAGGACCTGTCCCCGAGAGAAATCAACCCGAACAGCCCGCCAAGAAGCGAGCCCAATCTCGTCCCCTCAAAGAACGTCGAACAGAGGAAATAAAGAATACCAAGCCTCACGGAGGCGGAAACCCTTGACCAAAGGATCTGCCCCAGAAGCGTCGTCGTTAGGGGTGTTCATGGTTAGTTATTTTTCATAACCAAACCATAACCATTTTTAAACCATTTAAATGGTTTGGATTTATAACCAAAACCACATTTTAATCAAAACTGGTTATAAAACCGGTTATAAATTTGGTTATGGTTATATAACCGGATATTAAAGAAAAATCTAGTTTTATGAAAAAAAATTAAGAGAATATTTTTTTTAAAATTTTTAATATTAAAAAATTTAGATTTTGGATAATAACCGGATTATAACCGTATCCAAAAAAATTTAACCGGTTAATAACAATTTAATTATATCTGGATTATATGAATGGATATCCAAAACCATTAAACACTAAACTAGTTAATAACCATTCAATTATATCCGGATATTTCAGACGGATTTGGATTTAGTTATGGATTTGGTCCTCACAACTGGATATTTTGCACACCCCTAGTCATCGCCACCATCGCTCCCCATCTTGCTCCCCTGAGCATAGCGACGAGGAAGACCCCCACGGTCCTTTATCTGCCAGAACCATGGAGGTTCCCATCCCCAGGGGCATGGAAAAACCTCCCCAGTTCACAAGCTATGATGGAGTCAACGACCCCATCGACCACATCGACGGTTTCGAGGCAATGCTCCACTACCTCAACGTCGGGGGTCCTATCAAGTGTAGGTTGTTCCCCACCATGTTGGGTAAAACAGCCATGGACTGGTACAAAAGCTTGCCTCCTGGATCTATCCACTCTTGGAGGGACATGAAGACCCAGTTCACCAGCACCTTCACCGCCTCTCGCAGGCACCCGAAGACTGAAGCCTCTATAGAGGCCATTAGCTAGAGAAGTAAAGAAAATCTCAGAGAGTACATCGACCGCTTCAACAGGGAGGCCATCCAGGTCCCCTATGATGATCACAGGAAGAGGTATTTGCTCGAGAGGGGACTCCTCCCCGACACAAACTTCAGAAAAGCGTTCGGGATCGAGCCCCCGCTACCTTCGACGCCCTCCTCGACAAAGTCTGCACGCACATCACGTACGGAGAGAAGGAGGCAGCAAATCGCGCTCGAGAGTCGAGGAACCGTGGATCAACCAGTTCCTCTCGATATCTCGATGCCAGATAGCAAGAAGCCAAATCTTCCCGACACAGGGGAAAAGTGGAGGGAGGACAAGCCTCGGGACACCCGCGAGCATCGAGGCCCAACCGGGTGCTTTATAGAATACTCCTCGCTGATGACTTCCCGTGAGCGGATATTGGCCGAATGCTCGGCCGCATAATTCAAAGACGGTGGTGTCAAACGCCAAAAGCCTACACCCCCCAAGTCAAGGGCCGACTGGTCGAAGTACTGCCAGTACCACTGAAGCCATGGTCATCTCAACAAGGGTTGCGTCCATGTCAAGGAAGAAATCGAAACTATGATCAAGGATGGAAGACTCGGGAATTACAAGAGACCCTAGGCGTCTCGAGAGACCTGGGAATTCAAAGAGGTCGATGACGAAACCAAGGAACAGGGAGACACAAGCCCCTTTCAGATCGCCTACTCGGTGACCAGACTTGAGGACTTCAAATTCCCGGAGACCATGGATGAGGACCTTCCCCTATTCACCCACATCAGGTGGGAGAGGTTCCCCGCGAACATGGTTATATTCATCGGGGGGACATTAAATTTTAGATCAACTCTGCTAAAAGGAAGTTTGACGAGTTGATCAAGAAATCCCCAATCAACGAAGCCTCCCTCGAGTAGCTCCGAGGAAGGTCAAAACCAATCATATTCTACCTCGAGGAACTTCCTGGCGGAGCACCAAACTCCCACATCCCCCTCCTCGTCAAGGAAGATATGGAGAATTTTGAAGTGCATCGGATTCTGGTCGACGAAGGAAGCTCCGTCGACATGATGTACACTCACCTTTTCCACATCCTCCAACTTGACGAATCTCCCCTATCACCATACATGGGATTCGACTTGCAAAGATTCAACGGTTTGACCTCCATAACTTGGGGCTATGTTGAGCTCTTTGTCACCTTTGGCGAAGGCGTCACTGCTCGACAAGTCAAGGTGCACTTCTTGGCCCTAGACTGCCACTCGCTGTACAATGCGATCTTGGGGAGAAGCACCCCTGGCCGAGCTCACTGTCGTCCCCTCGACGGTCCACCTCAAGATGGAGTTCTACACCAAGAGGGGACGTCTGGCCACCATCTCCGTGGACATCAAAGCAGCCAGAAGGTGCCACAACACCGTAGCCAGATGACAAACCCTAGTGGACCCGGGACCCCAACAGGACGACGTGAGGGGCAGGCCAGACAATCTCCGCATCGAGCCTCCCTAGAATGACGAATCACAGGGCCCCAAGGTGGACTCAATCGACCTCGACACCAGATTCATGAAGAAAGTTGTCGAAGGTCAGAGTGGCAACCAAGATCCCCTCCGCCCGATCCCAGACAACGAGTTCAAAATCGTTCCTTTAGGAGAGGACCCCGACAAATGTGTGAAGATTGGAACAAGGCTCCTCGACCTGGCCAGAAAATAGCTCAAAACCTACCTTAGAGACAACGCAAACCTGTTCGTCTAGAGCGCCATGGGGATGCCCGGACTCGACCCTGAGCTTGCCTGTCATCAGGTAGAAATAGACCTGGCTGCTAAGGCCGTAGACAACGTAGGCGTAGATAGTCTCACGAAAACGTGGAGGCTGCTAAAAAAGCTGTAAAAGATCTCATAGAGGAAAATTTTATTTCCGAGGCCAAGTATTCAACTTGGATCTCAAATGTTGTACTCGTTAAAAAATGTAATTGAAAATGGAAGATGTGTGTTGACTATACTGATCTTAACCAGGCATGTCCCAAAGATGCTTTTCCTTTGCCTAACATAGATATGCTGGTCAACAACGCGGCCGACTATAAACTTTTGTCTTTTATGGATGCCTATTCAGGTTACAATCAAATCCCAATGGCGATGAGCGACAAACGTTGCACGACCTTCATGACGGTCTCGAGAAATTATTACTACAACTTAATGCCTTTCGGGCTAAAGAACGCAGATGCCACTTACCAAAGGATGATGAACAAAGTCTTCCGCGGTGAGATCGTAGACATGCCCGAGGTCTACATGGGCGACATGATCATAAAATCTTGCACAGAAACCGATCACACTGCACGTTTAAAGAAAGTGTTCGACCAGGCTCGGTGATACCGCATGCGGTTCAATCTGGAGAAATGCACTTTTAGAGTCAAGACGGGCAAGTTCCTAGGGTTCTACCTTACGGAATGCAGAATTGAGGCCAACCCAGACATGTGTCGGGCGTTCTCCAAATTACCCATGCCTAGCTCCAAGAAATCAATCCAAATCTTAAACGGCATGCTCATGTCGCTCTCCCGTTTCGTCGCAAAATCCACCCAACGTGCACTCCCTTTTTTCAAACTTCTACGAAAAGGTACGACCTTTGAATGGAACGAAGAATGCGAACAGGCTCTCCTCCATCTTAAACAGGTCATCTCCTAACCACCAGTATTATCACGGCCACAAAGCGAGGAACCTCTATTCCTATATCTGGCTATCTCAAACAAAGCCGTAAGCGCGGTCCTCATTCACGAAACGGAAGAAGGGCAGAAGCCTGTCTACTTCACGAGCAAAGCACTGCAGGGACCCGAAACCAGATATCAACAGATCGAAAAGGTAACCTTAGCCCTCATCATTACGGCCGGGAGACTTCGGTGTTACTTCTTGGCCCATACCATTATCATAAGGACCGTGCAACCTATAAAGCAACTCCTAGGCCGACCAAACATGGCCGGACGCATGCTTAAATGGTCCCTCGAACTCTCAAAATTTTACATCCAATACGAGGGTCGGAAAGCTCTAAAATCCCAAGCATTAGCTGATTTCATCGTTGAAATGACAACCCGCGAACTGTCTTCTAGCGGAGACAAAAAATGGACAATTTTCGTCGATGGAGCTTGGAGCTCGACGGGAATTGGTGCGAGCAACCTTCTCGAAAACGAAGAGGGGGTCATCATTGAGCATTTACTGAACCTCTCGTTCTCGACGTCAAACAATCAAGCTGAATATAAAGTGTTACTCACCGGGCTAAGGCTGGCCGAGGATCTAGGTGAATGAGAAATCCAAGTATTTACGAACTCCCAACTCGTCACATCGTAAGTCCTCAGTGAGTACCAGGCTAAAAACGATAATCTCATCGAGTACCTCAACCTAGTAAAGGAAAAAATGAAGAGCTTCAACTGGGCTGAAATTAAACACGTTCCCCGAGAGCAAAACACTCGAGCTGATATCCTGTCAAAACTTGCAAGCACCAAAAAGAAGGGCGGAAACAAATCCGTAATCCAAGAATCCCTTTCCCGACCGAGATTGAGAGCCCCCCTCAATTGCTCGACGTACACGCCATCAGCGACGCATACTGCTGGATGACTCTAGTATTCAACTACTTAACCAAGGGAGAACTGCCCACGGACAAGAAGGAAGCTACCTCTACCAAACGTATGGCATGCTCCTATATCGTCCTCGAGCAACGTTTGTACCGACGAGGGTTATCCATCCCCTCCTAAAGTGCATCGGGAGTCCAAAGTATTTGGCGTGTTGCACGAGATACACGAGGGCATCAAGCCTAGCACTTAGGTGAACGATCTCTCACCCGAAAAACATTACGGGCAGGATACTATTGACCCACTATGCAACAAGACGCTAAGGAACATGTAAAAAAATGCGACAAGTGCCAGCGCCATGCTGACATGCATATATCTCCACCCCACGAGCTCACCACCCTCACATCCCTTTGGCCTTTCAGCTGGTGGGAAATGGACATCCTCGGGCCCTTCACACAAGGCTCATACCAAAATAAATACCTCATCGTGGTCGTCGACTACTTCACGAAGTGGATAGAGGCCGAAGACCTCGCCAAGATCACGTCCTTTAACATCCTCTATTTCTACAAACGAAACATCCTCGTCCACTTCGGCATCCCGAAAGCACTTGTAACGGACAACATGACACAGTTCACCGACCAGAATTTTTGAAACTACGTCGCAAGGTTGGGTAAAAATTGACATTTAAAAATAATGATAATAATTTGATAGTGATTCGTTCGATAAAATGTCAGTTGTGTGAATGACTATGTAGCATTATTCTATTTGGTAAAATAAATATTTAATTTTATTGAAGTTAAAAATGCATTAATTAGTATTTTTAGTGATAATAAATAAATAGAATAGATAAAATATGTCTTAAATACAAAAAAAATTTTTTTTTTCCAGATGATGAACAATGTTGCATCATCTAATATACTTAGTCTCAAATGAATATTGTTCACATGATAATTATATTATTCAATTTGAAAATAAAGCATGAGTTTTTATAGGATTCATCTAATATTACGAATATCACTAATAACTATAAATATTTAAAAATATTTTTTTGATTAAGATAAAAAAAAGTAAAATGGTGATAGTGACCCGTGAAAATAGTAAATTTGAGTGATTTTAATTTTTCTCATTCATCAAATATGTGTTTAAATATAAGTCAAGATCATTTTTGTCAAATTATTTACATGGGTTTATTCTATTTATTTCTAACATTTATTTTATATTTATTTTAATTTAAAGTGATAATGATTTCTTGGTGAAAGTGATAATAATTCTTTAAGTTCTTAATATTTCAAATTATTTACATCTCTTATATTATTGTAATTGTAGTGGAAAAAATAGGGTGAAAACACATAAAAAAAATTAATCGAAAAGGGAATAATTAAATAAATCCTTTATTGAATTTAGTAATAATAGTTATTTAACTATAAATATGTAATTAAATAATAGAGGATTTGAACTCTTAACATATATAATACATTAGGGTCATGTAAGTGGAAGGAGTATAAAAAATAAAATATATGTGTCATACCCCAATTTTTGACCTAAGATACCACCTTACATTATTCACATATGCATCACTGCATCACTAACACTTTTAGAACAGGATAGATCGTGTTTATGCTCCTAAAGTCAAAGTTAGGGTTTTATCAAAATTTCATCTGTTCAAGATATGATCAATTAAGGGTTTGAGTCTCCACTCACCCCAATTGATCTATCTTAATCAATCATCAATATTTGATCTCCAAATTCCTAACTTTTTCTCATGATCTACCTTGAATCGACTAATTAGGGTTTTTGATCGAAGATAGTGAATCAATGACTTTCTGCTCAATGAATGACCTATTTGCTTGAAGGTTGATCTTAACATCTTCAATGCAACATCTTGACCTAATTTCTTGGTTCAAAACATTGCAAAATCCATGTTTCTTCATCAGACAAATTCTGAATCATCTGATGAAAATTCATCTGCTCAAAAAGTCAAACTTTGACTTTTGGTCAACTTTTTCAAGTCCAAACTTTTTCAATCATAAAATCATTTCAATTAATCCATCATGATCATAAAAAATCAAGAAATGTGAAAAAGTCAACAAAAAGTCAAAGTTGGAATTTTTTCTAACACTTAGAAAAATTTTCAAGTGTTAAGAAACATGGTTTTTCCTTACTTTCATGGCCATTTTTCACCAAGATCCATTTTGATTCAAGAAAAACTCAAAAGATGAAAGTTGTAGGTCTTGTTACAAGCTTTCTAAAATGTCCAAGAACTTGCAAAAAAAACTTTGTGTAGCTAGGGTTTTGAGTTTGAAATATAGAGCTCCAAAGCCATGGATTTCCAAAATCATGCATCAAAATTACAAGTCATTTTTGCAACTTTTCCTTCTAGAAGCCTAGTCACCATTAAGAGATAGGTTATAACTGATATATATCAGTTAGCAATGATTGAGAGAAGGATTGGATCAAGAAGAAATTTTAACAATGGTTAAAAAGTTAACCAAGTGCATTAAATGCAAAAGATTCTTTCTTGCCACTTAAGCCAAGTTGCAAGCTCTTTCAATTATAACCTTGCTTTGTCATTCAGAATTTTTGGCCTATAAATAGAGGTAATTTCTTCATTCAAAACTACCACAAAGCAATCATAATCCAAGCTTTCCTTCTTTCTTTCTTGATTTCCAAGTTTCAAAGTTCTAAGAAGGAGAATTTTGCAAGTTTCAAGTTTTGCAATTTCTGAGCAAACTTAGGCTTCAAATACTTTCTAATCATCATTAGAAAGTTGTTAGAATCCTCAAGCTAGCACAAAAACTAGCCAAACTCAGAAATCATTTTCAAACTTCATATATGCACATATGGAACCATAACTTACAAACTCTCAATCCACTTGTGCATCTTCCAAACTTTCACTTCAAACACCTTCTATACATCATATAGAAGTAATCCAAATCGTCATTCCATCACTGTAAACACAAACTCTCCAGATTCGATTCTCACTTCAAGTGGCTGTAACTGGATTTGGTCAAAACAATCCAGACCATTTTAAACCAAGGTAAGCATACCAACACCTTCCATAAACATCACTGAAGCTGTAGAAATCATCAAAATACCTTTGAAACACCTCCAGCAAGAAACACGACTTCAGTTTAAAGAGGTATAAACTTGAACTTTGAACTCTGTGATTTCTAACTTTTAGTTCAAAAAAGGCTTGGCCATTTTGTTTCTGCACTATCACTGAGTAATAACCCTCAACCAATTGCTTAAAATTATGCTCATACATGATTTCATAATAAAAAATTAGAATTAGGGTTCTTCGTGTTCATACGAAAATTAATGATTCTATGCTTAAAATAAATGAAATTAAATGTCATAATCATGTTCCTGGTAAAAATCCGAGCAAGTTTGATGTTTGGATCATTTGATTTCACTGAGAAATGAAGAATGCATGGAACTAGAATTTGGAGGTTGAAGAAGACGTTGCTGCGCGTGTTTTCTAGTTTCCAGAAATTCAAAATTCTTTGTTTATGTTATATTTATTGGTTGTTGTTTTATAATCGGATGTAACAGCCACCCTAGTGGCAAGCCAACACGCACTTAGTCCTTTGCCTCACCTCAAGGCCCAGGGTTCCGAATCCCCCTGGGACCTTTTTTTTAAATAAAGAGCATCATCAGCTTCTGATGCTTGCTTCTCCAGAAGCGCTTCTAAGGCTCAACCCTCCAGAAGTACCCTCCAGAAGTACTTCTGATGCTTCTGCCTCTAGAAGATTTCAGCTTCTAAACTCTTCAAAAGCACTTCTAGTGCTTCTACCTCCAGAAGCATCAAGCTTCTACCTCCAGAAGCATCAAGTTTCTCACCCTCTAGAAGCATCAAGCTTCTAACACCCCCCAGAAGCAACGCGCTTCTCATTCATCTAGAAGCATCCAACTTTTAATCTCACTCTCCAGAAGCAATACACTTATGATTCTCCCAGAAGCAAAACGCTTCTCTCACTTCCAGAAGCAACCAACTTCTCATGCTCCCAGAAGCAGCGTACTTCTCATGCCTCCAGAAGCAGCATACTTCCACGCTCTCCAGAAGTAACACGCTCCTGGCTTCCTCCCGAAAGTAACACGTTTCTGACTTTTCCAGAAGCATCACGCTTCTAAGGCCCCCCAGAAGTATCATGCTTCTAATGCGTTCCAGAAGAAAAACGCTTCTAACGTCCTTCATAAGCAGCAAGCTTCTGACCCTAACCTTCTTCAGAAGCATCCAGCTTCTGACCCCCCCTTCCTTCAGAAGCAGCAAGCTTCTGATCCCTTCAGAACTCCAGCTTCTGAACTTTCTCAAAACTTCATTTTTCAAAACTCCTTTAAAACAAGGTGATTAAATGACAAGTCAAGTACATGGCTCAGTGGAAAACTCTTCACTTCTAAGCCTAATGTCCAAGGTTCAAACCTCCTTAGGACCAAAAACTCTTTTTTATCACTAGTTTTCTCAAGTTTTTTACAAACTTCAACATTTTCAAAAACTAATCAAAACTTCTCATTTTTATGATTATGTCAAAAAAATCCAAAAATATTTTCTTTTTGATTATATTTTTATTAGGTAAAAAATGAGACATTTTAAGTATTTTAAATACTTTTCAAAAATGTTTTCTTTCCAATTTTCAAACTTAAATCTTTTTCAAAACATCTTGTGAATATACTTCACTTTTCAAAATCATTTTCAAAACCTTTTCGAAAAACCTTTCAATAAACTTACACACCTTTTTTCCATGATCAATTAGATTTAAAGATAAACCAAACCAGGTTTCTCCTTGAATTTCTTAATTGATCATGGGCCTCCCTCACGGTGTAAGTCCCAACCCTCCTATGTACATATTCATTTCCTTGTACATAACAACCCTTTCGTCTACATATTCATTTCCTTGTACACATTCAATCATCTTTGTAAATATTCAAGCATAAACAAACTTCTTTCGTTTGTTTTCATCCGCTTGTTTATACACCGATTCCATTGGTATTAAGAGGAGCATTATTCCCGGTGAAACTATTTTTAAAACCAATAGGCCTCCCTCACGGTGTAAGTCCCAACCCTCTTATGTACATATTCATTTCCTTGTACATAACCACCCTTTCGTGTACATATTAATTTCCTTGTACACATTCAAACATCATTGTAAATATTCAAGCATAAACAAACTTCGTTCGTTTGTTTTCATCCGCTTGTTTATACACTGATTCCATTGGTATTAAGAGGAGCATTATTCCCGGTGAAACTTCTCTTAAACCAATGGGCCTCCCTTAAGGTGTAAGTCCCAAACCCTTATATTCAAGTTACACTTGCTTTAAATGCTTGTTTTATACACTTGTTTATATATTTCCTTCATAAACTCTTGTGAATACACATCACACACTTGTTCATATAACTGTTCAGTTATAACATAACAACTAGTCTAACAACTAGGTTCCTTTAGCCTCCTCTTAGACTTCGTATAAGATAACTCATTTATTGAGTTAGCCTCCTCTTAGGCTTCGTATAAGATAACTCATTTACTAAGTTAGCCTCCTCTTGGGCTTTGTACAAGATAACTCATTCATTGAGTTAGCCTCCTCTTGGGCTTTGTACAAGATAACTCATTTATTGAGTTAGCCTCCTCTTAGGCTTCATATAAGAAAACTCACCCGTTGAGTTTAGCCTTCTCTTAGGCTTCATATAAGACAACTCCCCTGTTGAGTTAGCCTCCTCTTGGGCTTCGTTCAAAAGAACTCCTCGTTGAGTTTAGTCTTTTCTTGGGCATCAAACAAGAAAGAGACCTGGAAATCTCTTAACAGCCTCCTATTGCGCTTCCAATACAAAGAATCACCCGCGATAGGATAGAACCTTGAGAGTATGATTTCTCGGTGAAATCACTCTTGAAATCCTAAGAGGATGATTTCCCGGTGAAACCACTCTTAAAGCCAAAGCCATCCATACCCTATAGCTTCCTCTTGAGCTTCATATAAGGATCCTCGATGACCCTCGGAATGCCTTCTCTTGGGCTTACAATACAAGGACCCTCGATGACCCTCGGAATGCCTCCTCTTGGGCTTACAATACAAGGACCCACAGGCTTCTTAAAAGCATCCCCCTAATCCACAATCAATTTCTCCTAGAGATTTAGACATTTATCATCTCTATGGAAGAAGTATCTCATCTATCACATCACATACAATCAAACATTTTTCAATCACACTCTTTTTCAAACAAAAACATCTTTTAATTGTAAATGGTAACGCTTGTACACTCAAGCAAAACACCAAAACTTACAATTAAAGATTCAATCATCTTTCAAACATCTTTCTTAACTCGTAAGTGGTAACGCTTATACACTCAAGCAAAACACCTAATACTTACGATGAAAGATTCAATCAATCAACCCTTCAAAATGTATGTGATGAAATAGATTAGATACATTTTTCATTAAGATGACATTTGTCTTTGTCTCTTAATAACAACCTTTGCTTCCACTAGCATAAGTGGGAACTACGATTGCTCTGACTTTCTCAACCTCCCTTTGAGAATACGTAGGCACAAGGTCTCATCCTTGGCGAGCATACTTCTTTCTCCCTCAAACCAAACAAAACCATAGATCCCTTAGATCCGAGCTACAAATGCTTTGATTCCCATTAAGGGATATGTATGCAGAAGATCCCAATGATCTTTGCGAGCACAATAATAACAAAAGTTAGGATCCTACATAACCTACCTTTCTTAAAATCCAAAGGAGAAACTTTCCCAAGAATAGAATAGCAAATTAAAACACACAAACATATAAAAAATATTCATATATATATATATATATATATATATATATATATATATATATATATATATATATATATATATATTTATGGTGCCACATCTTTTCCCTTTATATAACAAACCCCCTTGCCCAGATCTCTCCCCAATGCGTTGCGTCTAGTTTACGCTAGTCGCACCGAATATCATTATTTATTGAGGGTATTGCAGCTTTCCCCTTTTTCATCTCATTTTTCTTGTTTTGGAAATAATAAAGCTTGATGCTCGCGGCATCTTTAAAAACAAATCAAAAGAGTAAATCGTTTCGAGCCAGAGATTCGAATTCCGATTCGATTCCCTCGTTCGTCACTTTTTAACGCGAACAATATGTTACTTATTTCAAGAGACTAAGGAAAGAATTAGAGATTTTTTTTGAATTTTGTCCAGATATTCATTTGAATTAATTCCTAAAGGGTCAACTATAAATATTAGGCCTGGCCACACTATTAGTTTCTCAAAGGACTATACACACTTCTATCCACATACTTAATATCACACATTTTCAGTAGAAATTGATGAAAACTGCATCAAGCAATTAATATGTTTATGATATTAAGGAGATACTAAAGAGATTAAAATAAGTGACATGACAGGAAGAACTAATACCAGCTATTACCTAACTTGTCCAACTCAAATCATCACAAAATGCAGTATCCAATAGTATTCCAGAATTCAGTTTTAAATATGCCTGAGATTAATTAACTAAAGCATATCTAAAAACAATATCTACTCCATAATCATATCCTTATTTGATTTCACATATATAAAACTGCTAGTTTCGCTCGTGTGATTAAAAACAAACAATAAAAATTAAGCATACTCCTTTGACTTCAGTCACTTTAGCAAACTTGCTAAATTCCTCCGGATGTTCCTCACAATATTGCCTATCCTTCAACTTCGGTCTAAAACATATATATCACAAGTATTATAGAGTAATTGACATGTATAAATAATATTTGACATTGAGATAATAGAACATAATTAAATACCCAAATTCTTTGCTAACACTTTTAGCAGTTGCCATTGCAGTTCTTCCACCACCAAATTCTTTTCTGTTTTTTGCCCATATTCCAGGTAAAAAACTGATAATTGAGTAACATATCCATAGAGAATTAAGCCTTATATAAACTAGACCACTTGCAAGTTGCAACCATTTAGTAACAATTTAATCAGGAGCATAACAATCCAAATAGAGGGAGAAAATGAAGAAATTATATTTAGTAAGAAGCATAATTATGTTCTAAATATGCTTCGTAGCGGGAAGATGGAGACGGTGGGACTTACTGTGTGATAGAGAGACGACACGAGAGAAAACGTCTTTCTTGCCGTACGGAGAGAAAACGTTAATCTTTTTTTTGAAGAAAGAGTGAGAAGCATAAGAGGTTCCTCGTTTCTACTTTAGTTTCTGCCTGGACTAAGTTGTGTTTAGGAATCAGTTTTTGTTGTTTGGTTGGCACTTGGCTGGGCTTTTTTTTTTTAATAATATGGGCTTTAGCTTTTTTACAAAAGGATTATTTTTGGAAATTTTCTTTTTCCACCCTTATGGAAGTGAGACGCACATCTAAAATTTTAAAAATATTTTTGAGTTTATTCGGAATACATCTTTGAACGCACCAATTTTTTTTTACTAAATTTTAGTTTGGAGATGCAACTACGAATTTTTCTGAGGTTTATTCGTAGATACATCTTCGAACATATTCCTGAAGCCATTTTTCAATATTTCATTTAGATGATTTATTATTTAATCACTCAATGATATCACTGGGTGATTAAATAATAAAAAAGCATCTAAATGATTAAATATTGGTCACGAACAACTATTATTTATTATTGATAAACCGGGTGATGTTAAACCGGATGAAAAGAATCATGATGTTAAATTGGATGAAGTGAAGGATGATGTTAAACCGGTTCATGTCGAGATAGATGTTGGTCAACGTTTCATAAATGAACAGCTATTTACTGCTCATAAGCATATGCTTCAATGGGTCTGCATGGTAGCCAAGAATCCGAGGTTTGACATTGTAATCAAAGGTCCGATAATGGTTCAAATAGAAAAGAATCATTTGTAACCATGAGATATGAGAGAAGTGGCATGTATGTTCCCACAATTCAGAAGTTGAAACGTGATGACACCGAAACGAGAAAAGGTGATTTTCCATTTAAATTGCGTGGATATTTAATGTGATTTTTGGAATACATAACAATGCTTTACAAACAGAGATATTCGCTCATCCCATCTTATGTCGCCTTAAATCGGAGAAGAAGGAAATTATTTCGAACATGTCTTTAATCAGAGTGGTGCTGAAAAACATACTTACAAATTTGAAGCAGAAACAACCAGAAAGTGTTTCAAATATCAAGTCGGTATACAATGCGTGTTATCGAAACAACATGGCGATAAGGGGTTGTTGTACCCCAAAATTTACCCTATTCATTTTTTTTATAAATAATGGGCTAACACTTAATTAATAGGTGCATCGCATACATATCATTCATGCATTGATCATGGGTTCGAGATTTTTCAATCGTATGAATCTGTACAATTCTGAAGAAGAGGTTTGTTTCTCAAAAGTTGAATATTTGAGGTTCTCATCAAGGCCATTTCAATAAGCAAGCGTGTCCAGAAGCTTCTGATTATTATCTCGCGAGTTTTGGTATTCTGATCGTCTATCAGGTGGATGCTGATTACAATTTCAAACTGTGTTGTGGTCGGATATTTGAACCCGAACTGATTCTATGGCCTTCCGCGAGTTGTGAAGCAGTGGTTTATCGATCTACGCGATTTATCAGAAAATCAAGAACAAACACATAAAATGATATTTGAGCGCGTGTATCAAAAAGTCAACAAAAAGTCAAAGTTTGACCGGGTGGAATTTCGGGTCAAAATCGTGGTCAAAAGTTGACATTCGAGAAAATGCAGTCACTTGTTGAGAAAAATCGGAAGAATCGGGTGAGAATGAGGTTTCTTGCATCTTAAGTAATTTTAGACTTAGAAAAAATTTCTAAGTTTAAAGTACTTTATGTTCATGGAGCCATGTTGTCGCATCCGTATCTCACCCGCCTGTGGTCAGAAATTTGTGAATTGATAGTCGTTGGAAAGAGCATTCACTCGACTTTGTCACTGTGAAGATTTTTCCAAATGCCGGATTTCGAGTTATACAAGACCGAAATTTGAAGTTCATAACTTTTTAAGTTTTACACTTAGTAAAATTTTGAGTGTTTTTAATGTGTTCAAGTACTCGATTTGGAGGAAATTCCCACGTGTTTCGAGGCCGATTGAATTAAGTTCAACATCAAAGTTGTTCATTTAACGGCAATCTACAACTTTGTGAAGAAATCGAGTCCATTCGGAAACGGATAAAAATTACGAGCTCGAAGTTACGATTTATCATTCCTCAAATTTCAACACTTAGAAAAATTTGAAGTGTTTGTTTCTATGCTTTTCTGACAGCTTGGTCGATTATGTCATAGTTCGTGGCTCGAATCGAAAAATGCTCAACTGAAAAATTGTTCATTTCACGGCAACCTGAAACTTTGCTGAAGAAGTCAAATTCATTCGGGACTCGAATCGGAAGTTATAAAGCTCGGAAAATAAGAAAGCATTATGTTTGTTAAATTCGAGTATTTTTGTGCACATGTTCAGGGCTGTTTTCGTCAATGATTCGGTCGCCGCACGAAGAAATTCCGAACATGAAAGTTTGAGTTCGTAATTCCATCTACAAGTTCCGTTTAGAAACTTTTCCATTTCGGACGTCGGAGCTGGGAGATAAGGAACGCCGTAAGTGACAGCATGAAGTTGTTAAAATGCAAGACAGCACATGCATTTTTTTGCCATGGTCAAGACGCGTTTCATCGAACAGTTGGCGTACGCATGTTCAGAGCTGTTTCCTCGTTGATCCGATCGCCGCACGGAAAAATTCCGAACACGAAAGATGAAGTTTGCTGTGTCCTCTATAGGTTGCTTTTAGAAATTTTTTCATTTCGGACGTCGGAGCTGGGAGATACGAGTCGCCGTAAATGGTAACTTGAAGTTGGAAAATTGCCGCATGACATGCACCAATACTTGCCCAGCCAGCCATGCATTTCATCGAACGCTCATACGACAAACTTCAAACACTTTTTTCTCCGAGATTTAAGCTTCCTATGGATTTTTGTCCAACTACAAAATTGTTCTATGTCACGCGATCTTTCCAACAGTATCAAGTTCGAGTCGTCCGGTCGAATATCGGAGGAGTTACGGAGTGGCAAAGTAGTGTGCATGGATTGATTTAATAATCAGACATTTAGAAAAATTCTCAAGATAACGCGATCAGTTTCGATGTCGTAACTTCAGAGCTGATTTTAAGCATGTTACAGGCCTCGAATCAAAAAAGTCCGAACATGGAAATTGTTCACGGAAGTATACTCTACAATTTTGGTCTTCCGAATTTGTGTCAAAAACGCTTGCATTTGGAGTTATGAAGCCATGAAGTGAGCTGCTTGGCAAGGCGGAATCATAACAACTCCCCACGTTTTTTCTATTATCTCTCACACTCCATTTCTTCGACTGCCGCTGCTCTCTCTCTCTCATGCCATAACAGATCTCCACTGTAACTAACAACAAAAAAACCATCATTTTCTTTTTTTCTCTCCACCATAATCACAACAAACTCATACTTTTTTTCTCTCCTCTCATTTTTTTCGGTAACTAATGACTTCACTCTAATAACAACTACCTTCCATCTCTTCTTCTTCTTGGCTACAATCACCGCCCTCATCTCCTTCATCTTCATACAGCCACCTCTAGCATCCATTCTAACAACTCATTCTTCTTCTAACAACCTTCAACCATAACCGTAACAGAATTCCAAATCGACTCTCTCAACCATTTTGCTTCTTCTCTTTCTCAACCTTCAACTCCACCATCACCATTACAACACTCATTCTTGCTTTCTCTTCACCATCACTGATTCCCTCACTTCTTCTCCTTCTCACCTCCAAGCATCATCACCATTTTCTTATTATTATTCTTCTCCATAACCGAGAACTCTCGCTGCCATTTTCTTCCCCCTCACCAATCACTTTTCTCTCACCGCAACAGTTACAAACCTCCATTCACCGCTTTTTCCTCACCAAAGAACCACCTGCTAGCAACCTCTTATTTCGGTAACCTCCACCACTTTCTTCCATCACCATAGCAAACCTCATCCATAACAATCTTCTTCGATCTCATTCTAAAGAAAGATTCCAAGGAAAATTCACGCGAACACAGTTTACATACATAACAGATTCAACAAACTCGCATCCGAATCTTCTTATTCATCGCTCCTTCTTCGCAATAAGGTAATTCGGCGAGAATATCATCGGAGAAGACGGCGGCTGTGTATGCATTCTTCACACGATCGGTTGTTCAACTGTTGCCCTATGCGTGTTTGAATCCTGTTGATTCATGGTTTTCTTGTTATCCGATTGCTTCCCGATTCGCATCCTTCTTCGCCGAAATATCACGGCGTGTCGTGGCCGATCCGCTCTCGCCTCCAATCGATACAAGCTAGTCCGAAAATCTTGAACAAATATGTTGGAATTCTATAGCCATTCTTGAAGATTTGAAGCTTGTGTATAATCTTCTCGAAGCCTAAGCATACGCCAAGACGCTAATCTTGAGATCGATTTCGACGCGTTTGAGTGAGATTCAACGGAAAGTGAGGTCGGTCGGGATCCTGGTGAAGATTCAGTGGATAGGTTTCGCTTTTGTTCGTTTCCGGGTTTCGTCACCGGATGTCTGCAGACGGCGGTCTCCGTCCGGAGAAGAAGATACAACCGGCGAATTACCGTCGTGACCCATGCTAACCCAGTGTGTCCTCTTCCCATTAGCTCATGTGATTTTTCCCAATAGCCAGTCGGATATTGACACGTATCATTTCCATTTTATTTCAAAAATAATAAAATCTGATTCATTAAATTATATTTTGACCAATTGATAATATATACATGACATACATAAAAAACGTGACAGCATTATTATTATGAAAATCTGGACAAAAAAAATATAATACTATGCAATAAAAAAATGCATATGGACTTAGACCAAAAAAGAAAGGAAACGGGCTTAGTGCAATACTACTGGGCTTAAGGAAATGCTGATACACCTCCCGCATTAGGCCCACAGCGGCAATAACAACACAGATTAGTTCATTTAGGAATTCTGCTTCTCACCCCCCTGTTTCATGTACCATAATACTAACACCTAATCAATTTTGATTTCGATTTCGATTATTTCGACATGTAAAAAATACATAGAAAGCATATTCTGACATTTTAGGATATTAGAATATTATTGACATTTTTTCTAATATTTTTTATTAATTTCTTTTATTAATTCTAATTCATTTCTAAATAATACATTTACATGAATATTGGAATTATCATTTCGATTTGCATTCCTCACATGTTCATGCATTTTCACATGTATTAGAATATTGGAATTATCATTTCGATTTGCATTCCTCACATGTTCATGCATTTTTACATGTATTTGAACATTGGTTTTATCGATTTCGATTTGCATTCCTCACATGTTCATGCATTTTCACATGTATTTGAATATTGGAATTATCACTTCGATTTGCATTCCTTGCATGTTCATTCATCACTTTGATATGAGCATTGGTTTTATCGATTCGATTTGCATTCCTCGCGTGTTCATGCATCACTTTGATATGAGCACTGGTTTTATCGATTCGATTTGCATTCCTTGCATGTTCATTCATTACCTTGGTATGAGTATTGGTTTTATCGTTCGATTCGCATTCCTCGCATGTTCATTCACCGCTTTGCTATGGACATTGGTTTTATCGCTCGATTTGCATTCCATGCATATCCATCTGATTTCTCTTGCAGGTTTTGGTTGAGTTTGTGCACCCACGTGTGCACTATTCCTATCTTGTTTTGCTTGTATTATCCGTTCTTGCGGGCATTGTCGCGGATGCGTATCGACACGTATTCCGCTTGTATTGATGCTTTGAGCAATTCTCACCGGTTTACTTTTGTTGCATGGCTGCAGTACTTGAAGTATTCCAGATTATTTCGCTAGCTTGCGTGCTTCAGATTCTATATCCGTTCGGTACTTGCTACACTATTTATTGCATTCTCTTCTGACTTTTCCTAGATATCATGAGAAGTAGGGCTTTCTGACTTTCTTTTGCCATGAGAAGTAGGAATAGAGATGCATGAAGGGCTTCCGTGGTTGGAGCATGTTGGGAACCCTCGGTTTATTTAAAGACCCGTTTAGGGCAATTACATTTGCTAATTGTGTTTGGTTTGTTTTAAATCCTCCATCTGCATAGGGAGGTAGCTTTCAGTAAGTGTTTACATTTTATGCTTGCATAGGTCAGAGTGGTTAGGACGCCCGACGTGGTACCACTAAGCAAAGTCCCGCTTTTTATATTTCATGTCATCGAGTCATTGATATATGGGCAAGCGGAAGGTAGGGTCAGCAACGAACCCCCGCACAGTTCTAGTCCGTGTCAGCTCAGCACACGCGAATCGTGTTGCTTCCTTTATCGAGTCAAAGTGGCAAGAGTTCCCTATTCTGACTCTCCACGCTTTCCTGGGGTTCGCATTTACTGCAGAACTCGCATCATTTGCTCTTCAACAGGAATTGGATGTGTCGGCTCCTGGTTGACTCACGGTATGCTCGTTACTGTCGAGGCTATGGGACTTCCTCCTTTTCCTGCGCTTGTGTGTCATTTGTTTGTTTGCATTGCATTGTTTGCGTGCTTTTGCCAAAGCACTTGCTTGCTTCATCCCCTTGCATCCCTTGGTTCCACGACCAAGACGGATATAGGATAGCTTTCCCGTAGGGCTGCTCGGTTAGGATAGATTCTCGAGCCTAGACATTAGGATTTACATCCTTTGCATGTTGACATAGGTAGAGATTCCCTTACATTCTCAACCATAAGTCCGATCTTTGCATGACAACATTAGGGCTAGTACTAGTTAGTCTCCTTTTTGTTTTGCTAGTTCTTTTTGCATCCTTGCATGTAATTAAAACTAAAACTTGCTTTTCTTTTCTTTTCAAAAACAAAACACTTAATAATGGTTTAAACTCCTTTCTCAAGGTAAAAACAACCAACCAACACCAACTCTTTTCGCCTTTGCGCGCTTTCTTTCTTTTTGTGTTTAAAACCTTTTTATAAGTAAAAAACACAAAACACACCAAAACAAGTGAGCCGAACTACGACGCTCTGACTTTCCCATTGCACGCGGGAATACGTAGGCATCTTGTCACGGGGCTCGACCGAGCAAACTTTGTAAATACTTCCTTCTTTTCCCCGTGTTTTCTTTATTTTCCTTTCTTTCACATGCATTCTTCTTTTAGCGTACATGTATAGTAATTAAACAGTAAATAGATATAAACACACCCATTAGATAGAAAGTAGAAGTGGATACCGTAGAGTACTACGGGCGTGTAGGGTGCTAATACCTTCCCTTCGCGTAATAGATTCCCTTACCCTATCTCTCGGTCGCAAGACCGTGCCTTATCCCTTTTAGGTTTTCGCGATGCGTTTGCCTTTCTCCTTTTACGAGATAAAAAACGTTCGATGGCGACTTCATTGATACAGTTATCGGATGACGTTCAGCCGGTTGTTTCAGGGGTCCAAGATATGAAATACAACAATTTTTGAATCTTTTGGATGAAAACCACTATGTTTCTAGATAGACAATTTATGATGATAAAGTCATTGTTCGTGCCATATTCTTGACTCACCCCAAAAGTATTAAGTTATTTAACACATTTCCCACTGTCCTCATTATCGATTCAACGTATAATACCAACAAGTATAGGCATCCACTTTTTGAAATCGTCGGTGTTACTTCTACAGAAAAAACTTTTTCAGTGGAATTTGCATTTTTGAAATACGAAAAAGAGGTCAACATTACATATGCCTTGGAAATGTGCAATACTTTAATGAATCCTACGCATTACTTTGTCCATATCACATTACAAAAAATCTATGGAGTAGGCTCAAATTCGCGGTAGCCACCAAACAAATCAAGGGTGAGGATAGAAAAATGGTCAAACCTAGTGTGGTGCTAGAAAAATATTGGATGCAAAGACATTGATCCAAATATAACATTCTTTATTCATAGTTGGTTGGGTGTGTCTCTTGTTCGAGATTGAATTTCATCTTTAAAGAAGTGAAGCGAGCAAAACAAATAGGTACATATAAGGCCAAGTATGGATGTATACTTTGAAAGACTTACAATCTTCCATGTGCTTGTCTCATTGCAAAAAAATGAAGATTAACTCTTCGATACGTATGGATGAAGTGTATCGTCACTAAAAAATACTTTGGTTTGATGATGATAATATGCTGAAGGATGGTAAAGTAGGTATATCTAGACCGAGTGAGAAATAATCCAAGATAGATTTTTTAAGGTTGACGACACCATGAAATTGCACATCAAATAACAGCTGAGGAAGATTGTCTATCTGAAAAACCACAAATTTGAAGCCTAATTCGGAACCGGTTAAAACCAAAGGTGCCCCTAAAAAGGTAAAATCGAATAATGATGACAATTCAACAAAGCGGTATCCATTATACTTTGAACATGTTGATTCATATTTCCCAGATTCTCCAACTCTAAAATCTGGAGAAAAAAATTGTACAAAGGTGCTTGCATTAGCAAATCACCTGCTTCACCACCGATGTCGAAGATTGAATTCATTGAAGAAATGTTGTTTTTTATGAAAAAACACATTAAATGAATTGTGAATGTTAAGGATGATGGTAATTGCTGTTTTTGGGTCGTATACGGATCGCTCGGTAAAGGAGGGTAGAATCACCAACTTGTCCACATAGACCTTTTGAAAGAGTTGACGACGCATAAGTAATTATACATAAAACATTTTGATTCAATTCAAGATGCATTTACTCCTTGTGTTAGCAGTCCTACACCATTTTCTAAATGAATGTGTTTCCCTAATATGGGCCACCTTATAGCTAGTGCATATGACAGGGTGTGTATCGATCTAACAAGATATGGGTTCTCAGAGACATTTTTGGAGTGGTACGAGGTACATCATTGGAGTAGACGACACATTCAACAAAAGAGGTAGAAACTTGACCGGATCAATTTCAAGAGATGATGTAATAACTCACCAAATTGAGCGAGCTTGAAAGAGTATAAAATCAGGAAAAGTTGAAGGCGAAATCCATTATAGATTTATACGGTATTAGACATTTTGATGCATTTTAGATTATAATTGATAAATTTTTTTAATGTGTTATTGTCAACAATGTAATACTGATACAATTTAATACATAAGTAATATATAACCACAATAATAATTGTGTAATTCTTGACTAAGTTTTTGGTTTGCTCACGGTTTACATTGTATATGCTCGTATACTAAGTTTCTAGTTTGTTTCTACTTCAGATATGTTTCTGGATATACATGTCTAAATTAATCTCACGTATTTAAAAAAACAATCACTGACATTGTTCGGATATTCATCTCTGAAGTTACCCTTTTAGTAAACAAAGTTGTGGTTTATTCGGAGATACATATTTTAAAAGGTACTTGATGACATCATAAGGTTTTTGAAGCCCAAAGTGATGTAATACTTGTATAAAGAGGGTATCTCTCAATCCATTTTTCTACACAACATACAAGCCATAGAATGAATGCATATCTGATGACACTCTGTCATTAAATATATTCAGTTGAAGAAACAAAGAAAATCGAGCCAAATCTCACTTAGTTTGACGAAGAACAGCCCAAGAAGAGAGTAAAACAGACAAAAGTATGAAGAAATAAAGACTTGGGAGAAATCTGGCTAAAAAGGACAACATACCGTGTACGAACTAGAAAAATCGTGCGCGTGATGGGCCTTTTGCTGGGCACTTTTCTAACGCATTTTAATGCCCGCTGACAACTTAAAAAAGAGGGGATTTTGGCACTTTTTCAAGGATTCTGCGATATTACACTGAAGGAGACAATTGAAGCCATTGGAGGCCAATTCCCCGAGGGATGGCTTATTATTATTGAGTATTGTAATTTATTCATGATGAGTAAATAAATCTCTCTAGGTTAAGATTTGTACAATGAACCTATTTTAATTACTCTTGGGACATATGTTTGATTTGTTATTGCATGAGTAATTTAAGTTATAATTCTATTCAATTTCTTCTTGTCCATAATGCTTTTTCATGTGCGATACTCTTTTAATATGATTTTGGGCACATAGGAAATACTAGGCGTTAGTCTATGTGTTGGGCCTAGGGAAATTGTCTTACTTACGCCGGTTTAATAGGAATAAGAGAACTCAAGTAGTGGCTTATATATTAACATACTATTGCATCTCGTAATCTTGTTTATGTTGGTGGACGAGGGATAAGAAACTCCGAGTATAAATTAGTGAGCTATGCGCCAAGGGATTGGGTATATTGGTTTTGTTAATTCACCGTGGAACTATAGCAACGATATCATTCATTTAATACATCAAACATCAATAGGAAATAAATAGGGGATTCACACTACTAACGTCGGACACGAAAAATGTTATACCTCGACAACATAAGTGGGGTAAATAAGGTCGTCATGAAAAGTCTCTGGTTAAAACCCCGGTTTTTCAAAACCCGAGATGTAAAATTATATGCACATGGGTTCAAACCCCAAGAGACACACTTTTGTTATTTTCAAAGCTATCATATCTTTTATCTTGGTTTCTACAAAAAACCGAGGGGTTAATATATATATTTTTAAAGTTGGTACATTGTTGACCCAAAATATTACATTATTTACCCAGAAAGTAAAGATAAAATTCAAACTATCTAGGGTGATTCAATATAAAAATCAAATTCCCTATGGTGGACAAGATAACAAACTAATTCCCTAAAGATGTAATTTTAGATCTTCGTACTATTGAGTCTTGGGGAAGATCTTATGTTAGATCTTACACGCAATTGTTTCTGATTAAAAAAAGGTAAGGTAATTAATATTTAACAAAACAAAAATCAAGGAATCAAATAATGAACAAATATTTAAGAAAACAAACCTTGAACCCATATGATTTTCTGCTCTTGCAATCTATCGTAGAGAAATTTTCCAAGCGTCCTTAGGTTTCAAGCACTTCATATGTTTTATTTAGGTTAGATTTCCAATATCGTAAGAGAACTTATATAGTGGATGTCCCTTAGGTTTCACGCGGACCACTAAAAGGCGGATTCTTGAGCGTTGATAACCTGTAAATGGATGATATATATTTGTTTAAGGTCGTTGGAAATAGTGAAAAATAACACTTAAATATCATCTAAGTTTTGGAATAATGTATTGGCTAGCTAAACTAAAACAATGGAGTCTTGGAAGATAATCTCCTCCAAAGGTGTTTCTATGTCTTCTTCTTTTGTTAAATCACGATTTGGAAACTTATGTGGGTGTGATGGTCGTATGCTTTCGTACCAATGCAAGAAGAGACAAAATAAAGGAATACTTTTTTGGAGATGTCCATTTTGGAGGAGTGAAGAGACATGTAATTTATTCATATGGGATGAAGACATGGTGGAAAAAGGTGGAAATGAAGATGGGAGCGTTATAAAGTCGGAGTTAGATGCTATGGGCTATTTGAAGGTTATGTATGAAGATTAAAAGAAGAATAACAAGAACAAGAATCTAAAGAATAAATTGAAATCATAGAAATTTTATGAAAATTTGAAGATGTTATGTTTTGTTATCTCCTTTATGTTTAATGTTTACTTTGTTATGAAATATAATAGATGAAGTAGGATTTGAATTACATTGTTAATGTCATGTGGAAACTGTAGATGCAATGAAATCTATGTAGTAACCTTGTTAGTTAAGTAAATGTTGATTTCAAAATTAAATATCCTCTCACTTTTGGAATAAAACCGAAGGGTTAGATTAACTAAACTCTAGGTTTGGAATAAAACTGAGGGGTTAGATTTTTTTTAAAATGGTTACATTATTTGTCTAGAATATTAAAAATATAGCATGTCCAGGTCCCATACAAGATGCTAGATATCCAATATTACTTGTTGTGCTATCATTATCATTGCATCCAAGATTGATTATTGCGCTATCATTATCACTGTCTTCACTAGCATTGACAGTGTGTTTGAATGCATCCAACTTCTAATAAGTTGTCTGTTATAAAGATTGGAAATTGTTTTTTCAGCACTTGCAATCCATCAGTAACAACGAATATATCATTGTCATTCAAAACCTTCAACAACAACATCAACACCATTGTTTGATATGGATTACAAAAGCTAAAAACATGTTTTGCTCAGGAAGAAGAACATTTTTTCAGTTTTGCAATTCATCCCAAAAAAATGGTGGGACGACTACAAATAAGATAGCATAAGGGTTAAATTTGTTCAACGAGTGTTTTCATAGTAACAATTGGATTATTTATCCCTCGGTTTATTGAAGAAACCGAAGGGTTAGATAATCTATTTTACACTTTTTACTAGTAGAAACATAAAAGTCCAGTAGTTGGGATTCGAAACATGTCCGAAATGGTATGTCACATCGGCTTTCTAAATAAGCGAGGGATCAAGTTTTTTTTTTAAAATAAATATATGGGACACCTTGGTATAAAACCTCAGTTTTTTCCTAGATAACGTGAAAGTTTCGTCATGAAAAGCGTTATTTGTTGTAGTGTCAA